>CM039511.1:24866509-25072523 GCA_022432975.1 Begonia masoniana
AGTCTAGCACTGTGTCCATGTTATGATATAGTTGAGGAACATGTTTTTTTTCATAAGGGGATGGTCTTTCGTTTCAGTGAGCTTCACCAAGAGATGTGTAAAATGGAAAGGTTAAGGATGGTCTTACGAATGTTTTCTTTGGTGGGGGTGAAAAAATTGAATTCAACGGCTACTTTGGAGGGCGATTGCTCGATAATGGAAGAGAATTTTCCAAAGTAGGTGAATCTGACAGTTAGTAAGGTGGAAATGCTAAAATCCTTCAACCTAAAGAAATAGTCCAATAAATCTTAAGACCATAAAAGAAAATTTTCTACCAATTGATCTTTAACTCTAGTTCTATGGTAGAATTTATGATAGCAAAACGGTGGGGAATGAGGTTTTGGTAATCCACCAAATTGTAGTAAGGAACATTTTTGGTGTATCAAGGGAATAAAGTTCCGATTGGTGGGAATGACTCTAAAGAAGGATGTAGGAAGACAATGGTTGGGCTCAAGGCCATAAACCAATCTCTTCCTAATTGATGGAAACGAGGGAAAATTTTCTCAAGTCTTGGAAATGATAGAAAGGGAGTGATGATCATGCTACCTAGTCCAAAAATAATTTCGTCATTTAATTTTGTCTTCTCATGAGGCCATGAAAATTTATTCCCCAATTGGTAAGGCAATTTATTGGCAAATAAAGGATTTAAGTGTGTCTTGATAAACGAAGGAATTTCCTCTAGATTTGGGAATTGAGCTACAATCATATTTCCTAATCCATAAATGCCTTCTTCACTTATTTTCCTTTCTTCAAAATTTTCCAAGGCATATGACACATTTTCTTCGTATAAGGGATTGTCATGCCAAATGATAGGAGGGGGTTCTTGATTTTCACTCAATCTGCATCTTGACAATAGTAAATTTTCCTTTGATTTTCCTTTTTGGCGGGTGGCCTCATCGTGAGCAATTTGCTCGGGGGTCATAGGTAGTAATTTTAACTTTCTTCCTCCAAAATTAAACGTATAACGGTTAAGGAACCCGTCATAATTTACTCTTCGGTCAAAGTGCCATGGTCGTCCTAGTAAAATGTGGCTGGCACTCATTGGGACAACGTCACAAATAACCGCGTCCTTGTATTTTCCTATAACGAAATCTACAGTTACTTGTTTGGTGATCTCAAGCTCATTTTTGTCGTCCAACCATTGAAGCTTATAGGGCGTAGGATGGTTACGGGTTTCTAGTCTTAATTTTCCGACCATGTCTTGGGAGGCCGCATTTATGCAACTTCCTCCGTCAATTATCATCGAACAAATTTTATCTTTAACAGCACATCGACTATGAAACAAATTTTCACGTTGGCAGTCCTTGTCCACGTGCTTAGATGTTAATGCTTGCCTTATAACCATTAGTAAAGGTCCATCTTGAGGCTTGCATTCATCGGCTTCTTCTTCGCTTTCAACTTCTTTCTCATCCTTATCGACTTTATGGTATTGGCCTTCGTCTTCTTCACTTTCCCATTCACCGGTTGATTCTTTAATGACTATCACACGGTGATTAGAGCATTCATTAGCATAATGTCCTTTTCCTAAACATTTGAAACATTGGACATCACGTGCTCTAGGACCTTTAGATTGGGGTTCTTGGGTTTTGTTCGGTGGGAGATTGTGAGGGGTGTTTGATGATTTTGGTGGCCAATTTCGATTGAAGGGTCGTTTTTCTTCATGCTTTTGGATGGATTTCTCAGAATTGAAATTACGGGGAGAAAATTTGTTAGACAAGTCGGTCTTACGCTTTCTTTTCAATTGTCTCTCCACCGTGAGGGCTAGTTGGATGATCAATTCCATGGTCTCCAATTGTTGAATTTCAACGGCATCTCCTATGTCGCGGTTCAAGCCTTTTATGAATCTAGCGATAAGTTGTTCTTGGGGTTCATCAATTGCGCATCGCATGTTAAGGGTTTCGAATTCGGTAAGATATTCATCTACCGAGAGGCTATTTTGTTTTAACGTGTGAAGTTGATGAAAGAGTTCATACTTGTAGTGACGAGGGACGAACCTATGGTGCATTAAGTCTTTCATGGAAGCCCAAGTTGTAACGAGAGGCCCTAAGGTTCTAATTCTTTGGGCTTTAAGGTTGGACCACCACAAGGCGGCGTGGCTCGTGAGTTCAAGAGAGGCTAATTGAATCTTTACTCGCTCGGAGTATTCATGGCACTTGAAAACTCTATCAACTTTATCAACCCAATCCAAATATGTGTGGCCGTCACACGTTCCATCGAAAGGGAGAATTGTAATCTTAATATTTCGAAGGTCGTCGTTGTCCCTACGACGATTTGGGCTATACTCTTCGTCATCAACCCAATCCTCATCCTCCGAATAATATTGTTGTCTCCTTCTTCGGGGTTCTCTCCAATCTTTCTCTATAGGGGGTTGTGGGGTATGATTATGACGTCTAGGATGTTCGGGAATGATTCTAGAGGAGATTTCTTGTGAAGAGACTTGTTCATTGGTGTCTCTACGGGGAGGATTGCTTAAACTAGATTGGACTTGTTGGGCAAGGTTATGAACTATGCTCGTTAAGGCATTGATTTGTCCTTGCATGCCTCCTTGAGCACTAGTCTCACCTTCGTGACGTGTCGGGGGAGTGCCCCTCGCACGATTTGGTTCTTTGTTTGGTGTGTCACGTGCAAAACCGCTCTTATTAGTCATGTCTAAGTATTTTTATTTTTAAATTTAAGTTCTTGACTAAGTTATTTTTTTTTTCCAAAAATTAGTGAGGTGATTATATTATTTAATGTCTTAGGAAAATTTTAAGCACTAAGGAATGTCTCCTAGCTAAGACGATAAAATAAGGGTCATGCTCACTTATCAATGAAAATTTGGAAATCAAATAAACAACTTAGAAATTCTCAAAACACTTAATAAACTAATTTTAGAATTAAATTTTCAACACTTGCAATTATCACAATTCCAATCAATTTCAATCAAGTTACCAACTTTAAGCTAAAATCACCCAATATAATATTAATATCAACTAAATAACATCAAAAACAGCAAGCAAACATATTAAAACACAAGTTTTGCCAATAATAACATGCTAAAATTTTAATGTTAATATAGCAGAATTTTCATGTTAACACAATTCAATATTTCCAATTTCTAGTTTGCAATTTAATTATCCTTGTAAATCTAATTTTGTGCAATTAAATTATAGCATATAATGTATGAATTATAAGCTAAATCCAAGTGCAAACATTCAGCAAATTAATAAGGAAATTCAAGATAACATACTAGAAAAACCGAATAAGCAATCACAAAGAAAGTCCGATTTGAGCATTAAATTCTAAAGCCGATTTTTGCATCATAAATTCAGATTTTTTGTAATATTTTTAGATGCAAATATGGAATAAAAGATAACATTAAAATACTAGAAAAACCGAATTCAAATCAAGCCACAAATGGATCTAACATAGCCTACAAGCCAAGAAAGGAAAAACACAAATATGTTAATTTTGAATATGTCATTAAGGCTGATTTTAATATGTACCAAAAAGAGCCGATTTTGTATTAGTTTTGGCATGTATTTTAGATGAATTTTCGTGGCTCATTCATAGTAAAGTAGCATAGAAAAATCAAGGCAAAAATAACCATGAAACCGAGGCAAAAATCTAATAAAATTCGAAGAGAATAACACTTCAACAACCGATTTTTTAGAATTAGTTTTAGGCCAATTTTTAAACACAAAAAATTCCAGAATTTTTATATAGTTAATGAATGATATCTAGGTGCCTAAAACATGGCTCAAAACACAGCAAATAATATAGAAAAACCGAGGAGAAGATAAGCTTAAATCCGAGAAAAATAAGCATAAAAACCGAAAAGAAAAAATGAGGGATTTGAAGTGCTCACCTTGGCCGATCTTCAAACACATTGCATACCATATTTTTCAGAATATTTTAAGCATTTAAATGACAATAATAATGGCAGCAAGTAATACAAATAAAATAGCACAAGTTAGCACAATATTAGTAAGGAAAAATGCTAGAAAATAAAACGAGCCGCTATCCCGGTTTTGTGCCGATTTTTGACTATTGTCATGGCAACTAAAACGCATCGTGGGAAGCCTTTTAGCTTTGATACCACTTGACACAAAATCCCTTAGAAAAGGGTTGTGTTCAAACCCACAAATTGATAGAAAATGTGCTCGGTGTGTGTGAATGGAAAATGGCCGAAATAGGGAAAAAATATGATAATAAATGCAAGGAATAAATGAGGTGAAGGTGTGTACTATGGAGTGTGACCGAACATAAAGGTGAAGAAATGATAAAAGTGCAATAAAAATATAAGAGATTAAAGGTGTGAAAATGTGTGTGTAAGGTGAAGAAAGGGAGATAAAGATGAAGGAATTAAAATGCAAATAAAATAAATGATGGAGTGTGTGAGTTGGATGACTGAAAATTAAAGGTGAGAGTGTGTGTGGAAGTATTGCGGAAATGAAAATAATGGAAATACTTTTGGCGGATCCGTAGAGCGATCTTACGGTTTAAGCTCTCGGATAAACAATTTTCCGAAGAAAATCGACCACCTAGGGCCTAGGTTTTCATCCTCAATCCTAATCCCAATGGAAAAGGTGAGGGAAAAGATAAGAATTAATCTAGCAACCCAAAGCTAGATTAATAATAGAGGGCTACTCCACTTGGTTCAAAGAACCAAGGAAAAACACCTAAGGCTAACCACCTTGGAGTAGAGAAATAGAAATTTTATAAATGGGCAAAAATTGTTTACAAACACCAATCCTATGCTTAAATAGAAAATCCTAGGGTGGATGATTAGAGTTTCCATAAGGATGAATGAATGATGGCCCTTGGATGAAAAATGATGGATGGCCAAGATCAAGGCAAACAAGCACACATCCTAGGGAGGAGATGAATGTCATGCCTAAATGGATCAATGGAGGGAATCTTACCACATCATCAATCCATGTTGCCACTAACTCTTGAACTTGCAAAATTATATCTCTTTTTTTTTGTGGGCTCTTCTTTGGGCCAAGGCTTCTATTGGGCTCCATTTGTTGTAAGGCCTTTTCCTTTGAATATTTTGTTGAATATCTTCAACCCATAATCCACCAACATACATCTAACCCTAACTACACAATCTAATGCATGATATGCAATTATAAATTATCCTTACAAAAAGGCTAATGTATGCCAAATAAGTTTGAAATAAAAATTACAAATTAATGGGCCGGGAAGACAAATTTCCATGGGCCAAATGGTGACTCCTCCAAGTGCTCCTTATGCATTCCTCCCATAAATTATACCTACAAAAGAAAAACACGTAATAAGTAGGAAGATGATATAAAGTTTGGGACTTTACTAATTTTTCTTTTAATTGCAACCCGAGGCACGTCATCAATCCTTGTAAGAATGGGTGTTTTGCATAAAAACTAAAGATCAAGTATTCGAAATTTTCTCAACATGGAAGAAAACGGTGAAAAATCAAACTGGGAAAAAGATTAAGAAGCTAAGGATTGACAATGACATGGAATTTGTTCTACAAAGTTCGATAAATATTGTAAGGATGAAGGAATTGTTAGATATCATTCGGTTGGCTACACACCTCAACAAAATAGACTTGTCGAGCGAATGAATAAGAAAATTCTTGAAAGGGTCAATGCATACTTCTTATTTCGGGTCTTCCCAGGTCCTTTTGGGCAGAAACTGTGAAAATGACATGTTACTTGATAAATCTTAGTCCCTCTACTTCTTTTGAGTTTAAGACTCCTTTTGAAGTATGACATGGATATCCGGCTAATTATAGCAGGCTGAGGTTGTTTGGTTGTGCGAGCTATGCACATATAAAACAAGGAAAGCTTCAACCTCGTGCGATTAAGTGCGTTATGTTGGGATATCTTGATAGGGTCAAAGGATATCGCTTATGGAAGATAGAAGAAAATCAACAAGCTTTGATAAGTCGAGATGTGGTTTTCAATGAAATAAGTTTTTCATTTAAAGATAAGGACAATAAATCTATTGAAACGGTAGAGACTGTGCAGGTTGAGGTGGAGCAGGAAGGAGATAAATAATTAGACATATCATTTCAAGGTAGTGATAGCTCTTAGACTAATGCGGGGGATGTTACAGATTATCAATTCACTAGAGATCGAACTAGAAGAGTAATTAAACCGAATTAGAAATTCGGATATGCTGATATAATTGTTTATGCACTTATGACTAGCTTGGGAATTGAGCATAGTAAATTAGACTCCTCTGATGTTATGGAAATAGGTGATGAAGACCTGGAAGAGAAGAAATTCAAATGCAGAGTTCTATATGAAGATATAGTTGGTAGTTACCATTCGCTAAAATGGGCACAAGACTGGATTTTCCGTATGGTAAGAGTATAGTGAGCAAAGTTGTTCCAGATCCTAGAAGAATTCACGGGCAAGCGTTATAATGGCTTATGAGGTATGTTTCTCACTCCTTATACTCATGTTTACGTCTTGGTTTAGTGAATGCAGGTATAGGTATGATTGTTGGATTTGTCAATGCGGATTATGAATGGTGCTTTGACACTAAAAGATCAATCCACGAATGCAATTTTACTATTTGTGGTGGAGAGGTCAGCTTGAAAATGTTACCTTAGGAACTGAGTATTAATAGTACTGACTTAGTTGTTTATTGTGACAGTCAAAACATCATTCATCTTATGAAGAATCCAACACTTCAGGTAGAACGAAACATCATTGTTGAAAAGATTCTCACATAAGGGAATGGAGCTGTTAGTCACCAAGTTTAATTATTTCTTATGTTTGGTGGGGGTAAGTAAGATCTATGGCTCTTAAGTGAGCCTCTTAATGCAATTAATTTAATTTGTTATTGTTTGGGGAAAACTCAGAACGAAGTTGAAGAATTGTTAGGTTTGGCTCTGGTTTGTGGGTTATATTTTGTTTATGTTTGAACGAAGTTCGGTTCAGTTAAATAGCCGAGGGTTTGTTTGTTAGCTAAAATGAGTCTGTAATTTGTTAGAAGGTGAAAACGAGTCTTTGAGCTAGGGCAGCGAGAGAACAGAGAGATCAGGCGATAAGAGAGATGACTTCGAGCTATCCTCGGCGACCGACGACCGGTGATGAAGGTTCTCTGTGCGAGGTAACTTGGGTCGGTGAGGAAATGTTGCGGTAAGGTTTTGTTTGAGTCCGAGAAGTCTAGGTCCAGTTGTAAGTTGAACTCTGATTCCTATTCTTGGTGTTTTCTTTTGATCAATAATAAAGTGAATGTGTTGCATCCGTGGTGGTAGGACTTAACGTCTGAACCACTTTAATTTGTTGTGTTTCTTGTTTAATTCTGTTTCTTGCTCACGGTAAAAATATGAGAATTGGTATTTTGAAAGATAAATTTCACATCCTGCTCTGTTACGGTCTTCTTCAACCAAAAAATTTCGCAGGTAGCTGTGAAATATTTTTCAATGTAGGTGGTTTAGCTAGATCTCTAGCCCCCTGAGACACAAGTAACAGAAAATAATCAAGCTTCGTAAAATGAGAGCAGAGATATGTTAAATAATACCTGCAAGCCGTTGTCTGTAGCGTTTGAAAGCTGAGATAGAGTCTGGGAAACGGAGTCGAATCCTCCCATCAAAAGCAAAGAGTCTTCCTTCAACCCCTTTCTTTTCTGCTTAATAACCCGACGGAAGAACCAGAAGCGCCGAAGTTAGAACCAACAAAAAGTTGGAACTTTTTCATCTCACGAAATATGTTGAGAAAAGTGGAACAGTAGCGACAAGAACACTCACAGATCTGTTGGGCATGTTTCAATCTGGATTGTGGGCGTAGTCGTAGGTAAAACTTTTGCAATTTTATTCGTCCACAAAAATATCTATGGGATTACGGAGAGAAGTCCAGAAACGCACGTCTGATGAAGGGCTGAAGAGTGGGGGAACAACCTATCAGGCTCGCCGATCCCTGCAGTAGTCATCAAAGTAGAACAGAAGAGGAACCATGCGAATGAAATAGAAGAAGAAGAAGAAGGTGATGGCGTAGTCACAGAAGCTGTCATGAGAGAGAGAGAGAGAGAGAGAGAGAGAGAGAGAGAGGGAGCTTTAGGGGAGAGGGAGAATTTATATGTGAAAGGAAGGAGGCAGCTGAGAATTAAGGGATCTCAAAAGTGGGAGCTCCTCTTCTCCACTCCACTACTCTCTGATCAAATAAAATAAAAGCTAATAACCTATTTAAACCTCAAAGGAGTTTTTTAAAAACAACTTCTAAAATATGAAATTTAACAAGATAAATTTCAAACTATCTACAATTTAACGAATCAAATTCTGCAAGCCCTCGATTTTCAAAAATTGGGGGCCGCTTTCATTTTTGACTAAAATGGGGGGGGCCGATTTAATTACTGGCTCCCGTTTTGCCCGTAGGAAGTCAGAGTTGATGTGGGGAGTTGGAGACCTCTTCCCTTACTTGCGTTGCACATGCATTTAAAACGGTGTGTTCGTTCTGAAATCGGGTCCTTGTTTTGGTTATCGCCCGTGACTTCAGTCACGGGCCAACAATAATGGATAAAACAGCGGACGTTTTTATGGAGACGGTCCCTCATTTTATAATTGTTCTTGAAAACATGAGACCGTTTTCCGAAAAATGCACCCAGTTTTAAACCGCTTTCATTTTTTGACTAAAATGGGGGGCCGATTTAATTTACTGGGCTCCCGTTTTGCCACGTAGGAAGCAGGAGTTGATGTGGGGAGTGGAGACCTCTTCCCTTACTTGCGTTGCACGTGCATTTAAAACGGTGGTTCGTTTCTGAAATCGGGCCCTCGTTTTTGGTTATCGCCCGTGACTTCAGTCACGGGCCAACAGTAATGGATAAAACAGCGGACTGTTTTTATGGAGACGGTCCCTCATTTTATAATTGTTCTTGAAAACATGAGACCGTTTTCCGAAAATGGCACCCAGTTTTAAAAATAGGGTTCACAGCGAGGGATCGATTTCCAAATTGGGAGACCGATTTGGGAACATGGCTCCCCGTTTTAAAATATGAAATTTAACAAGTTAAATTTCAAACTATCTACAATTTAACGAATCAAATTCTGCAAGCCCTCGATTTTCAAAAATTGGGGGCCGCTTTCATTTTTTGACTAAAATGGGGGGCCGATTTAATTTACTGGACTCCCGTTTTGCCACGTAGGAAGCAGGAGTTGATGTGGGGAGTGGAGACCTCTTCCCTTACTTGCGTTGCACGTGCATTTAAAACGGTGGTTCGTTTCTGAAATCGGGCCCTCGTTTTTGGTTATCGCCCGTGACTTCAGTCACGGGCCAACAGTAATGGATAAAACAGCGGACTATTTTTATGGAGACGGTCCCCCCATTTTATAATTGTTCTTGAAAACATGAGACCGTTTTCCGAAAATGGCACCCAGTTTTAAAAATAGGGTTCAAAGCGAGGGATCGATTTCCAAATTGGGAGACCGATTTGGGAACATGGCTCCCCGTTTTATCTATTACTGTTGTCCTGTGATTGAAGTCACTGGCAATAACCAAAAACAGTGGTCCAATTCCGTAAAAAGACACCCGTTTTAAATGCAAGTGCACTACACGTTTAAAAAAGGGGGGGGGGGGGGGGGGGGTCTACACCCCTACATCAATTCATCTGTTTCCTACGTGGCAAAATAATTGTCCGGTAAATTAAATCGGCCTCTACATCAATTCATCTGTATCCTACGTGGCAAAATAATGGTCCGGTAAATTAAATCGGCCTCCTATGTTAGGCGAAAAATGAAAACACACCTGTTTTCAGAAATTGAGGAGCTGACCGTGTTTGATTTGTTAGATTTTTTATAATTTGAGATTTATCTGTTGAGATTTGATATTTTAGGGGTGTTTAAAAAAACATCATACATCGGGATTAAATTGGTTAGTGCCCTAAAATAAAAAGGTAACTTTACATACTGTCTAGATGAAGATAACAGAAGAAGCCGTTATCTTCATCTAATGAAGCGCTGTGGTTCATCATTCTGCCCCAATGGCTACTCTTTCTTCCTCATCCTCCTCCCTCCTCTCTTCACCTCCACGGTTCCACCATTTTCAACCTTTCTTTTCTCCTCGTCTTCTTCGCCTACCATCTTCTACTCTTTTCCACTCTTCTTCTTCTCTCTCACTGTCGCTTCCTTTTCTGACTTCCCTGCCGAGCTCTAGGTGCCGTCATCACTGCTCCTTCAGCGTTCAGGCTAGTTCTGTCCCGAAGAAGAAGGTTTTGATAATCAATACGAACAGCGGTGGACATGCGGTCATCGGATTCTATTTCGCTAAGGAGCTTCTGAGTTCCGGCCATGAAGTGACAATACTGACAGTCGGAGAAGAGGGTTCAGACAAAATGAAGAAGCCTCCGTTTAATCGATTCTCAGTTAGGCCCTGAAGTTCAGATTGAGGAACCCAGTTATTTCTGTACATGGAGAATTCGTTGGTTATGTTCTAACTCTTTGCAATTTGGGAAAATTTCAGGAAATTGTGAGTGCCGGAGGCCGAACAGTGTGGGGAAATCCATCAGAAGTTGGGAGTGCCGTGGGAGAAGCTTCATTTGATGTAGTTCTAGACAACAATGGCAAAGACCTCGATACAGTCAAGTTAGTCTCTCAAATTCTTTGCATAACTATCTGGATTTCCCATTTCTACATTTTACTTCGTTGTCAATTTGGATTTCCATTTTGCACAATGATATTACCATTTTTAAGTTGACGAACTTGAAGTTGAAGATCTAAGTTTCAGTTCTATTACCATTTTATGTACAGGCCTGTGATTGATTGGGCTAAGAGCTCTGGTGTGAAACAATTTCTGTTCATCAGCAGTGCTGGAATTTATAAGCCAACCGATGAACCTCCTCATGTTGAAGGGGTATGCTTGCTTCTGTATAATCCTCACTTCAATTTCCCACCATTTGGATTTCTCAGCTGGAAAATCCATTCTATAACAGGATCTTGTTAAAGCCAGTGCCGGCCACGTCGGAGTGGAAGAATACATTGCACAAGTTTTCAGTAGTTGGGCGGTTTTCCGTCCGCAGTACATGATCGGATCGGGCAACAACAAAGACTGCGAGGAGTGGTTCTTTGATCGTAAGACCTTAACATTAACTCGTGCAAACTTTACTTTCTGACCTGTAAGTCCATAAATCTGCATGATAATAGGATCTTCGTGAAGACTTTTGGAGATTTTCAAAATAAAATTTAAAATATATGCCAACTTATTTGTGAATGAGATTAATCCGCCATTGTCGTGAAATAGGAATTGTTCGTGAAAGACCGGTTCCAATTCCAGGGTCGGGAATGCAACTCACAAACATCGCCCACGTCAGGGACTTGTCTTCCATGCTTACTCTAGCAGTTGAGAAACCGGATTTAGCTTCCTCTAATATTTTTAACTGCGTGAGTGATCGAGCAGTGACTTTAGATGGAATGGCCAAACTTTGCGCCCAAGCAGCCGGCCGCTCCGTTAAGATTGTGCATTACGATCCAAAGGCCGTTGGAGTCGATGCAAAGAAAGCATTTCCTTTCAGAAACATGGTACAAAAATTGAAATACTTCTAAAAAAAGAGGCCATAGTTTACAAATAAATGATGAGTCCATATTTTTGCAGCATTTCTACGCAGAGCCAAGAGCTGCCAAAGACATCTTAGGATGGGAGAGTAGTACAAACCTGCCGGAAGACTTGAAGGAGAGGTTTGACGAGTACTTAAAGGTCGGGAGAGACAAAAAAGATATGAAATTTGAGGTAGATGATGAGATATTAGAGTCTCTTAGTGTTCTTGTAGCGGCATGATCAATCAAAGTCGACGACATCTTTTGTGTTTGATTGGATGATTACCGGTTTGTGTATTGCGGAGATATGTGATACAAGAAATGAAAATAGCTCCACTTATGTTTGAGACCCTCTAATTAGAAAGTATCAAATGTGAAAAAAAGGAGACAACCCATGTTTCATAACCTCAATCTTAGCAAAATGACATAACGTCCTCGTGAAATATGCGAAAATTAATCAGGAAGAATTGAGAATAAATTAAGAATACAAAATTTACGTAGTTCTGACAAAATTATCTTATATCCACGACTCAAGACTTCATCAACAAAGAAATCAGTTGACTGCTTCTCCAAATGGTCAACCAAAATGTGGTCTTTAGAAAATATTTTTCAAACTATCTTTGGTCGGGTCGACTGCTTACCCACTCTTATCGACCACAATCTTGTCCTTGAATCTGTAAAGGATTATGAATCTGAGGTCGGTCAACCACAATGCACCCTGGTCGATCACTTCGAGGTCCTTTAAAATTGTAGATCAATCTATTCAAACTCTGGTCGCTCGTTGTTCTACTCTTGTCAATAGTTAGGACCCGAATCTTGAAAAATAACTTAGAATTCTCTACAAGGATTTAATGCACTCATTATAAATTTTCAAATATATCAAGGGAGATTTTGTAAGATGAATATGATCAACGTGAACTTATTTAATAATGCGTCAACTTAACTTAGATAGCATTCAAAACAATTACATTTAATGATAAATTTGTTTAGCTCTAGAAATTTTAATTAAATGCTTCCCTTAACTTATGTACTAAGTAGTTAACATTCTGCCTCTTAATGTGTAGAGTTAATTAGTTAGGAAGATGTTTTTTTTTTTTTTTTTTTTTTTTTTTTTTTTTTTTTTTTTTTTTTTTAATTTCAGGATCTCTATGTTACTCTCCACCTTTGTCATTAACAAAAAGTACCTATAAGCAAATTCAACAAGAATATACACCAATTCTACCAAAAATTTAGAAAACAAGAAAATCGTGCTAGCCCAAATATCAACAAGACATGTTGTCCAACTCAGAATATATCCAATGTGTAAAACCACAATATGATCAAATCAAACATAACAATATCTAGAAAAGAACATCAAACAACGTAGAAAGTCATAAAAACATAACAAGAGTGCATCATAAGCAAAAGAAGTAAGAGAAATGCTATACAACATACTACTCCTAGTCAAGAGTCGGATCAACATAAGAGGTAGATGGAGCCATGCTCGAGGGAGCTTCAAGATCATGAGCTAAAGCTACACAGTGCAAGACTATCCCAATAAGACTCATACAGCTGATCAAAGTGATGCTATATGACATGAAATCTATGCTTGAACTGTTGAAATTGAGCATAAATGTTAGATTGGAAACTCGTGAGTGAAGCGGGAATAAAGGCGCTCAAAGCGTCAACTCTCTCAGTAAGCAAGGTAATGCCATCCTCCAAAAATGGATGTGAAGATCTAAGAGGGTACGCCTAACTAAGAATGTCCTCAATATGGACATCCTAGACTCTCTGGCATCTCGCCATGTTGAAATAAAAGTCATGTTGAATATGGTAATGCATTAACTCCTTTGACTATTAATTACAAAACCCATATGAGCTAAAGAATGCTCGTTATACACATCCAGGCAGTGTAAGGTCGTTGATGACTTGGTATTCGAGATGGAAACACATAACCCTTCAAAGACTCTGTGTTAGTTCAAAGGAAGTTAACCTTAGTTTTTTTGATGATGAGTATGTTAAATTATATAATTAATTCTAAGTTGTTCATTGAGTAATAATTTGAATATAAAGTTTGATTATTTAGTGTATTATGAAATACCCTTGAAAAGTGATTTTTGGTTATGCTAACTTGTGTATTTAAGTCCCATTTGTGATTGTTAAAGTTCATAGGGTTTGCATGATGAAAATAGAAGGAGATTGCATGTCCATCTTATGAAGAAACTATTTAGAAATCCTAGAGCTGAAGGTGTCAACCAGTCCATCAATGTTCAACCAGTCCATCAAGGTTCAACTGGTGCAACTCTAATAGAAATTCCATATAGCTCAAAGTCTCGATTGAGCCAATAACGTGTCGACCAGTTAAACATGATAGGAATTCTATAGAGTTCAAAGTATCGACCGATCTTGCAAAATGTCGACCGCCGTGAAATACTAAACGATGAAGTTGCCATGATATGCCGTTTCTCCATCTTTTATTGGCTTGAAGACTTATCTCTTAGGCTCCTAATTGATCTACTTTATTGTGTTATTAATTTGCTTATTGGACTTAGAAATTTTTTTTCAATGTCTGACCTTTAATTGTAAGCCTCACTCGGTTAAGCCTAGTGGCTGAGTGGGCTTGATGTTTTGCTTGTTTTATTTGCTTGTAATTGGTTGTCCAAGAACTATAATTTTCTTCTAAAGTATATAAGCATCTCTTGGGGTTCTTGGAAGCCACTTTTGAACAAATTACAATCAATTACAACTTTAATTTTTGAATTGGAATACTTTCATTTTCAAAGCTCGCATCCTTTTTGATGGTTTCATCCAACTAATTTGTGTGCAAACAAGTTGTGCTTGATATTCGTGAGCTTAATCAAGCACTCCTATTAGTGTCAACTTCTAATTACTTTTCCTAAGTATTTAATTCTTCAGCAAGGTGGTATCCAAGCTCTTAACAATCTGAATTGGAGATTTTTCTAGCGAAAGGTGGTGAGGAGAACCATGGGTATGTCAAACCCAATACCCTTTAACAATTGTAATAGAAACTCAAGAAACTCTTTGAAATCAAGTATAAGGAATTTGATCCTAATCGAACCTTGCCGATGGAACCAAAGTTATCAAACAAGGAACTTGACCCGTAATCGAACTTATGGTTAGAATTAAAGCTATCAAGTTAATCTTTCAAGTTTTGACTTGAACAAGATCTAGTTCTTCACAAATAATCGAAGAGAAAATTCTCACAAAGAGTAACTCAAAATCTTGTATATTGATTGTATAATGCCGTAAGATTTATGCCTTTAAATAGACTACAAAATATTCTAATGTAATAACAAAGTAATTATGAAACATCTAAAGATTATGAAATTTAACAAATTAATAAAAGGAAACTAGACTAAAACAAAGGCAAATTAGGTAACCAAATAAAAAGAAACTTTGACCACATAATATACGGAAACTTGGACCAATTTGATTGATGAATTTCGTGGCTCTTCTTTCTAAATTCGTGCCCCACCTTCCTTCAAGAATTAGGAACTCTGCATGAATTTTGCATGTGCATGTTTTATTGTTGTGCTTCCATCCCACTTGCTACTAAAACTTTAGGTATTTTTTAAGTATTTTCGGCATTTCTTTCCTCCTAAGCATCCTCTTCAATACTTAACAAATTTATTAATTTCAGCTATTGTTGAAAAGAATCTTTTTCTTGACTTTCTAGAATCAATCCATGTAAGACTTCATGCATTTTCTTAGTTCTTGATCTGTCATTGAGCCTCCTATATCTTGACATGAATTTTTAACTTTGGGATTAAAGTTTGTTGTACCTTGATTCACATCAGGTGGCCAAAGTAGTGAAAAGACATTAATTGCACCTTTTAGAACCAACTTGGATTCATCCAATCACAACTTTCTTTCCATAGCATTTTGCTATGATTTTTAGAGGGTTTCTTTTTCACTTACAGAGAAAGTTGTTATCCAAAAATTGTTCAAAGAGCGTCTATATTGACTGATATATCACTTTCCTAAGAGAACTCTAGTCCTAGGCTCTAATCCTAGGTTAAAAAGTGTGATTCCATCTCCAACCATCTCCGTCATTTTTGTACTATCTCCCTATTCTCATGACTTTTGCCCAAAATATTTGGTGGTTTTTCTTATTGACATCTTGGAGCTGCCACTGCCCAAATTTCACGAGGAAAGGAGTTATTTTGATTGAGATATAGCGTTTCAAAAGTCAACCCAAAAATCTGCCCAGAAATCTGGGTTACCATTTGAGTTGCCTAACTGATATGCCTTAGAGGGCCATTACTTGATCCTAAACAAATGCTCAAGTTTTATCTAACCTATTTACTAACAAGTTTAATTCTTTTGCAGGTGATGATAGTTTTGATGATATTTTTGAAGACTTGGATTGAGAGCTTAGTACAAAAGACATGAAGCAAACCTTGCATATACTCACTTGGGAATCGAGGTTGGAAGACCAAGAAGAGGGAATTTGTCTTCCCTAAAATCATATTGTAACCAAGCACTTTAGTTTTTATGTTTTTGGCAAATATTAGCTTTATTTGTATTTTGTAGACAAACATTAACCTTTATGTAATTTTATTAATTGCATGCATCATTAGGCATTAGGATTAGATGTATACTAGGTTAGATGATGGTTTGGAGTTGGTTCAATTCACATTTGCATGGCTTGCATGCAAAGACAGCGCAGCCAAAGAGAACTGCCCACTTGAGCGCCAAAATGGAGTGGGGACCATTACCCCTTTTGACCGATCAACTTGCTGCCAAATGAAGATGCTATGTTAGAGTTTTCCTTCTTGAAGAATACCTTGGATCGATGACATGGCAGCCTTTAGCCATTAGATCAAATTGCACACATTCATCTCGGCCATCCAAGTGAAGTTTGAAGCCAACATTCGGCTAAAGCCTCCAACGACTCTTTTGGAGCCTTTTTTTTTCAACCAAACCCTCCAGCCATCCTTAGGTCTATATAAGCATGGTTATTGGTGTTTGTAAGGGGTTGTTGATGATAGAAATAGTTGCTGTTTGCTTAAGGAAAACTGAGAAGGTTTGAAAGCCGAAGGTAAGCCTTGGCGTGCTTCACTCGAGAGAAGTTGCACCTCCATTACCTCCAAGCTCAAGGTTGCTCGAAGGTTCTTATTTTCCATCATTCTCTCCACTCTTTCAAGAGTTGGAAACAGGAAGAAGGTAGTCAACCGTTTCCCAAATGACGTACCTACGATCCCGAACCGTCAAACACGACGAACCAAAGTATGAATTCTAACTATTTTATATACTATTTGGTTTGTGAGTTTTGTAGGTTAAAGATTCTTCTCAAAGCTTGGAATGATTAAATGAAGAGGGAATTTGTCTTCCCTTTATCAAATTTTGTAATCGAGTTCTTTATTTGTTTTTAAGTTTAGGGCACTATGGATTTTTCTTAAACCTTATTTATTGGCCACTTGTAGCCAATTTTATTGTTTAGGTTATTTGGTTAAATTGTTTAGGTTTAGGAAATTTTAAGTGAACAAGGGAGACATCAAAAGGAGTTGACCCAACCTACAAAGAAGCTTGACCAAGGAGCTTGTCATGCTTGGAACGAGATGCTGACGTGGCCGAGCACAACGACTACATTTCTGAAGAAGCGTCTCCAACGGCTCTCTGCTTCTTCTCTTCTCTTGCCTTCTCCCGAAGCCTTCCCCTGGATATTTAGGGAAATTACCAAAAACAACCGCAAAGTATCGGTTTTTTTCAATTCCAACCACGAAGTATTATTTTTAACAATTTAAACCACGACGTATCGAAAAAGTGCCAAAAACGACCACGCCGAACGGACGCAAAAAACCGCCGTCCGTCCGGGTCACTGTTCACGTGAACAGTGACTTGTTTACGTTCATTTTTTTTCGTTTTATAAATTAATTTTTAAAAAATAGTAAACGATATTGGATTTAGTTAATTATAAAACGTAGAAAAACGAACGTAAACTGGTCACTGTTCACGTGAACAGTGACCCGACGGACGGCGGTTTTTTGCGTCTGGACGGGTACTGTTCACGTGAACAGTACCCATTAAATTTTTTTTTACTGTTTATAAATTAATTTTAAAAAATAGTAAACGATATTGGATTTAGTTAAAATTTTATCAACTTATTTCCAACGTTATGAGAAGATAATCGGAAAAGTTTCGTGATTTTACAATACTTATATGATTTATTATAATTTTTTACGTATGTTTTAAATAACTGAACTAAATATAATAAAGTTACCAGTATTAGAAAATCACGAAACTTTTCCGATTATCTTCATAATGTTGGAAATATGTGATAAAAATTTTAACTAAATCCAATATCATTTAATATTTTTTAAAAATTAATTTTAAAAACGTTCGGAAAAACGAAGCGTCAACTGGTCACTGTTCACGTGAACAGTGAACCGGAAGCCGGCGGTTTTTTGCGTCTTTTACGTATGTTTTATAAAATAAATAACTAAAATTATAATAAATCGTACAAGTATTAGAAAATCACGAAACTTTTCCGATTATCTTCTCATAATGTTGGAAATATGTGATAAAAATTTTAACTAAATCCAATATCATTTAATATTTTTTAAAAATTAATTTATAAAACGTAGAAAAACGAACGTAAACTGGTCACTGTTCACGTGAACAGTGACCCGGACGGACGGCGGTTTTTTGCGTCTGGACGGGTACTGTTCACGTGAACAGTACCCATTAAAATTTTTTTTTACTGTTTTATAAATTAATTTGTAAAAAATAGTAAACGATATTGGATTTAGTTAAAATTTTTATCACATATTCACCACGTTATGAGAAGATAATCTGAAAAGTTTCGTAGTTTTCTAACACTTGTACGATTTATTATAATTTTAACTATTTATTTTATAAAACATACGTAAAAAAATTACAATAAATCATATAAGTATTTTAAAATCACGAAATTTTTTCGATTATCTTCTCATAACGTTGGGAATATGTGATAAAAAGTTTAACTAAATCCAATATCGTTTACTATTTTTTAAAAATTAATTTATAAAACAGAGAAAAACGAACATAAACTGGTCACTGTTCACGTGAACAGTGACTTGGACGGACGGCGGTTTTTTGCGTCCGTCCGGCGTGGTCGTTTTTGGCAATTTTTCGATACGTCGTGGTTTAAATTGTTAAAAATAATACTTCGTGGTTGGAATTGAAAAAAATCGATACTTTGCTGTTGTTTTTGGTAATTTTCCGGATATTTAAGCTTTTCTACTTAGGTTATTGTAGTCAGTTTTTTTATCAATATTTGGAATTTATAGAAGAGCTTCTTCTTGTTCGGAGCATCCTCTGTGTGGGTTTTTCCCACGGTATTAATCGGCGCGAGACGCCATGGATGACCACCAAATTGTGCCTCCAACCTCACAGTTGCTTGGAGGTATTCTTACTCTTGCCTTCTCTCCCTCTGCCAAGAGCTGGAGTCGAAAAGAAGGAAGGAGGAAACCAGTGCCCTTAAGCTGTGATTTCTCCTCGGCAACGAGGGACTTCTTCCCAAAGGCGCAGAGCTGCGCATCGCACTGCCTTTGGACCAGCCACGGGTCTTCACTTCCATTTCCCTTGGCCTCCTCTGAGGACGAAGCAATACGCGTAGGGCAGCCTAGTTGCTAGAAGCACTCCTCCCATCACGGTGGAGCTCTTCGCCGAAGGTACAGGGAACACCTTTTGGTCGGCTTGGGTTCCTTTCGCCGTCCATCTCCTCCACAACGCTTCCTTCAATCCAAACGACCTTCTCGGAGGTGTACCCAACTCACCCACCTCTCTATTTTGACGGGTATCAATTTTATCATCTCCTATGCAATTTTTGGTTTTTCCTCTGTTTTTAGCGACTGTTTGGAGTGTTCTTTGGTTTCTCCAAAGAACACCGAATCTTGCTGTTTAATATAGTCTTCCGCATGCGTCTTAGGTCCTAGAAGTCCATCAAGTTGTATCAGAGCCAAATGATCCTTGTGTTTGTTCTGTTATGTCATTTTTTTTCTTTCTCTTTCTCTGTCTTTGTCCGTCTTCTTTTTCTGTCGTGAGTTTTTCTGTCAGCATGTTGTTGTGTTGATTGTTTTCATCATGGCCTAATGTTGTCTCATTAATGGTATAACATGATTAATCAATCAAATGCATGTCTACTTTCTGATAAGAACCTAGAATGTTAGAATTGGTAACATGAAATTTTGTTGATGTCCAAGATAATTCTTGATGAATTCATTCTGTTTGGTTTTCTGTGTTTTCTGTCAGAATGTTGTTCGTTTTGCTTTGGTTTAATATTTTGTTTTTCTCTGTTGTAGTTTTTGTTTTAGTTCCAACATTTAAAGCATGTGAGCCTATTTTGATTTCACTGAATTGGATGTTAATCATTGCTTGATTCATGTTCTGTTCTTGGAAATTCTGAAATTTTGTTCACTACTTTGATATCCTTTAGTGACTGTTTTGTTTTGTTCCCATATTTGTTGTTTGTGTTCCTTTTAGAAGTGTTTGTTTCTGAATTTTCTGTGAATTCAGTTGGCTATTTTTCAAAATGGTTTTTGATTCTTAAAACTCAAATCAATTTGTTGTTTTTTAAAGCTTAATCCTTTGCAATATGATTCTGTTTTTGAGATTCAAAAGTGTTTTTCTGGTTTATTTTTGTTTCTGTTCCGATTAAACTAAATTATCCCACGTCGCATGAACTTCTATTCTACATCATTTGAATGAAATTGCTTTCTGTTTAGTAATCGATTATAAGGATTAGTTCTTGCATTTGTTTGATTGTACCCAGCTGTTATTGTGGCAATACTATTGGTGAAGAAATTTCCAGAAGCAAAGAATCATCTTATATTTGCATGAATTTCCATTCTGTCTATATGTCCAGTAAGCATGTTTGTTTTTGTTAGTAAAATAATATTTTGTTTCCTGTGTTGATTTTTTGTTTGTATTTCGTATCTTCTTCTCTGTTTAGGATGGTTAAAGAGTTTTGCATTTTTGGGGTTAGCATGTTTTCGTTTTGTTCTCTGTTGAGTCTGCTATTGTTACATGTTTAGTCTTCGTTTGTTTCTCTGCTTAGTTAAGTAGCATTGTTCTTGTTTCTGTTTTGTTTGCTAACAAGGTTATCTTCGTTGCATGAATTTACTCTGCAGAATTTGAATCCTCATGTTCTCTGTTAGTAAGCATTTTGTTTTTCCTGTGAAAGTTCTTCTGTTTAGGAGTTTGTTCGTATATCTTTGCTGCAATCTATTTCTAATCGGGTTTAAGGTGTAGCCGATAAAACTATTTTTATTTTTGCTGTTATTGACATTGTTGGTGGATAAAGCTTGGCATATTGATTACTGCATATCATTTCAGCATTGTTCTGTTGTGACGTAAAGCTTAAAGTATCAAAATAATCATTCATTTCATACCTTTTGTTGGCTGCAATCTGCTCTATATTCTGGTTGCTGTTCTTATCGCTGAAGGACTAATAATCTATTTTCTTTGAATAGAAGAGAAGAACATGTTATAAAACCATTCTGTTTTGCTGCAATTTTGGTTTTCTAAAACAAAAATTTGTTTCTAAACTGTGCTTTTATACTGCTATTTTAATCTGTTTCTAATCTGCTTATCTTCACAAACTTCATTCTATTTTGAGACGTCGGTGCATCAAAAGATAAATGTGCTTGAATATTGTTTCTATTTTAATTAAACAATGTGTCTACGTTTGCATGATTTTCTCTGCTTCATTTTAGCATAATACATTTTGAGAAACTTAGTGCAGTAAACTGTTGTTTAATTTCCAGAATTGTTCTAACAATTGTTTACTTGATGCTTGAACTTGAATTTTGAAGATAATCTACTGAAATTGGAGTTTCCTTTATTTGAAATTATTGATTCTATATTCACAAAACTGAGATAACTCCCATGCATAATCATCTCATAATCTGTTAGGATACTAAGGTCTCCTAGTTTGTGAATTGTTCTCTGCTATATCTCTCTGGTTGTCATTGTTTAGTTCTCTGTGTTGAATTGATTTTCATTTTAGTTTACATTATTTTGCATAATATAATTTGGACGTAAATTGAAATAATTTTCACAGTAAAATTTCCATGCATAGTATGTTATGTCATGCGATGCACGTACATTCTGTTTCCACTTTCTGCTTCACTGAATAGTTGCCAATTTGCATTTGTGTTGTTTTTCTGCTTTCCAAAATCTGAACCGTCTTTTCTCTTGTTATTGATTTATCAGATTGTTGGTATTATTTTTGTTGGGCTGATAAGCTGAATTGTTTGCTGCAAGTTAAATTTTCAAACCAATTTACCCAACTAATGTTGTTTCAATCTTATTCCAAAATTTGAACATGTTACTTTTGGTGATAATTAGTCTGCTTACTAGTGATAATTTGCTTGAACTTCCACTGGCCCAAAACTATCTATCCAATTCGCTGCTGCAAGTTGATAATCAAGTTTGGGTATTAATCTGTTTCTGGTGTAGCTAAGAAAACTAGTGAAATTCTGCTGCTGTTTTATTCATCTTGTTGTTAATCACTTTTACAGCAAATAATCTTATCTATATGTGAAACTTTTAAGGAATAACAACCAGCATCATATAGCTTACTTAATTCTTGTTGTTACCAATCTGTTTAACACGTCATTCAAAGCATAAAACCAAATCATAGAAGCATGAATTTGTTTGACTTCTAACTTGTTTTTCTTGAACTGTTTAGTGTTATTGTGTTGTTTCTTTTGTTTCTAAATTCCTATTGCCTCCAAACAGTTGTCAATTGTTTAAGTGTTGCTCCTATTTTTCCAAATCTGAGCATATAATTTTATTCAATCTTGTTGTTTTTGATGTTGATCATTAATGAGTTATTTGTGAGTGAATGCACCATCTTATATATTAACTCCTAATGATTAAAATCTCTTGTGAAATGATAAGCATGAATTGCATGTTAAAATAGAAATAGGGAATTATGTTTGACCATGCTCGAAATTTCTTGTTTGAACTCTTGTTTGACTGCATCAAGTTAAGTGTCTTTTGTTTTGTTTAGGGCTATGTTAACTTTAGGTCCAATCTTTTTAACAAAAGCATGTCAATATACTATCTTGTTAGTCAATTAGGATTCACTTGTACCGTCGAGTGATCTGTTTTTGTGGCCAAGAGCTTTCCTCTGTGGGTCGTTGGTAATGTCCGAGGTTTACGACTGGCCCGAGGGGTCGACAGATTCGCCGGATCAGGCAGTCGCCTTTAAGAGATTGTGACCGAACGCCGTAAGAGGCAGTAAGCTTAAATGGTGTTGGATAATGTGTCATTTCCACAAAAGTTCTAGAGGGTTGCCTAGACCCAATATAGCATGTCATTGATATTAATTACAAGTTTATTTTGTTTGATTTATTGTGCTGTTTGATTAAATGCTTAGGACTTATCTTAAGATTGAGTCTTGTGTGTTATGTTTTGTGTTTGTGTTGAGTATTATTTTTGTTTTGTCTTGCGTTTTGTATTCTTTTGTGTGTTGTGTTTGTGAAAGTGTGTTCTTAGGAATTCTTGGCTTCCTAGTTTATTAAAGAACACCAGCCAAGGTAATGGATAAGTTTCGACAACAAGGTACGAACTTAAGAAACGTTAACTTCATGAATATCTAATATTGAATTATTAAGAGGTTGCCTTTTGAATTTAATTGTTGTGACACAAATTTTCAAACTCTAGTTACATTTATGGACTTATTGATTCATATTATGTATCTATGCATGATTGTGAAAAAAAACTAGAGGAAAGTTTTTGTTGCTTAGATTATTGTTGTCATTTGCTAGGAATTGTTAAAGCTTACTTGTTGATTGAAAGTTGACATTTATTTTTGAAATTTGGATTAAGAGTATGATCATGCTAAGCTTGAGATTGTTGGATAAACTTTTATTTCAATTTTGTATTTAGATTGCCTAGTTAAATATGGAAATATTGTCCTTAGATTATGCTCATTGAGTCAAATTAATGATTTATTCCTTGAGTTTATTGTGAATGATTTTAGCATGGAAAATGAATTTGTTCAACTATACTTTGCATAAAATTTGTGCTAATATCATGTATGAGTGCTTACAAATTTTTGAAAATGAACAAATTCAAATTTAGAGTTTATTGAAGCATTGTAGTTGACTAATAGAATTTAAACTTTATTCCATATGCTTAATTATTTTTGTTTCATTGCTATTTAATCTTTTTGTGGATTAAGCTAAGGACCATGGGTCTAAGTTTTGTGTTGGATACCAAGATTGATTGGATCCACTTGAGCGTATGAACGCTAGGGTGTTATGAGTTTGTAAATGGGCAAAAATTTTAAGATGTGAGGACAAATCTTCAATCACCCGGAGAGGATGATGTGCCTACGATCCCGAACCGTCAAACACGACGAACCAAGGTATGAATTCTAACTATTTTATATACTAATTAGTTTGTGAGTTTTGTAGGTTAAAGATTCTTCTCAAAGCTTGGAATGATTAAACGAAGAGGGAATTTGTCTTCCCTTTATCAAATTTTGTAACCGAGCTCTTTATTTGTTTTTAAGTTTAGAACACTATGGTTTTTTCTTAAACCTTATTTATTGGCCACTTGTAGCCAATTTTATTGTTTAGGATATTTGGTTAAATTGTTTAGTTTAGGAAATTTTAAGTGAACAAGGGAGACATCAAAAGGAGTTGACCCAACCTACAAAGAGGCTTGACCAAGGAGCTTGTCATGCTTGGAACGAGATGCTGACGTGGCCGAGCACAACGGCTACATTTCTGAAGAAGCGTCTCCAACGGCTCTCTGCTTCTTCTCTTCTCTTGCCTTCTCCCGAAGTCTTCCCCTGGATATTTATGCTTTTGTACTTAGGTTATTGTAGTCAGTTTTTTTATCAATATTTGGAATTTACAGAAGAGCTTCTTCTTGTTCGGAGCATCCTCCGTGTGGGTTTTTTCCACGGTATTAATCGGCGCGAGACGCCATGGATGACCACCAAATTGTGCCTCCAACCTCACAGTTGCTTGGAGGTATTCTTACTCTTGCCTTCTCTCCCTCTGCCAAGAGCTGGAGTCGAAAAGAAGGAAGGAGGAAACCAGTGCCCTTAAGCTGTGATTTCTCCTCGGCAACGAGGGACTTCTTCCCAAAGGCGCAGAGCTGCGCATCGCACTGCCTTTGGACCAGCCACGGGTCTTCACTTCCATTTCCCTTGGCCTCTTCTGAGGACGAAGCAATACGCGTAGGGCAGCCTAGTTGCTGGAAGCACTCCTCCCATCACGGTGGAGCTCTTCGCCGAAGGTACAGGGAGCACCTTTTGGCCGGCTTGGGTTCCTTTTGCCGTCCATCTCCTCCACACGCTTCCTTCAATCCAAACGACCTTCTCTGAGGCGTTACCCAACTCACCCACCTCTCCATTTTGACGGGTATCAATTTTTTCATCTCCTACGCAATTTTTGGTTTTTCCTCTGTTTTTAGCGACTGTTTGGAGTGTTCTTTGATTTCTCCAAAGAACACCAAAGCTTGTTGTTTAATATAGTCTTCTGCATGCATCTTAGGTCTCAGAAGTCCATCACCAAAGGTTGTCTTTTCTTTCCTTAGAAAGAAAAGCAAGCCGAGAGCCTCAAAATATTGCTCATCGGCCAACCTCGGGTTTCCTTTCATAACTTCACTTCCACAACGTGTTTTGATTTGAAAATTTAAATTGTTTCATTTCACTCATAAGATAAGTTACACCTAAAATTTTAAGTGATTAGGACTTCATTTGCTTGTAGAAAGTTTGACATATTTTAAGGTAATTTCGGCTTGGTTGAGCACCTAGAGTACTAATCTGTTTTGTAGTTTGGAACACAGCTTTTGCAGGCCGTTGGTGTGTCAAGTGGTATTGGAGCATAGGCAGCTTTCCCTGTGTGACATTAAACATATTTGATCGTTTATTCCATTGAGTCTTGTTGGCTGCATTCTATTTACAAATCGGGTTATTGTTTTATTGCTAATATTCTATTTTTGCTACTATAAATCTAACCCGTTTGGTTGCTGTTTATTGCATCTTTTGCTTAATCATTTTCACAGCAAGTATTTCAACTTTTATCTTAACTATAAGAATCAAACAACTAACATCATGTAGCTTGTTTGTTGTTTAGTGTTTTGCTTACTAAAAATTGTACTAATCTACTTTTAGTAACACCCAAGAAGAGCATGATATAAACCTAAAAATTGTCAAGTATTGTTACTGTTTTCTTTCACTGTTTCATGTGCTATTACTCTCTGAAAATTTTAGGACTAAAATTTGCTACCTATTGCATCAAAATTTTGTTACCAATCTGCTCATTAATCGTATAAAAACATGCATGAAAACTGTTTTGTTGTGTCTTGTGATTGTGCTGTTTTTGTGTCTTAAATTATGTTTTTAGGCACCTTTACATTAGGTCTTTTTTTCCTAAGACATTATAAAAACTAATCACAACATACATTCCTAACATTGTTAAGTTTAAGTCTCTGTTTTTATTTTGCTAAGTAATTAATTAAAAAAAAACAGCAAGCAATATTGCCTAAAATTTAAAGGTTTAAAATGAGAAGAAATTTTAAGATTTTGGGTCTAAGAAAATAAATCTATCATAAGACCATAAAGATTAAAAACGCATATCCTAAGAATCATTCCTTAAATTAAGGTTAATAAAATGAAGACAAGGAGTTGAATAATCCGTGAACAAAACAAAAATTTAAACCAAGAACCGAACAGAGGCAAGGAAATTTTCCAAACCGAGACTCACATCCATCAAGAGGGAGAGTCTAGTATGCAAAGACAAATCAATGATCTATGTGAAGTGATTGACACCTTAAGTAAACAACTCAATGACATGAATCTCAAACTTGAACATTCCATGAATGGACTTAAACATAACAATCGTAGAGACTCATCACAAGAGACCACACCTAGGAGAAGGAATGAAAACACTAGGAGAAGAGATAGTAGCCTAGAGCCCTTGGATGATGATGAAGAGGTCGAGAACCCTAGAAGAAGGTACCACAACTATGAGTACGATAAAGAGGATGAGTGGACTTTGGACGAAGAAGAAAACTTCCGTCCACCTAATCGAAGGAACAATGAGGAATTCAGACGCGACCAATAGAGGGATCATAAGGACCTTCAGAATGTCAAATTACATGTTCCCCCATTCAATGGAACGTGTGATGGGGTTACATTCTTGGATTAGATAGAGAAGGTCGAGAGGGTATTCTATTGTTATGACTACTCCGACAATGTTAAGATCCGACTGGTTTTCATCGAGCTTACAGGCTATGCTTCACTCTGGTGGGCTAACCTAAAGTCTCAAAGGGTCCGGATTCAATATGAACCAATCACCACTTGGAGGATGATGAAGTCTATCATGACAAAGTGGTTCGTACCTAGACACTTCAAACAGGAGTTGATCCTGCAAATACACAGCCTCAAACAAGGAAGTCAGTCAGTCGAAGAGTATCTAACAAAATTTGAGACACTCAGAATTCATGGAGAAATGGAAGAGCCGGAGGAGCAAATCATAGCTAGGTTTATCCGTTATTTGAACCAAGACATTCCAGACGCTGTGGAGTTACATCCACTAGAATCCTTGGATATGATTGTCCAAATGGCTATGAAAGTTGAGTGACGGCTCAAGAGAAAGAAGAAATCTAACCTTACCTTTATGACCAACCAGATTCCCAAGTACACCTCTAAACCACCAGAAACCAGCAAACCCACTACCAAGGCTGACTGGAAGAAGCCTTACACCCGGAACTGGCCTCTTAAGGACGCAATTGCCAAAACTACTGGAGGAGATGCCGACAAGGTTCAGACAAGTAGTCTGAAGTGCTACAAGTGTCAAGGAACCGACCATTTTATGGCTCAATGTCCAAACAGGCGTACCATGGTATTGAAGGAATCCACTGGTGAACTAGTAAGTGAGGACAAGGATGAAGAAGAGGAGGAAGTCGTAGAGGAGAGTGAATCAGAGGATGAAGTTGTTCATGCCCAGGAGGGACCTCTACTGATGGTCAGGCGACGAGTCCTCATAACCAAGAACATAGGAGAAGATTGTCAATGGGATAACATATTCCACAGTCGTTGCCTAGTCAATGACGAGTTATGTTCCGTGATCATTGACGGAGGAAGCTGTGCTAATGTTGGCTCAAAAGAAATGGTTACCAAGTTAGGACTGGAGACAAGTGCGCATCCCCATCCATACAACTTGAGATGGTTAGACGACATGGATGACGTCAAGGTAGACAAACAAGTTACGATCGAGTTCGCGATGGGAAAGTATAAGGACTCCGTGTTGTGGCAATGAGTGCGAGCCACTTACTCTTAGGCCGACCATGGCAATATGATCATAAAGTGACTCATGATGGTTATACAAACTACTACTCTTTGAAGTTCGGTGGTAAAACGTTTAAGTTAGCACCTTTGACACCCGAACAAGTAGCAAAAGATGATGAAGTTACGAAGGAAGAGAAAAACAAAACAAATTTCTTCATGACCAAGAAAGAGCTAGAAACATATGTGATTATGGTATTATTCTGAGATAGGATTTTGGAACTAGGAGTTATACCTATTCTCGTACAAAACTTACTCAAGCAGTTCCAAGATATTTTTCCTGAAGAGTTACCCCAAGGATTACCACCCTTACGAGGGATAGAGCATCAAATAGATCTACAACCTGGGGCTGTGCTACCAAACCTGTAACGCCTCACACCCCGGTTTGGTGCGCTACTTTGCTTACATTTACCATGTTTAAAACAAAATTTAAAATGATTTTCGATAAAATTTTGACTCAATTTTTGGGTTTTTTGAACCCTAAAAAATGGTTGGAAAACGTGCGTAAAATACGTGCCAAACGTGTCAGAAAAGATCGGGTTAAAACATATTTGAAACGGGAAAATTAAAAAAAAAAAATTATTTTTGCCACGTGCGCGCGGTACGAGCGCACACCCGGCACGAGGTACCGATCGATTGGTGCAAAGCGCCGATCGATTGGCGACCTCTCGGGTCGCTCGAGCAGCAACAGTGAAGTCTGCATATCGATCGGCGCTGGGTGCCGATAGATCAGCGCTGGGCACTGCACGTGCCCACACAGCGCGCATATCGCGCCTGCCGCGTGCGCCTAGCCAGCACCTGCTCGCCCTCCGCACGCCACCAGCGACTCCAAATCACTTTTCTTCATTTTTCATTAAATTTCATCCAACCAAAACACTAAAAATTTCTCAAAAACTTTTCCCGACATTCCTAAACTCCTTGACACGTAAAAATCTCAGAAAACACGACTTTCAAATTTTAGTGAAAACGTGAAAAACGAATGTCGTTTACTTTATTAAAAACCGAGCAGCATAACAGCTGGAGTTTTCTAAATCCACAACCTGAAAATCAAACTTTTATAAAACATGATCAAACCATTCCAAAACAATATTCACAAGAGTTATAAAACTGTTACCCTTTGCACAAACAAAGTTCAAACAAAACTACTAAATCCCACAAACATCCCAGAAGACCATGGTCGAGACGCCCCGGCAACTACTTGCACTGGCATGCCTCGTGCATCGCCGACTGCTCCCTAATCCTGGCCTCCCTCATCTAGCTCACTTGTAAATATGTCGTCACCTACATCATAGAACACAAAACATAAGCCTAATGCTTAGCAAGTAGGGAATAATACAATTTAAAACAATGCATGCTCAACTCAACCCTAAATGCAGTTTCTACCCATACCATTGTTTTCATTTCATTTTCGTTGCATTTATCTTTCACTTTTACATGTGAATCAAGTAGGCACACTTCTCAACAGAATCCTAGACGGCCACACCTTGACACACAGAGCAAGAGTAGAGGCACACATTCCATCACAATCCTGGACAGCCATACCGAATCTTCTCCCACATCAATCGTAGAACCCTCAGTGTGCCTTCTAGCACGATCATGTCGAGGCGTTCATACTCACAACACATTACATATTTTCAGCATAGCATCTCTTGTAGAATCCCTCTCGGGGTGCTACACACGAACACTCATTCCCGATAAGGCGATTTTACTCGAGATCAAGTTGCATATCTTTTCTTATCTTCTTACGTTTCGTATTTATAACTCAAAACATGCTAAAACTCGTATTTCGTAGTTTGAAAACATGATTCATGACAATACAATGCTCAAATCAAAACAAGCAAGCAAACAAACAAACATTCTCCCTACCGTTCCATGGTGTAGGCTCGAAGGCAACAAAAACACTCCTTTACTTACCTGGTTTCTCAGAACGTGCTCAATTGCTTCAACTAAGCTACCTGCTCGTTCGTCAACCTAACAAATAGGGAAAACTCACTTAGTACCAACATAAGAAACTCTAAGGAATTACCTAAACCAAAACTAACAAAAATCAAACCACTTTAAAATCTAAACCCTAAAAACCCGATTGTCCTACAATTTTAGTGTCCAAACTTCAATCGGCCATAACTTACTCGTTTTTCAATGGATTTAGATATTCCACCCCATTCCGTAAACCTCTATACGTCTAAAATCCATTGAAACAATCAAATTTAACAACCAAACAACTTGGCCAATTCGAAAACCTCAAAACAGAACGGGTGACCAATAAGCCTAAATCCATTTTTTCACGAACTCACATCCATTTTCTAATCTCTTCCTAAAAACAACTTAAAATAACCTATCTAAAGGTTAAACCATCAAATTAGGAAGAAAAACCAGCAAAGAAAAGTAAGATTCGGACCCCTCTTCTTAGGGTTTCCAAACCCTAATAAAACCTCCACAAAACACCATAAAAACATCAAAAAACTTCACTTATATACATCAACAACAAAACCCAATTAAATCCTACCTCAAAACCTTGAAGAAACTTGAAGAATGGAGGTGGAGAACCCTAACAATGGAGGTTGAAGAATCGTGGAAAAGATGAAGGAGAAGACCACTTTCTTTTTCTTTTTAACCTTAACTCTTCACAATTTAAAAACTTCAACTTTTCTCTTTTTGAAAGTTAACCACCAACTTTTGTGATTTTATAAAGGAAATCCTCTTCCCTTTACCTTCCAATAATCCAACATGATGCATCATCCATTTTCCCCTCACTTAACATTTCGTTCCCCCAATTGATAATACAAAACCATAATACACTATTATATTAGTTTCACTCAATTCACCCTTTCTAACTTGATTTTTTAAGCTAATTTTAAGACCTTTGCTATGCTTTCACAACATATCTAGTCTAAGGTCACTCTTACATATGAATATTCCTGGGTGTTACAAAACCGACCAGCATATAGGATGAACCCCGAAGAGACCAAGAAACTACAAGACCAAGTGCATGAGTTATTGGACAAAGGCTATATAAGAGAATCAATGAGCCCATGTGCTGTGCCAACATTGTTAGTTCCAAAGAAGGAAGGAACTATGAGAATGTGTATAGATAGCCTAGCCATTAACAAAATCACAGTTAAGTATAGATTTCCAATTCCCAGGCTCGAGAACATGTTGGATGAGCTCAGTGGAGCATCGATTTTCTCAAAAGTGAACCTCAAAAGTAGTTATAACCAAATAAGGATGAAGGAAGGTGACGAGTGGAAGACAACCTTCAAGACCAAGTATGGGCTGTTTGAATGGATGGTCGTGCTATTCGGGCTATCAAATGCCCCTAGTACATTCATGCATTTAATGCACCACGTACTTAAAGAATTCCTAAGAAAATTCATTGTCGTCTACTTCGACGACGTATTGGTGTACAATTTGGACCTTCCACAACATCTTAACCAACTTAGTATCCTTTTTCAAACCCTTAGGAAAGCCAAGTTATTCGGTAACTTAAGCAAGTGCTTATTCGCACAAGACAAAGTGTATTTTCTAGGGTTTATCATTTCTGAGAATGAAATGAAAGCAGATGAGAATAAGATTAAGGCCATTAAGGATTGACCTATCCCTAATGAAATATCAGAAGTCTGTAGCTTCCATGGATTAGCCTCATTTTATCAGGGTTTGTAAAGGATTTTAGCTCAATAGTTGCACCACCCACTGACTGCACCAAGAAGGGAAAAGAATTTGTATGGGCTTCAACTTGTCAATTATGCTTTGAGTTGATTAAGGACAAGTTATGTCATTCACTTGTGTTAGCACTTCCATATTTTAGTAAGGTATTTGAGATAAAGAGTGATGCCTCTGAAATTGGCATTGGAGCCGTTCTCATACAAGAGGGTAAGCCGATTGCATATTTTAGTGAAAAACTCAAAGGAGCAGTGCTCAATTATTCGACGTACGATAAATAATTTTATGCTATCATACGGGCACTAGAACATTGACATCATTACCTTTTATCAAAAGAGTTTGCTATACACACTGACCACCAAGCATTAAGACACATCAAGAGTCAACATAAGCTAAACAAAAGACATGCAAAATATGTGAAATTTTTGGAGAGATTTTCCTACACCCTCAAGTACCTTAAAGGAAAAAACAAAGTAGTTGTCAATGCACTATCTAGGAAACGTGTTCTATTAACTGAGTTAGGAACTGGATTCTTTGGGTTCGAATGGATCAAGGAAAGTTATGAATCTGACCCTGATTTTGGATCCTATTATACCAAATGCCTAGATAAAGCCATAGGAGATTACCGTATCATGGACGGTTACCTATTAAAAGGGAACGAGTTATGCATCCCCAATGGAAGTTTAAGAAAGTGCCTCATGAAAGAAGCTCATATAGCCATCCATTTTGGGGAGAAGAAAACCCACGATATGCTTAAGGAACATTTCTTCTAGCCCCATATGATGAGAGATGTGCACCGAGTGGTAGAAAAATATGTAATATGTAAGAAGGCGAAGAGTAGAGTCCTGCTACAAAGTTTATATTTGCCATTACTTGTACCTACTCACCCTTGGGTCGAGATCAACATGGATTGTATTCTATGATTACCACGGACCGCTAGAAGCAAGGATTCTATATTGATAGTTGTAGACTGATTTTCTAAGATGGCAAACTTCATTGTTTGTGCCAAGACTGATGATTCTATCCATATAGCTGACTTGTTCTTTAAGAAGATTGTTTGACTGCATGGTATACTACATTCTATAGTGTTAGATAGAGACAGTAAGTTTGTAAGTGCTTTTTGGACAACATTATGGAAGAAGATAGGAACCCGACTATGCTTTAGCACATTCTTCCATGCACAAATTGATGTGTAACACCCTGGATTTTTTTAAGGAAAAATTGGAGAGAAAATAAAAGAATAATAAAATAGGTTGTTTTAATTAATTTAAAAGAAAAGTGAATGGTTTCTTAATTTAAGTTTGGGTATTTCCAGTGAAATTAAGTCGTGGGTTATAATTTAAGAACGGGATTTAACGAAAATACGTAAGTTCAAACATGTGAGGGCAAATTAGTAATTTAGCTTAAAAAATTAAAATAAATAAAATAAAAATGTTTTTTTTTTATAAAAAACAGAATGGCTTCACGAAGAAGCCATCCTGCTTCTTTTTCAGCCCGAGCTCCTGATGCGGTCCGAGCTTCTGACGAGAGTGAGTGCCCGAGCGACGTCCTTCCTCCGACGACCATCGCGTTTTCCGGCGCTCTCCGGCCAGACGACGGCGGCGAGCGAGTTTCGGCCTGTCTCCGCGCACAAACCGGCGGGTAAGCTCGTTTTTCCCCTGTTCTGTCTCTGTTTAAGGCCGAGAGGGACGAGCTCGATTGAGCTCTGATTACTGGCTGCTTTTGGCCGTTCTTGGCGTCAATTAACCGAGCTTAACACCGACGATGGTTGCCGAGCAAAGGTGAGCTCGGATGAAGTGAAAAACTGAGGGCTCCAATGTGGGGAATTCAGGTTTTCCTATGAAAAGCCTTAGAATCTCGTTAGATTAGGCTAATTGGGTGTGAGGGTGATTGATTGGTGAGGAAATGAGTGGAAATTGACGAACAATCGAGTTGGGGGAAATTTCTGGGTGAAGGGCAGTTTGGGTTTTTGGATATTTGACCTAGTTACGGTCGTTTGTTTTAAAATTCCTTTTGACAGGTTAAAATAGGTTATTAGAGGAGTACGTGGCCGCTAGAATCGTTTGATTCCGATAACCGACGCAAAAGTTACGCGAGTTCAAATTTTGGGTCGGTTTATACCGAACCCAAATTAGTGGCCCGTTTAGTTAAGTTTTAGTTGGATTAAGCTAGAAATAGTAGTTCGAGAGTAATTGGTGAGTGTAGCCTTGATTTTAATAAAGTTTGAATATTTGTTGTAGGTCGAGCCGTAGGTGGACAGGTAACCGAATATCTTCAGCGAGCTAGGATGCCAGGTAAGTAGAGGAATTCTTTTGTTGCCTTTGGCCTACACCATGGAACGGTAGGGTTTAATAGTCGGTTATTTATTTCGTGTTGTGTTGTGTTGTTTGGTTTCGTGTTGGGTTGCATATCTTTGAAACATGCATTGTGAGTTACATTACGCTACGCTAGATATGAGAGGCTGCATGGTTTGGCATTGTGAGTGTGAACGGTAATAAGATAAAGTGAACGACAAAATTTGCTTGATTAGAGCGCCTTGTCGGGAACAAGTGCTGGAGTGTAGCACCCTGAGGGGATCTCTATGAGAGATGACCGGCTAAAACATGATCGGCTAAAACATTGAGTCTTGATTGGAGTGGCCTTGTCGGGAACCAGTGTTGGTGTGTAGCACCCCGAGGGGACCTCCATGAAGGATTGACCGGCTAAAAATTCTGGGAATGGCCGTCCTGTACGATTATAGGATGTGAGCTTACCCGATCCACACGGCTTATGACTTGACCGGCTAAAATACGTAATGGTGGTTCTAGGAATGGCCGTCCTGTACGATTATAGAATGTGAGCTTACCCGATCCACACGGATTATGGAATAATTAAAGCAACGAACGGTAAATAAGCACAACCGAGAGCTAGAAACTGCATGAATTAGGGTTGTGTGTGAGGGTTGTTTGTGTAGTGTGCATTGTGTTGTCGCATTTGTTATTCCTTACTTGCTAAGCATTAGGCTTACGTTTTGTGTTCTATGGTGTAGGTGACGAGATTTACTCTGGTGAGGTGGATGAGACAGCCCAGGGCTAGGCAGCAGTTGGTGATGCATGCAGTATGCCGGTGTGGGCTATTGTTGGGGCGCCTTGACCATGGTCTTCGGGGGATGTGGGCTTTGTCTTTTGGTAGTTATTGTAGTTATTGTAAATGTCTGTTTGTAGAAATGATGGGAATGTGTATTTTTCTTTTTGATTGATGTTTTGAGAGTTATTGTATAGCTATTTGTATATAGTCATAGTTAAGGGTGATGTGTCGCCCTATACTGTGGATTTTCTTCACTTAGGGATATTAGTATTTTAGTTTCTCTCTTTACTGCTGTTGGAGATTTCGTAGGTTGGTTAGATGGTTAGGAATATTCTGGATTGGCTGAGAATGTATTTAGTTGTAGGTACCTAGCATTTTGGAGGCGCCATTTTCAGGCGTTAGTTTGCCAAAATTTTCGGTAAGGACGCCGTAGTGCTTAAAGGTAAGTTGAGGAAATTAGTGAGTCTAGGCAGCTGGGTATGACATAAGAGAGTTTCGAGAGCTTTAGTTTTAAATTCTGCTGTGTTAATTTTATGTTTTAACGTGGGATTGGTTAGCAAAGTAGCGCACCGAGCCAGGGTGGGTTCGGGGGCGTTACATGATGGACAAACAGAAGTGGTTAATAGGACCTTAGGTACCCTTTTAAGGAGCATTAAGGGAAATAAATTATCAAACTGGGATATACTTTTACCAGGATTAGAATTTGCCTACAACCAGAGTGTCCATTGCACTACTCAGCAGACACCCTTCGAGGTCGTATATGGATTTAACCCATCCACACCGCTAGACCTTGTGCTCCTATCTATTTAGGATTTAGTAAACCCAATAGAAGCCAACAAAGCAGTACAAATTAAGAAACTGCATGAAACAGTGCGTAAGGCCATCGAGAAGAAAAATGAAGGCTATGCCTGACAAGTGAACAAAGGTCGTAAGGATGTCATATTTAATGAAGGAGATTTAGTTTGGTTACACTTGCGTAAGGAAAGGTTTCCAGCCAAAAGTAGATCCAAGCTACTGCTGAGAGTCAATGGGCCATTTAAGGTGTTAGAAAGAATCAACAACAATGCTTATAAGTTAGAGTTGCTGGGAGATTATGGAGTATCGGTCACTTTTAACGCCCAAGATCTATCCCCAATGTAAGCGATGAGGAAGACATTGAGGAGGTTGAATTAAAGGATTTGAGATCAAATTATCAATCACTTGGGGAGGATGATATGCCTCAGAGGGCCATTACTCGATCCCAAACAAGGGCTCAATCTTTATCTAACCTATTTATTAACAAGTTTAATTCTTTTGCAAATGATAATAATTTTGATGATATTTTTGAAGACTTGGATTGGGAGCTTAGTACAAAAGACATGGAGCAACCCTTGCATGTACTCACTTGGTAAACGTTGTTGGAAGACCAAGAAAAGGAATTGTCTTCCCTAAAATCATATTGTAACCAAGCAGTTTAGTTTTTATGTTTTTAGCAAACATTAGTCTTTATGTAATTTGATTAATTGCATGCATCATTAGGCATTTGGATTAGATGTATGCTAGGTTAGATGATGGTTTGGAGTTGGTTCAATTCACATTAGCATGACTTGTTTGCAAGGACTGCGCGACCAAAGAGAACCGCCCATTTGAGCACCAAAATGGAGTGGGGACCATTACACCTTTTGGCCAATCAACTTGCTGCCAAATGAAGATGCTATGTTGGAGTTTCCCTTCTTGAAGAGTGCCTTGGATTGATGACATGACAACTCTTAGCCATTGGATCAAATTGCACACATTCATCTTGGCCATCCAAGTGAAGTTTGAAGCCAACATTCGGCCAAAGCCTCCAATGGCTCTTTTGGAGCCTCTTTTTCAACCAAACCCTCTAGCCATCCTTTGGTCTATATAAGCATGGTTATTGGTGTTTGTAAGGGGTTGTTGATGAATGAAATAACTGCTGTTTGCTTAAGGAAAACCGAGAATGTTTGAAAGCCGAAGGTAAGCCTCGATGTGCTTCACCAGAGAGAAGTTACACCTCCATTACCTCCAAGCTCAAGGTTGCTTAAAGGTTCTTATTTTCTATCATTCTCTCCACTCTTTCAAGAGTTGGAAACAAGAAGAAGGTAGTCAACCGTTTCCCAAAGGTTGTCTTTTCTTTGCTTAGAAAGAAAAGCAAGCCGAGAGCCTCAAAATATTACTCATTGGCCAACCTCGGGTTTCCTTTCATAACTTCACTTCCACAACGTGTTTTGATCTGAAAATTTAAAGTGTTTCATTTCACTCATAAGATAAGCTGCACCTAAAATTTTAAATGATTTTGACTTCATTTTCCTATAGAGTTTTTGGCTTGTTTTAAGGCAACCTTGCCTTGGCCGAGCATCTAGAGTACTAATCTTTTTTATGGGTTGAAACACGGCTTTTGCAGGCCTTTGGTGTGTCACAAACTATCCATTTTCGTATCACATCATTTGATATTAGAGTCATCTCTACTGTTCTCCCTTTGATGTTTGGTGATTTCTTTTCTCCAAAATGATAACAAGAGGTGGAGAAAAGGCTGCACAAGAACGGGAGATAACTCAACCTAACAACTAATCAGTCGAACATCCTTTATTGAGAAATAAAGAACCGAGTTTGCCAACCTCAATGGATGAAGTCCGTGATATGTTTGCTAGGATGCAAAAAATTTTACAAGAGCACTTAATCATAAATGAGAGGGATACTACAAACCCTCAACCAAGGGGTTGGGTTGAACAAGAGAGAAGAAAGTTTGGCCATGACGAATCCATATATGAGAAGTATGATGAGGGATAGTCAGATTTTGAACATCTACCAAGCCAACAACATAGACAAAATATCAATGATGAATTGAGACATGTGAAGCTCTCTATTCTAACCTTTAAGGGTTCTTTCAATGGAGTTGAATTTCTTGATTGTGTAGTAAAGGTAGACAAGGTGTTTGAGTGCTACAACTACTCATAGAGGGCAAAAATCAAGTTGGTAACACTTGAACTTTTGGGCTACACAAGGTTATGGTAGTAGAATGTTAAGGCTCAAAGGAGACGTGATGAAGAGGTTCGAACTTGGAGGATGATGAAAACTTTGATGAAAAAGAGATTTGTTCCCACGTATTATAAGCAAGAGTTATGTTTGCAAATTCAAAGTCTTAGACAAGGGACACTCTCGGTTGAAGAGTATCTAACTGAGTTTGAAACTTTGAGAATGAGGTGTTGTTTGTAAGAACTTGTGTCAGGGCCCGATTCCTCTCCGAACCGGATCCCGACGAATCAGGATTTCCAAGCTGGGAAATTCAAACCAACGACAACAACGACGACCTGGTTAACTAACAGACGTTCCCTAAGTGGGAACCTTTACACACAATCATACCTAGCATCCCGAATTAGGATATCATCATCAATTCAATCCAACCAAAAGATATATATTTCATAAATTGAAATATCCATATCATTATTCTCATCAATCTTTACATCATAATACTCACGCGGAAGCTAAATAAAATAAATATATAAGTCAATCACGACATATGACTTTACAATCCAAAAGTCCTATGCCTCCTTGTATACTGTACTTTGCCTTAGTTTCTCCGTACGGGTGAACGTCCGCGCTATCTGAAAAATATGAATATCCACGAAATGAGCCATTGACACAGCAAATAAATCTAACGACTAAAATAGTTAGCCCAAGCCCTATCCACAATATTCAGGCCCATACGCCATTCTCCACCTAATCATGATTATTTTGAAATCATCTTAAATCAAATATATTTTTGATTTAAAATTCATGCCATTTATATAAAAATACATGTAGGTTCGTAATTCGAACCGTTTAAAATCTATCAACCACGTTTTAAAATTGTTTTAAGCAAATAGATAAATCCAATGTATTTAAATAAATATGCATGATTCAAAACCATCCAACCACAGTTTAAAAACCATTCTCAGCAATTAAATAAATCTGATGCAATTAAATTAATGATGTAGGATTTAAAACCATTTTTCTTTCTATCACATTTCCAAAACAGTAGTTTTTAACATTCAAATTGATACATAAAAAATCCAATCCACTCTAATTGACTCATATGACTATCACACATCTACATGTTCTCGGGCTTTCACTAGTAGAACTATAGGACCCACACATTTCTTCCCCGTGAGGTTTAGGGACTTTCAACCCAAGGAGACATACAGTTAATCTCCCAGTATTTTCATAGTCATACTATCATACATGAAGAGGTGAGACCAGCTCAGTGGGTTTTTATGTTACCACCGCTGTCCTTCTCCCTCTTTCTTAATTGTATGCTTAAAACAACCAATTATAAAGCAATACTATGTATGTACAAAACACGCACCCACCCATGAAATTTGTATTTAAAATTCAATGAGTTCAAATCAATACAATTGATAATTGAAAATCAATTATGCTCAATTAAATAAAAAATTGTCGTTCCACTCGTTACCGTTCTATATTTTAATAAATATTCGAAATAAACTATCCAATATAAATCAAATTCAAACATTATTCAAGAAAACCGAAAATAAGTGATTTTTACAATTTCTTATTCGTTTTTCATAAAAACGATATCAGTTCCTCACTTCAACATTCAATAAAATCTCCATTCAATTGACCCAAAAATCTCAATCTATCTAGATCCAAACGGAATTGAAATCTATCTTTACCTATCAAGGCAATAAAGTCTAAACTAGTTTTTCTAATCGTTAGAGATATTTACCGTATATTGGTTCCACCTCTTTTCTCGAAATCTCCACTGACTCCAACGATTTCTATGCCAAAATGCTCCTCTCGACGCGCTGATCACTTTACTCTAAAGGACGGATCGACGATTCGCACGTTTACCTCTCCTTTTTCACTCTCTTCCCTCACGGTTCCTCGTCGATTTTTTTTCTTCTCTGCTCTCTCTCTCTCCCCCTCCCTCCCTCCCTCCCTCCCTCCCTCCCTTATTAACTTTTCTTTTGTTTTGTTTCCACGAAAAGCCACATAACAAAAGCAACATAACCCCTTAGGAATAGTGGTTTTAATGGTTAATTACCATTAAACCACTCTTATCCTATTAAAAGACCAAAACACCCTGTCTCATGAACCAACTTTTGGCCACCCTGAACAATTCAAGGCCGATCGATCGGCCATCTTCAGGCAATCTATCGGCCACCGTTATGCATTTTATTTTTATTTTTAAATCATCAAATTTTGTATATTACTTTATTCTTTCTTCGATCCACAAATTAAACATATATTTTTACATTCATTTCCACAATATGTCCTCAACATACTTTTAAAATTGAGTTCTACAATTTTTTTAAATCGTTACATTTTTCCCCTCTTAAGAAAATTTCGTCATGAAATTTCTTTCTAACCCAGTTCTCAAAATAAAACTTGAGAATGCTTTTCTCAAATCTCATTTTCAAATTCTCATTCATCATCCCTCACCTCAAGTGTTTGCTCGATAAGCAAAGCTCTCTCAACCATATCCGAATACGACTCAAGTTTTAAGGCTACGAGTCTGCTAAAAATACCCCACCTAAGAAATTGCTCAAATTGCTGAGCCTTAGCAGCTTCATTAGGAATAAACTGCCCCACATACCTTGACAATTCCTCGAATTTGGTTTGATAATCCAAAACACTCATGTCCCTTTGGGTCAATTCTAAAAATTTCTTTGTTTTGGCTTGTCTAATATATTTAGTAAAACACTCTAGTTTTCATCTAATTGATTTACGGCGAACCTAACCTTGAACTCATTCGGAATTCCTACTAATTCGAACTTCTTCTTAATTTGCCTCAACCACTCCTCAGCTATGGCTGGATCACTATTTCTAAAACCTATCCAACAACTTCATCTCAGTCGAATCCGTACTCCCAACGATTTCTTTGCTTTGCTAAGCAACGATCCTAGTCATGATAACCGTTAGAGCTACAATAGCTTTTCGCATCTCCGCAATCTCATCATCCCGATTTTCATTCCCACTTGTAGATCCTTCTCCGTCCATCTACAAATAAATCACATATTAATTAGATAAACGTTCACCACCAAGGCAATACATGAGACATTCTAAACATAATTACTAACTTCCCCCCAACAAATTAGAACTATGATGTATAGCTCTGATACCATGTTGTCAGGGCCCGATTCCTCTCCAAACTAGATCCTAACGAATCAGGATTCCCAATGTAGGAAATTCAAACCAACGACAACGATGACAACCTGGTCATCTAACAGACATTCCCTAAGTGGAAACCTTCACACACAATCTTACCTACCATCCCAAATTAAGGTATCATCATCAATTCAATCCAACCAAAAGATTTATATTTCATAAATTAAAATATCCACATCATCATTCTCACCAATCTTTACATCAAAATACTCACGCGGAAGCTAAACAAATTAAATACATAAGTCAGTCACGACATTTGACTTTACAACCCAAAAGTTCTATGTCTCCTTGTACACTGTACTTTGCCTTGGTTTCTCCATACGGGTGAACTGTAACGCCCAGATTTTTGAGTTTTTGGGTTTCCGCTATATAAGGGTATTTTCATAAATATAGTAAATTAAGTCCGTTTTACGAATGGAAAGTTTTGTTAGAACCTTAGGAGTAAGTTGGAATATTTAGTGGAATAAGAAAATTTTAGAGAAACCAAATCAATAAGCGAAATAACGAATTATGTAGAGAATTAGGTGAGGGGAAAACTTGTAATTATGAAGTAAAATTTTAATTAAAACACAAAATTCCCTCCCCCATTATGCATTTACACGATTTCTCTAGAGAGCTTCCCCCCGCCCCTCCTTGGCGATTGTAACACCCGAGAATTTTCCTCCAACATGAATTGCCTTAGATTTAATTAAGTTATGAGAGCCTAACATTGATCGTAGAATTATCATAAACCATTGGGTTAGAAAGAAATGGTTGGAGAGAAAACAAGAGATTGAGAAGGAGGTTAGGTGAAATTGTTGTTTTTTTTATGAAAAGATGGGAAATAGAAAATAAAAAGAGGGAAAGGAGGAGGGTCTTCAACGTTGGAAAAGAGAAGATGAAGGGAGAGGGTTGGTTTTATAAATAACATTTGTTTGGGGGTAAAATTTTAGTAAGGAAAAATTGGAGTTTAAAAAAGTAGAAGGTGAAGGAGTAAAAGACAAGTTCCATTGTCTTCTCCTTCCTCCCCTTTCGTGGCAGCCATGGGAGAGCTTCCCCTTCCTCCTTTCTTCAAATTTCATCAAAGATTAAGGTTAGTTTGGATGGATTTTGGTGATTTATGCGTACCTTGGTGATTGTATACAATTGTAGTGTTTTTTTGGGTGGGTTTTGGTAGAGTTTGGGAAACCCTAATGTGGTATTCCAAAAATCCCCTTTCCTTGATGAGTTTTTCTTGATATTTGGTGGTTTAGACCTTAGATAGGGTGGTTTAGGTTGATTGTATAGATAGATTAGAGATTTGGTTGATTTTGTGGAAAATCAGTTTTAGAACAAAGTGTCGCCAGTTCTGTTTTTGTGGAACCTAATCGGCCATGATGTTTGGTTAGTAAAATAAATTGTGGCATTGGATAGTAGTCATGTGGTTTACAGAATGGGTAGGATCGTTCAAATCTGATAAAAAATGAGTAAGTTATGACCGATTGAAGTTTGGACAGTGAAAAAGGGGGGGGGGGGGGATTTTGGGATTTTGGTGTAATGCTTTAAAATTGGATAGTTTGTTGCTAGGATTTGAGTATGTATCCCTTAAATTACTTTTATGGTTTCTAACTAAATTTCATAGGTTAACGAATGAGCAATTGACGCAGCCAAAGTGAGTAAGTACGTTACGGGGATCAAGGTAAGTAGAGGATGTTTGTGTTTTGCCTTCGGGATTACACCATTGAACGGTAAGGTTGTTTGATTGATTGTTTGTTGAGTTGTGTTGTGTTGTAGTTGAGCATTTGTGTGGGCATGCATCATGGTTTTTGAATTACGAAAAATGAGTTTTTAGCATGTTTTAATATGTGAGCACGAAACGTAAAAAGATAAGAAGATTTGCAACGTGGTCTCAAGTAGAGCCCCCTCATTGAGAGATGTATACGTGGTGCGATTGGGCCCAATGTATCGGGTGGATCGTAGTCACGTGGCGGTGTGGGACACCGCACGATCGGGCCCAACGAAGCGGGTGGGTCGTTACTTAGTGCTAGAGTGTAGCACCACGAGAGGGTCTCTACGAGAGATGCACCGCTGAAAATACGTAAGATGTCTTGAGTATGAATGCCTCGTCGTTAACGTGCGAGAGAAAACACTAGAGAGTTCTATGATCGATGTAGGAGGAGATCGTGTATGACCGTCCAATGGGCGCGACCCGGATGTGTGTGTAACACCCAGCATTTTCAGTCATGTAATTATCCCGAAATTCACTGAACAGAGTTAATTCGCTATTAATGTAACAATTATTTTATTAGAATTTGGACGCCGAGAATTTTAGGGTTTAGGAAGAATAGAACGAAAAAGGGAGCCAAAACACCGAGGTTTTTGGGTTTTCGCTCATTTAGGGTATTTTTGTAACGCCCCCGAACCCACCCTGGCTCGGTGAGCTACTTTGCTAATCAATCCCACGTTAAAACATAATCTAAATAAAATTGACATAGCAGAATTTAAAGCTAATTCTTCCTAAGTTCTCTCTAATTTAAAACCTAGCTGCCTAGACTCACTAATTTCCCTAAATTCTAACCTTTAAGCACCACGGCATCCTTACCGAAAATTTCGGCAAAGTGACGCCTGAAAATGGCACCTCCAAAATGCTAGGTACCTGCAATAAAATCCAATCCCAAACAAACCAGAATATTCCAACCATCTAACCAACCTACGAAATCTCCAAATAATAGTAAAGAGGGAACTAAAATACGAACATCCCTAAGTGAAGAAAGTCCACAATATAGGGCGATACATCACCCTTAACTTAACTATATACCACCAAACACATAGCTATCCCATAACTATCAAAAACATCAACCAAAATAATACTTACGCATTCCCATCAATTCCACAAACAGACATTTACAATATTACTAAAATACAAAACCCCACATTCTCCCGAAGACCATGGTCGAGGCGCCCCGACAACTGCCCGCACCGGCATGCTCCGTGAATCTCTGACTGCCCCAAATCCTTGGTTCCTTTATCAAGCTCACCTACATCCACGCCGTTACCTACACCATAGAACACACACACACACGTAAGTTTACGCTTAGCAAGTAGGGGAAAACAAATATAAAAATATGCACACACGACTCTCACACAACCCAAACACGCATACAAGTCTAGCTCCCAAGATTACCCTAACCCAAACACCTATTACACATCTGAGTCTCGCTCCCAAGATGCGTATCCATCCGAGCCTAGCTCCCAAGATGGCCCTAACCCTCTGAGTCTTGCTCCCAAGAGGCACTACTCAATCACATCTGAGTCTCACTCCCAAGATGCGTATCCATCCGAGTCTCGCTCCCAAGATGGCCCTAACCCTCGAGTCTCGCTCCCAAGAGGCACTACTCAATCACATCTGAGTCTCGCTCTCAAGATGCGTATCCATCCGAGTCTCACTCCCAAGATGGCCTAACCCTCCGAGTCTCGCTCCCAAGAGGCACTACTCAATCACATCTGAGTCTCGCTCCTAAGATGCGTATCCATTCGAGCCTAGCTCCCAAGATGGCCCTAACCCTCCGAGTCTCGCTCCCAAGATGCGTATCCATCTGAGCCTAGCTCCCAAGATGGCCCTAACCCTTCGAGTCTCGCTCCCAAGAGGCACTACTCAATCACATCTGAGTCTCGCTCCCAAGATGTGTATCCATCCGAGCCTAGCTCCCAAGAATGGTCCTAACCCTCCGAGCTCGCTCCCTAAGATGCACTACGCATCAGATCTAGAGTCTCGCTCCCGAAGATGCGTCAGCCATCCGTAGTCTTGCAGCTCCCCAGATGGCCTACCTCCATCCGAGCCTAGCTCCCAAGATGGCCCTAACCCTCCGAGTCTCGCTCCCAAGATGCGTATCCATCCGAGCCTAGCTCCCAAGATGGCCCTAACCCTCTGAGTCTTGCTCCCAAGAGGCACTACTCAATCACATCTGAGTCTCACTCCCAAGATGCGTATCCATCCGAGCCTAGCTCCCAAGATGGCCCTAACCCTCCGAGTCTCGCTCCCAAGAGGCACTACTCAATCACATCTGAGTCTCGCTCTCAAGATGCGTATCCATCCGAGTCTCACTCCCAAGATGGCCCTAACCCTCCGAGTCTCGCTCCCAAGAGGCACTACTCAATCACATCTGAGTCTCGCTCCTAAGATGCGTATCCATTCGAGCCTAGCTCCCAAGATGGCCCTAACCCTCCGAGTCTCGCTCCCAAGAGGCACTACTCAATCACATCTGAGTCTCGCTCCCAAGATGGCCCTAACCCTCGAGTCTCGCTCCCAAGAGGCACTACTCAATCACATGGCCCTAACCCTCCGAGTCTCGCTCCCAAGAGGCACTACTCAATCACATCTGAGTCTCGCTCCCAAGATGCGTATCCATCCGAGTCTCGCTCCCAAGATGGCCCTAACCCTCCGAGTCTCGCTCCCAAGAGGGCACTGACCCAATCCATCTGAGTCTCGCTCCCAGATGGCCCTACCCAGTTCCCTTACCTCTCAAGCTTACACTACCTTTTTTACATTTTAAACTCAACGTCACACAAACCATACAGACAAAGAATTACCCCAACAAATACAAGTCAAAGCAACACACTACTAAAACAATACAAAGCAACCACTCTACCAAAACAATACAAGGCAACCACACTACCAAAACAATACAAAACAATAACACAATCCCAAAACAAGACAAAGCAATAACACAACAAGTTTCCTACCGTTCCATGGTGTAGGCCCGAAGGCAAAATAATTACAACCTACTACTTACCTAGCGTCCTAGCTCGCTGAGGATACTCGATTACCTGTCCATCTACAGCTCAACCTACGACAAATATTCAAACCTCATTAAAATTAAGCCTACATTTAGCAATTACTCTCAAACTACTATTTCTAGCCTAATCCAACTTAAACTTAACTAAACGGGCCACTAATTTGGGTTCGGTAAAAACCGACCCAAAACTTCGAACGCGCGTAACTTTTGCGTCGGATATCGGAATCAAACGATTCCAGCGGCCACGTACTTCTCTAATAACCTATATTAATCCGCCAAAAGGAATTTTAAAACAAACGACTGTAGCTAGGTCAAAATGGCAAAAACCCGAACTGCCCCTTAACCCGGAATTTCCCCTTTTCTAGTTTTTCATCAATTCTCATCCAATTCCTCACCAATCAACTACCCTAACATCCAATTAACATAATCTAATGAAAAACAAAGGTTTCACACAAGAAACCCGAAGCTCAGAGAAAGGGGTTCTCAGATTTTGGTTCAATCCGAGCTCCCTGTTGCTCGGCAATCTTTGCCGGCGTTGAGCTCGGCAATCAGATGCTAAGGGCAGCCAAAAACGACTGGCGATCAGAGCTCTAGCAGCTCGGCGATCCCCAGCACAGACCGAACACAAAAACAGAGCAAAAACCAACTTACCGGGTCGGTTAGTGCGCGGAGTCGGCCGGAAACGCTAGCCCATGGTTCGCCGCCGTCGTCTGGCCGGAGACCATCGGAAATCGCCGGTGAATGGCGCCGCATCGCCTCCCCCTCTCCCCTGTTCTCCTCTCGGCCGTCGGGCTCGAGCTCGAACACAAACAACAGAATGGTTTTAACCATTCTGTTGTTTTAAATAATAATAATAATAATAATAATAATAATATATAATAATAATAATAATAATAATAATAATAATAATAATAATAATAATAATAATAATAATAATAATACTAATATTAATTTCTATTAAAACATTAATATACCGTTTTGCTCTCTTGTTTTCGACCATTCGAATTTCATTAAATCTTGTAAATTATACATTTTCCTAAATTGATCCTCACCCCGTACCCGGCTTAATTTCTCCAATTAGAATACCCGGACATAAATCTAATTTAGATAATTCTAAGATCCATAATTTAATTAAATCTAAACTCGGTAGTGTTACAATTTTTGTAAATAGAGGAATTTATGTCCATTTCGCGAGCGACAAGTTTTGTTAGAATTTCGAGAATTAATTGGAATGATTGGTAGAATAAGAAAGTTACGAGAATCTAAAATGAAGGGTTTCGCTTGTTTTGTGAGAAAACTAGGTTAAGTGGCAAAATTGAAAATTAGGTTAATTTTAAAATTAAAACCCTCACAAATCCCTCTCCTTCACAATTCCATCGGCAGAGCAAGTTTTCCCCCTTTCTTTTCATGCGATTTTTCTCCCTTCGATGTTCTCTCTCTCTCGGCAACCACGGTTCTTCTCCCCTGGATCGATTTTCCTTCCGTTCTTCTCAAGATTCAAGCTCTAGGTAAGGTTCTAAGCATTGGATACGTTTATATTTTCGAATTAGGGCTTGGTTTAATTAGGGTTGTCAATGTTAGGGTTGAGAAATTTTAGGTTGATGTTTGAAATTGATGTTTTTGGTAGATTAATGACTATTAATGGTGAAAAGTAAACATTGGATTGAAATTTGGTAGTTAAAGGAGTTAAAAGCCATTAATGCTATTAGAAACATAGTTACGCACTCAAGGTATTCGGTGAAATGCCTAAGAGGTATAAGCTGAATTTTAGGAAGTTACCTTAGTAAGGAATTTTGCTAGTTTTGGATTCTGTTTATTTAAGATTGATTCTAACATTGAAATATTAAATGTCTTAGGTGGAAAAGAGTGAAAGTGAAGGCACGGTTGGCTAAGGAATCCAGGTAAGTGGGTGTGTAGGCGTCCGGCCATTAGGACCCTACATCACAAGGGTATTAGAAAATTTGTATTGATGCTTGTTTGATGATTTATGAATGATTGAGAATTATGTTATGTCTAGTAGAGTAGCGTTATGATACGATCTATGACAGATGACTCATTTTCTTTAGCATGACGTTCCTATGTGCACCCATGTCTATGCATCATGATTTTCTTAAAAGCATACGAAATATTTTATGAGCATGATTTAAATGAACAAGATAAGAATATGTAATGTATGTATGAATGGTTAAGTGTGGAATAGGGTGAAATGACCACGATTTGCCCACGGGTTGGACCACGATTATGCTCTCAAGATTATGAGCACGGTTCGGGGATCCTCCCGCGGGACTGGCAGGAAGGATCGTGGATCCTCCCACTGGTGGGGGCCGGGTTGATACTGTAATACCCGGCTGTATGGAATATTAGTATTTTAATGTAAATGATATTTTTGTAAATATGTCGAATTAAGTCAGTTTTATGAAAAGAAAGCGTGATTACGATCCTAATAATTAATAAGGATTTTAAGAAAATTTTGGAAATTTTAGGAGTCGTAACACTAATTTTACAAAAACTACGTTTATCGTAATATAAAGGATACTTTGGTAAAAATAGTAAACGAGGTCCGAATTACGAACGGACAGTTTTAATGGGACCCTTATAATAAGTTGAAGTTATTGGTGAAATAAGAAAATTTGGAGAAACCGAATCGTTAGACAATTAACGAAACAAGTGACGAAACAAATAGAAAATCAAAGGAATGACGAAACGGTAATTTACAAAGTCAAAATTTTAATTAAAACAAATACCCTCTTTTCTCTTCTCCCTCATTCACGGTTTCTCTCTTTTCTCCCTGCGAACCTCTCCCTCCTCCGGCGACTCAACGGCGTTCCCCTCTTCAATGTCGATTCGTCATCCGATCGTCTTGTTTTCTTCCTCAAACCCGATCCTAGGTATGATTCTAAGGTTTTAGGAAAGTTTATTTCAATTTTTACGGAGTTTAAACGATTAGAGTTTCATTTAGGATTTTGCAAAAAACGTGATTAGAGTTTGAAATCGATAGATTTACCGTATATGTGGATATAATGGACGTATTGAACGTTATTGGACGAAGTTAAGTCGATTTGTGAGAAATGTTAAAGTTTGAGAATTTTAGGGGTTTTCGAAAAAACTCGTCAATGGAAATTTTTGGGTATCGAGCGTGGAATGCTCGATAAAATGCTGCAATGAATCAAATTAGGGCTTTAAGGAATTTCCTTAGTTAAGGTTTCGTTAAATTCGGACATTTAATAGTTTAAACTCGTTTTAACGACAAAATTGTGAAATTGCCTTAGGTGAACAACGCTCGTGGACGGAGCTTGGATTGCAACGGACACGAGGTAAGTTCTCGTGACTTACTCTTGCCGATTGGCCTACACCGTAAGTCGAGGTCGTCTCGAGGAGCTTTGGTGACATATTTGTTTAAATTGTTTTGGATGGGTAGTTAGGTTTAGTTCTTTTATAGGTTATGTTTTTATAGTCTTGATGGTATATATGCTGTATGTTTAAATTATACTATAAATTGTCCATGCATCACAGTTTTAAATTATGCATAGAAAATGAATTTCCGCACTATGTTTTAAAGAAAATGGCGATGTGGCCTGAAAGGGGGCTATTTATATATTGTGTGGATCGATTAAGAGTCTGTCACAATACCACATCTAATATGAACCGATGTATGTTTATGGTCATGCGAGGTGGGGCTCAGGCATGGCTGTGCGTGTTGCAAGCATGTACCCCCTCCTCTTGGTGGAAAGGGTTGTCCAACCGCTGGATGTGCCCTCTCCATTTAGTGGGTTGAAATCTCGGTGACAACATATGTAAAGATAAGAAAATGTTGTATGATTTAAGAACTCATATGCACAGCATGCATTTACATTTACGAAACTTGCTGAGTTTTAGCTCATAGATTGTCTGTATGGTGTAGGTGATCTTGACATAGGTGAGGACGAGATCCCTCCACCCGAGGAATGATGCAGTTGAAGGAGGATGGTCTGTGGGAGTGCGCTAGGCAGTCGGTGCGTTTTGACCCGTGTGTGTATGTATTTTTGGGATTTGATGGTTAGTATAAAAATGTATAGTTAGAACATTTTAGGATGTTTGGAACCTGGATAGTGGATAGGTTTATGTTTTGATGTCTTAAACGTTTTGGTAAACTTGTTTTATAAAATGTTTTGTTAAACCGCTATTTTAATTCGTTGATGAACTACTTGGTGATTTTTAACAGGAGGAAACGTTTAGTTTTTAAACCGAACCATGCAGTTCGTTTTTATGAAATCGGGTTATGTTTAAAATGTGTTTTGAGTCGTTTATTTTGGGTGATTGATGAAGTGAGAAATGGATGAAATTTTGAGTGAGTTTATGTTGGAATATATGGTTGATGTAGGTGGAATTGTATTGATGAATTGTGAAGGGTGTGTTAGGCGTATAGAGATGCAGGGAAGAGAAAAGAAAAAAAAGAAGAGGAGGCAAGTCCTCTGGAAAATCCAGAGGACTTGGCGATCGATCGCCTGTGGGGGGCGATCGATCGCCCCTCTTGGTCACGCTCTGGAAGAAATTCCAGAGCGTGTGCCAAGCGATCGCCTGGAGAGGCGATCGCTTGGCAAAACATGCGATCGCCGAAGGGCGATTGATCGCCCCTCAGTTATTTTAACAGGCGATCAATCGCCTGAAATGGGCGATCGATCGCCCCTTGTTTTTCAGGGATAAATATCCCTTTTGTCCCTCCCACCATTGGCCGATGCTTTTCTTTGTTTGTAATTGTTTTTAATTTATTGTTTTAAGTTTTAATCAAATGTTTTAAGTTTCTTTAATTGGTTTTAAAATAGTTACGAATGATTTTTAACAAATTAGTCTGCTATTTAAATTTCGCTCAATTGACCCGAAGTTTATAAGTATAAAAAAAATAAGACGGGAAATAAGGGTACAGTGTTAGGGTCGCTACAACTTATGGTATCAGATCCCCCGGGTTTTAAAAACAGTTCTGTAGACTGCTCGACTACACAGCCACTACGCAGACATCCTTCATCAACTATAAGTATGTTTAAAAGCTTTCTTTGATTTAAATTTCTTAGAGTTATTTGTTTTTAACCTTTATAGGGATTATATAAATATGGTGCATCGAGGGAATGATCGAGATGATACGATAGACACTCTTAAGGATTTTATTGCCCAACAGTCCCAACATATGGAGCGTCAGGCCCAACAAATGGAGAGGCAATCCCAACAGCTAGGCACCCTGATAGACCTTGAAGGTGCTAGAGATAGGGAGACAGCGACTTCGGGCAATCTACGGATCCCTCTTCAGCCGAGGAGTGGATTCGAACCATGGAGGACATGCTGGCCTATGCAAGTATTGAGGACGGAGAGAAGGTTGCATTGGTTAGTTACCACTTAGCGCTGGATGCCCGATTTTGGTGGGATTCGATCAAGGCAACCACCGATATGACGATTATAAGCTGGGAGTGTTTCAAAATGATATTCTACGACAAGTACTTCAGCCATACAGTGCGGGAGGCGAAGATGGTAGAGTTTATGTAGTTGCGGCAGGTTGGTTCGATTGCCAACTATGTGAGGAGGTTTGAGGCATTGTCACGATTCGCGCCACGTCAAGTCAGTGTCAATGAGGACAAGGTACGCAGATTCGTACAGGGGCTTGGCCAAGAAATTCGAAAGAGTCTTACGATCTCAAGGGTGCGTAATGTATCCTACGATGAGATAGTGGCCAGAGCACTAGAGATTGAGGCTGTTGATCAGAGTTCAGTTAAACCAAGGGAGCCAGCTAGAGGCTTCTTTCGAGAGATCCACCCACAGATCAGAAATAAAGGCTGGCAACCGAGAGGATAGCCACAGCAACAACAACGAGGCGTTAAAAGGCCTTTAGAGGGAGGTAATGATCGAGGCAAATGGAAGCAGGTACAGGGGGCTTCTCAAATGCCGTGGTGCCCCAAGTGCCAGAAAGAACACAGTGGCGAGTGCCGGGTGGGCACGAATAAATGTTTTAGATGTGAAGAAGTTGGCCACTTCATTAAAGACTGCCCGAAGCAGGGCCGTGAGCTGTCAGGCATGGACCAGAGGAGGGTTATGCCGAGGATCTTTACATTTATCGAGCTTGGTGATATTGATGATGTGGCTCAGCCTTCCGTGATAGCAGGTAGCTGTATTTTCTTTGATAGACACGGGGGCTACGCACTTTTTTGTTTCCACTGCTTGCGTGTCTAGACTGAAGCTTGTGCCTGAGTTAGCAGAATACGAGTATAGTGTGATGCTACCTTTAGGAGAGCGTATGCAGTCAGGTCAGGTCGTCCAGGGCAATATTGTGTCAGTTGGGAATAGTACCCTCTATGCTCGCTTGATTGTTATGGGCATAGAAATCCATGATGTCATCTTAGGGATGGACTGGCTACCACAGCACTTCACCACCATCGATTGTCGATCTGGGATTGTGACCTTTCGACCCCCGGGTAAAGCAGAGTTTTCTTATCAGGCGATGAGCAGATTGAGTGGATCGCCTATTTCCTATTCCATGAAGGTCAATGAGCAGTTTAAAGGTGAGTGCTATATTTATTTGGCCACAGTAATTGATACTCAGTTGCTCAGCAAAGTAAAGACGAGCGACATTCCTATAGTCAGAGAATTCTCTGAGATATTCTTTGACGATCTTCCCAGATTACCGCCGGACAGAGAGATCAAATTTGTTATTGATGTATATCCTAGCTCCGCGCTAATGTCTAAGAATCCATACAGATTGGCGCCCGCTGAATTGAGAGAGTTGAAAACTCAGCTAGAGGAGTTACTGGATAAGGGTTTCATCCGACCCAGTTTTTCACCCTGGGGTGCGCCCGTTCTATTCGTCAAGAAGAAAGATGGGACTTTCAGGATGTGCGTGGATTACAGGGAGCTGAATAAGCTTACGGTGAAGAATAAGTATCCACTACCTCGGATTGATGATTTGTTTGACCAACTGCAAGGCGCCCGAGTGTTTTCCAGGATTGACCTACGCTCGGGTTATTATCAGTTGAAGGTCCAGAAAGAGGATATTCAGAAAACGGCGTTCCGAACGAGGTACGGGCATTATGAATTCCTAGTTATGTCTTTTGGACTTACTAATGCCCCTGCAGCGTTTATGGACTTGATGAACCGTGTATTCAAGGAGTACTTGGACAAGTTCGTTGTGGTTTTTATCGACGACACCAGCTTTATCCGAAGTTCTCTAAATGCAAGTTTTGGCTGGATAAGGTCAGTTTTGTCGGCCAGATTATATCAGAAGAAGGGGTTTCTATAGATCCAAACAAGATTCAGGTGGTCAGAGATTGGCCATAGCCTAAAAACGTGCGTGAAGTACGTGGGTTTCTTGGGTTGGATGGCTATTATCGGAAATTCATAGAGGGATTTTCGAAGATTGCAGTTCCACTTTCACGTTTGACTCGGAAGAACGAAAAATTTATATGGTCGTCTGCTTGTGACGACAGTTTTATGGAGTTGAATCAGAAGTTGACTACAGCTCTAGTTCTAACGCTACTTGTCAAAGGTATGAGATTCAGTATTTACTGTGATACGTCTGGAGTTGGACTTGGTTATGTATTGAAGCAGGAAGGAAAGGTTATCGCGTACGCTTCTTGGCAGTTGAAGCCGTATGAGCAGAATTATCCTACGCACTACCTGGAATTAGCAGCCATGGTCTTTGCACTGAAAATATGGAGGCATTATTTATATGGGCAGCAATGCGAGATATTTTTGGAACACAAGAGCTTGAAGTACTTGTTTACGCAAAAGGAGCTTAATATGTGGCAGCGCAGGTGGCTAGAATTTGTCAAAGACTACGATTTCGATATCAAGTACCACCCAGGAAAGGCGAACAAGGTCGCTGATACTTTGAGCCGAATGCCTACTGCGAGTCAGCCTTCACTTGCAGCGATGTCGGTCACGTTGAGGTCTGAGATTGAGAGGTTCGATGTGGAGATTGTGGCAGAGTTGTCCAGTATGCTCACCAACATTTCTCTCAGGCCGACTATTCTGGATAAGATATGTGAAGCTCAACAGAAAGATATGGAGTGTGAGGACCTTCGATTGAGTTTGACATCTGGAGATGTGTCTGAATTTAACTTGTCAGGCGATGGTATTCTGAAGTTCAGGCATAGGTGGTACGTGCCTAACGATGAGGAGTTGTGGAAAGAGATTTTGGCCGAAGCACATTCTTCAGCTTATTCGGTGCACCCGGGAAGTACCAAGATGTACCGAGATTTAAAGAAACACTTCTAGTGGCCGAACATGAAGAGGGAGGTCGCCAAGTACGTTGAAACCTATTTAGTTTGTCAGCAGGTAAAGGCAGAACACCAGAGGCCGGCCGGAACACTACAGCCACTACCAATTCCGGAGTGGAAATGGGAGCAGATCTCCGTGGATTTTATTGTGAGGCTCCTTAGGACGACGAAGGGCCATGATGGCATCTGGGTGATCGTGGACCGATTGACAAAGGCGGCTCACTTGTTAGCTGTGAAGATTGCATCTTCTATGGATCAGCTCGCCGAGCTTTATGTGCAGGAGATTGTTCGACCGCATGGAGTGCCAGTTTCTATTGTCTCAGACAGACATCCGAGATTCACTTCTAAGTTTTGGAAGAGTCTGCACAAAGCTATGGGGACTCAGCTAAATTTCAGCACGACATTTCTTCCTCAGACTAATGGTTAGACATAGAGGACAAATCAGATTCTGGAGGATATGCTCAGAGTTTGTGTGTTGGAATTTCAGGGATCGTGGAGCAGGTATTTGCCACTGATCGAGTTGTCTTACAAAAACAGCTTCCAGGCTACCATTGGTATGGCTCCGTATGAAGCTTTGTATGGTCGAAAGTGTAGATCTTCACTATATTGTAACGATGTTGGTGAAGCCAGTATTGTTGGTCCTGAGATTCTACAGTAAACGGTAGAGAAGATCGCCGTTATCAGACAGCGTATCGAGATAGTTCAGAGTCGACAGAAGAGCTATGCTGACACGAGATGGAGAGAACTGGAATTTGAAAAAGGTGACGAGGTTTATCTGAAAGTTTCTCCGTTTAAAGGTGTTATGAGATTCGGAAGGAAGGGTAAGCTGAACCCTCGATATGTGGGGCCCTTCCCTATTTTGAAGAAGATCGGGAAGATGGCGTATCGACTACAGCTTCCGACTTCAATGGAGGGTATTCACGATGTATTCCATGTGTCTATGCTACGGAAGTGTTTGCGCGATCCATCGCATATCGTAGAGGCAAGAGAGGTCGAGGTACAGCCTACCTTGACTTATGTGGAAAGGCCTGTACGTATTTTGGAGTCTTCGATCAAAGTATTGCGCAACAAAGAGATTCTGCTAGTCAAAGTTTTATGGCGGAACCACGAGGTGGAAGAAGCTACTTGGGAGCGACAACAGGATATGATGACTAAGTATCTTGAGTTGTTTGTATGATCAAATTTTGAGGACAAAATTTAAATAAGGTGGATGGATTGTCATACCCGGCTGTACGGAATATTAGTATGTTAATGTAAATGGTATTTTTGTAAATATGTCGAATTAAGTCAGTTTCGTGAAAAGAAAGCGTCATTACGATCCTAATAATTAATAAGGATTTTAAGAAAATTTCGAGAATTTTAGGAGTCGTAACGCTAATTTTACGAGAATTAAGTTTATCGTAATATAAAGGATACTTTGGTAAAAATAGTAAACGAGGTCCGAATTGCGAACGAACAGTTTTAATGGGACCCTTATAATAAGTTGAAGTTATTGGTGAAATAAAAAAATTTGGGGAAACCGAATTGTTAGACAATTAACGAAACAAGCGACGAAACAAATAAAAATCAAAGGAAGGACGAAACAGTAATTTATAAAGTCAAAATTTTAATTAAAACAAATACCCTCTTTTCTCTTCTCCCTCATTCACGATTTCTCTCTTTTCTCCCTGCGAACCTCTCCCTCCTCCGGCGACTCAACGGTGTTCCCCTCTTCAACGACGATTCGTCTTCCGATCATCTTGTTTTCTTTCCGTTTTCTTCCTCAAACCCGATCCTACGTATGATTCTAAGGTTTTAGGAAAGTTTATTTCAATTTTTACGGAGTTTAAACGATTAGGGTTTCGTTTAGGATTTTGCGAAAAACGTGATTAGAGTTTGAAGTCGATAGATTTACCGTATATGTGGATATAATGGACGTATTGAACGTTATTGGACGAAGTTAAGTCGATTTGTGAGAAATGTTAAAGTTTGAGAATTTTAGGGGTTTTCGAAAAAACTCGTTAATGGAAATTTAGAGGTATCGAGCGTGGAATGCTCGATAAAATGCTTCAATGAATCAAATTAGGGCTTTAAGAAATTTCCTTAGTTAAGGTTTCGTTAAATTCAAACGTTTAATAGTTTAAACTCGTTTTAACGACAAAATTGTGAAATTGCCTTAGGTGAACAACGCTCGTGGACGGAGCTTGGATTGCAACGGACACGAGGTAAGTTCTCGTGACTTACTCTTGCCGATTGGCCTACACCGTAAGTCGAGGTCGTCTCGAGGAGTTTTGGTGACATATTTGTTTAAATTGCTTTGGATGGGTAGTTAGGTTTAGTTCTTTTATAGATTATGTTTTTATAGTCTTGATGGTATATATGCTGTATGTTTAAATTATACTATAAATTGTCCATGCATCACAGTTTTAAATTATGCATAGAAAATGAATTTCCGCACTATGTTTTAAAGAAAATGGCGATGTGGCCTGAAAGGGGGCTATTGATATATTGTGTGGATCGATTAAGGGTCTGTCACAATACCACATCTAATATGAACCGATGTATGTTTATGGTCATGCGAGGTGGGGCTCAGGCATGACTGTGCGTGTTGCAAGCATGTACCCCCCTCCTCTAGGTGGAAAGGGTTATCCAACCACTGGATGTGCCCTCTCCATTTAGGGGGTTAAGATATCGGTGACAACCTATGTAAAGATAAGAAAATGTTGCATGATTTAAGAACTCATATGCACAGCATGCATTTGCATTTACGAAACTTGCTGAGTTTTAGCTCATAGATTGTCTGTATGGTGTAGGTGATCTTGACATAGGTGAGGACGAGATCCTTCCACCCGAGGAATGATGCAGCTGAAGGAGAATGGCCTGTGGGAGTGCGTTGGGCAGTCGGTGCGTTTTGACTCGTTGGGATGTGTGTATGTATTTTTGGGATTTGATGGTTAGTATAAAAATGTATAGTTAGAATATTTTAGGATGTTTGGAACCTGGATAGTGGATAGGTTTATGTTTTGATGTCTTAAACGTTTTGGTAAACTTGTTTTATAAAATGTTTTGTTAAACTGCTATTTTAATTCGTTGATGAACTGCTTGGTGATTTTTAACAGGTGGAAACGTTTAGTTTTTAAACCGAACCATGCAGTTCGTTTTTATGAAATCGGGTTATGTTTAAAATGTGTTTTGAGTCGTTTATTTTGGGTTATTGATGAAGTGAGAAATAGATGAGATTTTGAGTGAGTTTATGTTGGAATATATGGTTGATGTCGGTGGAATTGTATTGATGAATTGTGAAGGGTGTGTTAGGCGTATAGGGATGTAGAGAAGAGAAAAGAAAAAAGAAGAGGAGGCAAGTCCTCTGGAAAATCCAGAGGACTTGGTGATCGATCGCTTGTGGGGGGCGATCGATCGCCCCTCTTGGTCACGCTCTGGAAGAAATTCCAGAGTGTGTGCCGAGCGATCGCCTGGCAGAATATGTGATCGCCGAAGGGCGATAGATCGCCTCTCAGTTATTTTAACAGGCGATCGATCGCCTGAAATGGGCGATCGATCGCCCCTTGTTTTTCAGGGACAAATGTCCCTTTTGTCCCTCCCTCCATTGGCCGATGCTTTTCTTTGTTTGTAATTGTTTTTAATTTATTGTTTTAAGTTTTAATCAAATGTTTTAAGTTTCTTTAATTGGTTTTAAAATAGTTACGAATGATTTTTAACAAATTAGTCTACTATTTAAATTTCGCTCAATTGATACGAAGTTTATAAGTATAAAAAAAAAATAATACGGGAAATAAGGGTACAGTGTTAGGGTCGCTACAGATACTGCACGATTAGTCCGCAGATCCTGCTACTGTGTAGGCCGAACTAGTCATTACAGTTATTGTTCGAAAGGACCACGATTATGATTCTTATTCCATTTCTCTTTTTGCCCCTTAATCCATGACAAGTGAACGATGATATAATATCACGAACATGATTTCTACGAAGCATGCATTCATGAATAATTATATATATGTTGCACCTCTTACTAAGCATTAGGCTTATAGTTTGAACCTTATGATGTAGGTGACGAGTTGGAAGGTGAGGACCTCAAATCGAATGATGATGTTTAAGTCAGGTTGCTGGATGGTGCTCATGGCGGGATTTTGTGGCTATGCGGCGATTTTAACCTGTGGATGATGCTCCTAGCATGTTTTGGTATACGTTTATGATATTAGAATCGTAGGTAGGAAAAGATTTCTTCTGGATGATAGATACTAGAGTTGTTTGGTACTTACTATATTTTACAAGGGGATTTTAAGACTAAGAGTTTCATTATGTTTAAATTTTTGCTGTGGTTTTCTCTTCTTGTTTCTCTTGCGATTTTAACAATGGGAGGTGTAGTGATTTAAAGACTTTCGTTTTGAATAGATTAAATGGGTTTTGAGTTGTAAATTTGGGGGAAAGTTTAGTTGATTTGTAGTAAGTTTATCAGGTGATGAAGAAGAGAAAGGAAGAATGAGAAGTGAAGAAATTAAGTCGGCAACAGAGAGCTTGCCGATCGATCGGCCAATGTGGCGATTGATCGGCAGTGCTCGGTCTGGCGAATAGATGAGAACAGAGAGATGGCCAATCGATCAGCTGAAATAGCCGATCGATCGGCTATGCTACTGGAAATAAACAAACCAGAGAGACAGCCGAACAATCGGCTGAATATTTTTGGGCGATTCTGCCCCTTCTTCTCCCTTAAAACTGAGAACGTTTTTTTTATCTCCTCCTCAATTTTATAATGTTTCTCTTTAATCTGTTTTAAAGGATCGCAAATAAATTTCAAGTGTGACACTTAATCGTTTTAGCAAAGATTCCTTCAAGTAGTTTATAGTAAAAAAAAAATATATGTGTCAAGAATAGGATCACGATCACGTTCATATAAGTCGGGGTCTGTTGGGTTTCGGGTCGTGACAACTTGTTGTATCAGAGCACCCAAGTTTTAAAATCGGTTCTATAGACTGCCTACAAGCACAAATCGTTGCATGAGTACACTCCAACAACTGTAAGTGTTTACGATTTTAGTAATGTCATTTAAAGTTAAGATGTGTTTATGATGTGTTTAGGATTGACAAGATGGTGAGAGGACGACATGGAGAAGTCAATGAAGAAAGTAACACAATCGCCCAGCTAACGGAGTTGGTCATCGCCAATCTCGTCAGATTGAGCGGCTCGTGGCTAGAGAGGAACAAGTAAACTCTAGTTCGAGTGCAACTCATGACCAAGGTGGCGAGCGATTTCGCCGACTTCAACCTCCGACATTTAATGGCCAAGCTTCGGACCCTATCCATGCTGAAGAATGGATTCGAACGATTGAGGACATGTTCAAGTATGCCAAAGTGGATGAAGGAGACAAGATCACATGTGTTGTTTTCCACCTTGCATTGGATGCGAGGTATTGGTGGGACACGATCCAGAGCACTACCAATGTAGAAGCTATGACTTGGGAACAATTCAAGATGGCCTTCTACGACAAGTACTTCAGCTGAAAAGTTTGAACAAGCAAGAAGATGGAATTTATGTAGTTGCACCAAGCCGATTTCGTGGCAGATTATACCCGTAAGTTTGAAGCATTGTCCTGATTTGCGCCCCATCTGGTGAGTGACGAAGAAGACATGGTTCACCAACTTGTTCAAGGATTGAAACCAGATCTGTTCAGGGGGGGTGAAAATAGCGAGGATTCATAACATACCCTATACCGAGGTGGTGGCTAAGGCCTTGAAACTGCAAGAGGTTGAGGTGACGGTTAGGGTCAAAGAAGTTTGTTAGAGATGTGCAGCCACAACCGCAACAGGACAAGGTATGATAGCAACAACAGAAGGGTGTCAAAAGGCCCTATGACCCAATTGAAGACCAAGAAAAAGGGAAACGACCTGAAGGGGCTCTTTAAGCTCCTCAAGCGCCTCTGTGTTCTACCTACCAGAGGAACCACTACGGCAAATGCAAGCTCTACATGGGCCGATGTTTTCGATGTGGCAAGGTTGGCCACCAAATCAGAAACTGTCCTACGCTGCCGGATGCAAACCGGGCAAGAGTGGCGCCTAGGGTCTTTGCCCTGATGGGAGATGAAGACGCAGTACAGCACACGGTCATAATAGGTACAATTTTTGGTCTACGACAAACTGCTTTTACCTATCTTTTTATAACAATCGAGTAATTAGTCAGGTGAAATTATTACCAATGCCGGCCATTAAATCCTATAATATCATGCTACCATTCGGAGCGTCACTACACATAGATTCAAAGATGAAGGTAGTGTCGTATCGGTAAGGGGCGAGGAATTCGACCCGGACCTTAGCATGATTAATAGGAACTAGAATGAGGTTATTTTAGAGAAGGATTTATTTAGAAGAGAAAAACGAATGTGGGTTGACGGTATAATGGGTTTGATTGAGAGCAAGGGGTCTATGAGCATCAAAGGTTAAAACGCTAAGTTCTGAACGACTGATGTGAGGAAGTTGGTTAATCCAAGGACTATTAATTTTGGACTTTGAACAAAGTAATGTCACTAAGATTGTTCAAGAAGGATGCTGTAGTTGATCGACTTAAAGTGATAAATTAAGTAGACAATCCTCTTAACAATGGCTCAAGGAAAAGAGTATCACGTTGGATGATAAGACTGGAATGGAAAAGCTGGTGGAATTAAGAGTGACCAATAAGGCGGGAAAGTGTTAAGTTTTTCGTGATTGAGACCTTGAGAGTAGCTTCGATAATATAGTTTGAGCAATATAGCAATGGGGACCTTAGTTGTGAAATCCACATTGGAACAATTATCATAATTGGATAATTGCTCGAGGAAAGTATGTGACTTTGGACACTATTGATGAAGTAGTTAATGAGAGAACATTACTAGGGAAATATAGAACTTGAGTTGTCATACCTTATGACTATGGTTAAAGTTTATGAACTCATGCATGAGATTGAGTTACAACCCAAGGGTTATTAGAAATCTTTAGGCGATAGTAAACCTAAGTGAGGTTAAGGAGCTTAGCTATGATTATTATCTAAAAGTATATCTGACGAAAACATTGATTAAAGAGACCTTGAAGTCATTTTTATTAGGAAATTGAGGGTTTGAAATGAGCACTGTCGAGAAACTTGAACATAAGGCCAAATTAGATTAGCTAGAAAATTTAACTTGCGGTTGATTAATTGGAGACTTAGGAACTTGATGGTACTCGATGCATAATCAAGGACGTGTTAAGTCCAATTGGAAGTAGTGGATACGGTTATGAGACTATGTTGGTTAATATGATTTTGAGAGTTTCGGTTTAGAACCATAGAGATTGATCCCACCTATAGATAGAATCATAGTTCTTAAATAGAAAAATTGAATTTTTAGAAAAGACGAAGGGAATGGACTCAAAGAGTACAAAATGACCATAGGTTGAGGAATAAGGCCACTACGCTGAGAAAATTTTGTGGACAAAATTTTGTTTAAGGAGGGTAGGATGTAACACCCAGCATTTTCGGTTATTTAATTATCCCGAAATTCACTAAACAGAGTTAATTCGCTATTAATATAATGATTATTTTATTAGAATTTGGACGCCGAGAATTTTAAGGTTTAGGAAGAATAGAACGAAAAAGGGAGCCAAAACACCGAGGTTTTTGGGTTTCCGCTCATTAAGGATATTTTTGTAAATAGAAGAATTTATGTCCGTTTCGCGAGCGAAAAGTTTAAAGTTACGAGAATCTAAAACGAAGGGTTTCGCTTGTTTTGTGAGAAAATTAGGTTGAGTGGCAAAATTGAAAATTAGGTTAATTTTAAAATTAAAACTCTCATAAATCGCTCTCCTTCACAATTCCATCGGCAGAACAAGTTTTCCCCTTTTCTCTACATGCGATTTTTCTCCCTTCGGCGTTCTCTCTTGCTCGGCAGCCACAGTTCTTCTCCCTTGGATCGATTTTCCTTCCGTTCTTCTCAAGATTCAAGCTCTAGGTAAGGTTCTAAGCATTGGATACGTTTAGATTTTTGAATTAGGGCTGGGTTTAATTAGGGTTGTCAATGTTATGGTTGAGAAATTTTAGGTTGATGTTTGAAATTGAGGTTTTTGGAAGATTAATGACTATTAATGGTGAAAAGTAAACGTTGGATTGAAATTTGGTAGTTGAAGGAGTTAAATGCCATTAATGCTCCGTTCTTCTCAAGATTCATGCTCTAGGTAAGGTTCTAAGCATTGGATACGTTTAGATTTTCGAATTAGGGCTGGGTTTAATAGGGTTGTCAATGTTAGGGTTGAGAAATTTTAGGTTGATGTTTGAAATTGACATTTTTGGTAGATTAATGACTATTAATGGTGAAAGGTAAACGTTGGATTGAAATTTGGTAGTTAAAGAAGTTAAATGCCATTAATGCTATTAGAAACAAAGTTACGCACTCAAGGTATTCGGTGAAATGCCTGAGAGGTATAAGCTGAATTTTAGGAAGTTACCTTAGTAAGGAATTTCACTAGTTTTGGATTCTGTTTATTTAGAATTGATTCTAACATTGAAATATCAAATGTCGTAGGTGGAAAAGAGTGAAAGTGAAGGCACGGCTCGCTAAGGAATCCAGGTAAATGGGTGTGTAGGCGTCCGGCCATTAGGACCTTACATCACAAGGGTACTAGGAAATTTGTATTGATGCTTGTTTGATGATTTATGAATGATTGAGAATTATGTTATGTTGAGTAGAGTAGCGTTATGATACGATCTATGATAGATGACTCGTTTTCTTTAGCATGACGTTCCTATGTGCACCCATGTCTATGCATTATGATTTTCTTAAAAGCATACAAAATATTTTGTGAGCATGATTTAAATTAACAAAATAAGAATATGTAATGTATGTATGAATGGTTAAGTGTGGAATGGGGTGAAATGGCTACGATTTGCCCACGGGTTGGACCACGATTATGTTATCAAGATTATGAGTACGGTTCACGGATCCTCTTGCTACTGGGGGGCGGAGTAGCAGGAAGGCTCGTGGATCCTTCCGCTGGTGGGGCCAGGTTGATACTGCATGATTAGTCCGCGGATCCTGCTACTATGTTGGCCGGACTAGTCGTTACGGTTATTGTACAAAAGGACCACGATTATGATTCTTATGTCATTTCCCTTCGTGCCCCTTAATCCATGACAAGTGAACGATGATATAATATCACGAACATGATTTCTATGAAGCATGCATTTCTGAATAATTATGTATATGTTCCACCTCTTACTAAGCATTAGGCTTATAGTTTAAACCTTATGATGTAGGTGACGAGTTGGAAGGTGAGGACCTCAAACCGAATGATGATGTTTAAGTCAGGTTGCTGGATAGTGCTCATGGCGGGATTTTGTGGTTGGGCGGCGATTTTGACCCGTGGATGATGCTCCTAGCATGTTTTGGTATGTGTTTATGAAATTAGAATCGTAGGTAGAAAAAGATTTCTTCTGAATGATAAATGCTGGCGTTGTTTGGTACTTACTATGTTTTACATGGGGATTTTAAGACTAAGAGTTTAATTCCGTTTAAATTTCCGTTGTGGTTTTCTCTTCTTATTTCTCTTCCGATTTTAACGTGGGAGGTGTAGTGATTTAAAGACTTTCGTTTTGAATAGATTAAATGAGTTTTGAGTTGTAAATTTGGGAGAAAGTTTAGTTGATTTGTAGTAAGTTTATCAGGTGATGAAGAAGAGAAAGGAAGAATGAGAAGTGAAGAAATTAAGTCGGCAACAAAGAGCTTGCCGATCGATCAGCCAATGTGGCAATCAATCAGCAGTGCTCGGTCTGGCGAATAGATGTGAACAGAGAGATAGCCAATCGATCTGTTGAAATGGCCGATTGATCGGCAATGCTACTGGCGATAAACGAACTAGAGAGATAGTTGAACGATTGGCTGAAATGGCCGATTGATCGGCTGAATATTTTTGGGCGATTCTGTCCTTTCTTCTCCCTTAAAATTGAGAACGTTTTTTTTATCTCCTCCTCAATTTTGTAATGTTTCTCTTTAATCTATTTTAAAGGATCGCAAATAAATTTCAAGTGCGACACTTAATCGTTTTAGCAAAGATTCCTTCAAGTAGTTTATAGTAAAAAAACAATATGTGTCAAGAATAGGTTCACGATCACGTTCATGTAAGTCGCGGCCCGTTGAATTTCGGGTCGTGACAGTGTGCCTCCGATCTTTCTCTGCTGGGTCAAGGGGTGGTCGTCCTAGACGGTTATAGGATGAGTGCCTACTTGATCCACATGGCTAGGTGAAAGAATAATGAAACGAAAAGAAAACGAGAACAACAGAGCGTGTAGAAACTGCATGTGTTAGGGGTTGAGTATGCATTATTTTTAAATTCATTATTCCATACTTGCTAAACATTAGGCTTACGTTTTGTGTTCTATGGTGTAGGTGACGACGAGCTCTCAGGTGAGTTCTATGAGCAAGGCCAGGATTAGAAGGCAGTTGGCAATGCATTTTGTATGCCGGTGCTGGCAGCCTGTTGGGGCGCCTTGACCATGGATTGAGATATGGGTTTTGGTAGGTCTTTGAGGAGATTTTGGATTGTAAATAGGTTAGGATACTTGAACCTTTTGGTGTGTATTTGTGGGATTTTCATGTATAATGGGTTGTTTTTCAGGTGTTGGTTTTTAAACAATCAACCGTTGTGCTGCTTGAATTTTTAAAAAGAAAAGTGTTCGTTTTCACTAATTTTTACGCTTATGTTTACGTTTTTGAGTGTTTTTTATGGGTTTTAACGTGTCGAGGGGTGGAAAATATTGGGAGGTGGTTTAGGTATGTTTTTAGGTGAAAGGTAGGGGTGAGAAGTGAAGGAAATTGGAAAAGGTGGAAAAAAAAGTCGAGGGAGGCACGCAGGCGCCAGGAGGTGGCGCGTAAGTGCAGGCGCGGCACGCGCAGCAGACGCAGGGTGCACACTGCTGGGGAACTCGCAGCACCCTGTGCCGATCGATCAGTGATCGATCGGGTGCAATAGAGGCGTTGCCGATCGATCGCCTCTGGCACAAGGCTGCTCGCAAGAGAGATGCGCTGCTGCGCGCAGCGACAGCGGGTAGGCGCACGCGCGGGGCATGCTTGTGGCCCAACAGAATTTTTAAAATTTTTTTTTTTCATTTTTGAATATGTTTTAACCCGATCTTTTTTGACGTCTTTTGTACGTATTTTATGAATGTTTTCCACCTATTTTCAAGTATTTGAAAAACCCAAAAACTGAGTCAAAATTTTATCAAAAAATTATTTAATCATCGTTTAACGATTTGTAAGAGTGGGTAAAGTTGCGGCTCGAGTCGGGGGAAAACCCAGGGCGTTACAAGTTGGTATCAGAGCCTAATGGTCAAGTCGTTTAAAGGATTACCCAACAATGTCAGCCGCCATGCAAGGTGCTTCACCAACTGTAAATATTTATTTTAATTTAGTTAGCTTATGCCTAAAATTTGATTGCATTAACATTGATCAGGAATAGAAATGAGGTTGTATGAGTTGATGGTTATGGGAATATGAATATTTAATTTTGTTACTAATAGGGGATCTTAACTTAGGAAGTATAAGATGGAAATAGATATAAGCTAGATGCAAACGACCTAGGCCCCTGACCTTAAATGCATAGTCTTCGGATTTCACTTGTGCCAAGGAGTGAATATAGAAGATTGAGTGTATGTTTGAGTATGTTATGAGAGAAGAGAGTGAGAAGGTGTTTTGTGCAGTGTTCCACCTGGAGAAGGACGTTGGTTTTTGGTGGAATACCGTTAGGACTCCATCAAGTGTAGAAGTAATGACATGGGAAAGATTTAGGGCCCCTTGTTGTGATAAGTACTTTAGCCAAACGATCTGAACTGATAAGATGAAAGAGTTTGCTCCACCGCAACAAACTTGATCGGTGGCCAAGGATTGAAGTTGAACGTCTTCAAAGGAGTGAGGACAGCGAGCATTAATGATATGCTGTGCCACAAGGTTGTAGCAAGAGCCAAAACTAGATGATATGGAGATAAAGACGTAACGATAAAGAGAACTGCCAAGGGAATTCTCTGGGGAAATCACATCTTAGCAGAGTAATGAAGATTAACTACAACCTCAAAGTGTCAAAAGGGCGGGTAGCAGTAAGATTCGTCAGGGAAGGGGGAAGTGTACCCGAGGGTGCGTATAGCTTCCTCAATGCCCAACCAGTAAGGAGTTTTGTGGTGGTGGGTGCAAGGCAAGATCGGACCGATATTTTATGGTAATGAAAAAGGTCATATCTCTATGGACTGCCCAACACTAAATTAGAGAACCTGTAAGAGTAGCGCCAAGGATGTTATATAGCAGTGAATTGAAGTAGGCTTGAGGACTTGGGGAGGCGAGGAGATTTGGATTTAGAATGTCAACTTAGCAGTGAGAAGTTTGCGAACTGGAACATTGTTGTATGAATCTTCGTGAGGAGGCCAAGAAGAGTGGTCAAGACCTGATTAGGAGGAACAAAAGAGGGTAGGTTAGAAACCTTGAAGGAAGATTTAAGAAATCCTTTGTGCGTATAGATATTATTAGGAGTAAAGGAGTTTGTGGGAACAATCGCGAGTAAAGGTGGCTTTAGGGATAAGTGAAGGAAAGAAAAGATAATAATATAAACGTGAGTAATATCACTCGATTGAGAAGGTTTTAAGGATTTGAGGCAACTATAGGTATTCTATGGGGGAGGAAATTGGATGAACTTTATGCGAGAAAAACCTAGAGGGGAGCCTAAGTTAGTGAATTTTGTAAGTTTAATTGATAGTCGAGTAAAGTGAAGTCAACAATTGTTGGGATTATTGGGTGCTAGAATGTATAGTTTAGAATGACCCAAATTAGAGTCATAGAGAGTTGACAATCCTCGATGAATGCTCGAGATTATAGTTGATGACATTAAGAGCAGTGAATGCAGCTATGAGTGTAACACCCAGAAATTTCATTTTAAGGATTCCGAGCTTTAAGTTTCGAATATTAAGTATTTAAGCATTATAGAAGCAATAATTCGTAGAAATATTAAATAAAGTCCAAATGACCAACGAGAAGTTTCGTTAGAGCCCTAAGAATAAATAGGATTATTTGGTAAGATAAAATAATTTTGGAGGAACTGAATGGATAGAGGAAATATCAATTAGAGCTAAGGGAATAGGCAAAGGGCATTTAGGTAATTTTCTTTTAAAGTTAAAATTTCATTAAAACCTAAAGTCTCTCTCCCTCTTTCTCATTTTCTCCTCCACGCACGCGAGCCTCTCCTCTTTGGCGATTTCTTTCCCTTTCTCCATCGCCATCTTCAACGGTTCGATCACTCCTCCATTTTGGCGATTCTTCCTTCAAGTTTCTTCCCCAAGTCGACTCTTAGGGTAAGCTCTACGTTTTAGTCAAGAGATTAGTCGTTTTTGGAGTTGTTTTGAGTTAGGGTTTGTTAAGAAAACTTGGGATTTTGTTAGAAATCTTTAGGGTTGTTTATTTATTACTCATTGATGATGTTTAATGTTAAATCTAGGTTGTTGGAGTAGATTAATGGTGTTGGATGATGTTTAATGTGAGATCTAGGTTGTTGGAGGTTGGTAAAACACCATTAATGGAGTTTTGAAGTTAATGAACACTAAGTGTTCGATGAAATGCCCAAAAGAAAAGGATTAGAGTTTTTAGAAGGATTTGTCCTAGCTAGAAAAGTCGATTGTTTAGATTCGATGTTTAAAAATCGATATTAATGATGTGATGTTAAATGCTCTAGGTAACCCAAGCTCAAAGGACGGTGCTCGGCATATTTAGGACGCCAGGTAAGTGACCGTTAGGCTTTCCGGCCACTAAGACCCTACGTCGTACAATGTTGATAATGTTGACTGTTAAGAAGAAAGTGGTTATAGGGGTTGGTGGAAGACGGGTAGTTAAGGAAAGATTGATAGTTTAAGTAGTGCCTTAGTGATTTAGGTAGTGCTTGTTTGATAGGTTTTCCTTATGTATGTTACCCCTCATGCATCATGTTTTACTAAAGTGCATACGAACTATTTACGAGCATGTTTTATGAAAAGTTAAATGAAAGAACGATTATGTGAACGATGTATGTTTCTCACGCGTCAAGAATGTATGATCCTCACGTGTATGTTTCTCACGGGTTAAAATGTATGTTTCTCACGGGGCAAGACCTATGTTTCTCACGGGGCAAGACCTATGTTTCTCACGGGGAAAGACCTATGTTTCTCATGGGGCAACACCTATGTTTCTTACGGGGCAAGACGTATGTTTCTCACGGGGCAAGGAAGTGGTTTAATGAAACGAAACGAAAATGTTTTATAAATGTCATGCATATGTGTAAAGTTACGTTTAGTACGCTCCTTACTAAGCATTAGACTTAATGTAGTTATTGTATGATGTAGGTGACGATAACGAAGGTGAGGAACCTCCTTACGACGATCAAGTGTAGCGGTCGATGGGTGGAGCTCGTGGCGGCGGCTCGTGTTTTGGTCAGGATGGTTGACTCACGGTTAGGTATTTTTGAGAGTCTTATGGATGTTTTGGGATCGAGGGTGAAATGTACAGATTGTGGTATGATTTGATACTTTCTAGGATGTCTAGTGGTTGTATAGATAATGAAAAATGTTTTGTGGTACTTTCGATGGTTTTAAAACAGGTAGGAATGTTAAACTTTTAAACGGAACCACGCGGTTCATTTTTATGAAAATCATTTATGTTTAAAGATGATTCGTGTCGGTTTTGAGCGTTTGAGTAAATGTTATGTTTTGAGGGTATTTATGGAGGTATGTAAAGTTTGGGTGAAAGAAGAAGGTGGAAGAAAGGAGAAGAAGTTGTAGTGTTTTGAGTGTTGTGTGTTTGTGTTAAAAATGTGAAGTGCAGGGAGTGTGAAGGAAGTGTGAAGAAAGAAGAAGAAGAAAAAGAGGAGGGAGAACCGCGCTCTCTGGAGGAATTCCAGAGAGCGTGGCTATTGCTCGCCTCTGGGAGGCGAGCAATCGCCTCTTCCTCTGCCTGGCAAGCGATTGCCAGGCGAAGAAACAATCGCCAGGGGGCGATTGCTCGCTAGGAGCAATCGCCTGCCAGCGATTGCTCGCTAGGAGCAATCGCTGGCTGGCGATCAATCGCCATATTTTTGGCGATTGATCGCCACCTCTTCTGGCCATTTAAAAAAAAAAAATGTTTTAAAATAAATTGTTTTCTTTTATTAATTAATTGTTTTAATTGTTTAAGTTTATTGTTTTAGTAATTGTTTTAAATGATTAACTAAACGAACTCCGATTTCTATTTCGATTTCGGCTCCGATTTAGATTTCGCTCCACGTACATTTAAAGTAAAAGATTTAAAAAAAAAAAAATTATTAGGATACGGGTAAGGGTCGTGACAGTTTATGGTATCTGAGAGATAGAGTTTTAAAAGCGATTTTGTGATATGCCTGCCAAACACACCGCCGTACGGGAACTCTCCATCGACTGTAAGTGTTTAAGTTTAAGTATGATTCCTAGATGTTTATTGTTTTGTGTCGTCTAATATGTTTAGGAACGAGAAAATGCCGAGAGCACCTAGACCGCCTCCAGAAAACCCAATGGATCAATTCATGAATATATTGCAACAACAATCCGATCAGATCGAACTTTTGCTAAATAGAGAAGGAAATGGAAATGGACAAGGAAATAACTCACGGGATCAAGGTGTAGTGGGGTTCAGACGGCTTAGGCCCCCTACCTTCGATGGTCAGTCTCCGGATCCCACAAGTGCTGAACAGTGGATTCGTAAGATAGAGAGTATGTTTGCCTACGCGAAAGTGGAGGAGGCCGACAAGGTGACATGTGCAGCATTCAATTTAGAGAAGGATGCGATGTTTTGGTGGGACACAATTAAAGCGACTAGTGATGTGGGAGTTATGAGGTGGGAAAGGTTCAAAACTGTGTTCTATAATAAGTATTTCAGTCGCACTCTTCGAGCTAGTAAGAAGGTGGAGTTCACGCAACTACGCCAAACAGGATCGGTGGCAGAATATGTACGGAGGTTCGATTCGCTATCTCGATATGCTGGGTATATGATTTATGAAGAGGAGGACAAGATTCATCAGTTTGTACAAGGTTTGAAACTGGAAATTCAAAAAGGAGTTATGGCGGTGGACGATGAAGATGTGCCGTACCATAAGATAGTGGAAAGAGCCCTCGGACTTGATGATATCGAGATGAAACTTCAGCGACAAAGAGAAGCATCGAGAAGGTTTGTAAGAGATGGACGACCGCAACAACAGAATCAGGGATGGCAGCCACAAGCACAATGTGGTGTCAAACGAGCCAATGAGACGCCGAGACTTCAAGATAAGGGTAAACGTCCACAAGGGGCGTCGCAAGCTCCTTTATGCCCTGTTTGCCAAAAGAATCATTACGGGGAGTGCAAGTTGCACAGCGGACGATGCTTTCGATGTGATAAGATGGGCCACAAGGCTGCTGATTGCCTAGAGCCGAGTAGGAAGCCACCGGGTGGTCCCTCCCGGATCTTTTCTCTGATTGAGGCTGAGGAAGCGGCTCAGCCTTTGGTTGTCACAGGTACTATTCTGGTTTGTGGAAATACGGCTCATGTTCTAATTGATACTGGGGCAACCCATTCCTTCGTAGCACAAAATTATACAGTTAAGTGGAATTTAAATGTCGTCCCAGCTGACCATAATTATAGTGTTATGTTACCTTCCGGAGAGTATCTACACTCAGATCGGGCGATACAGGGAGAAATTATATCTGTTGGTGGTAGACAGTTGTATGCAAACCTGATTGTGATATGTATGAAGGGGTACGACGCAATATTGGGCATGGATTGGTTGTTCAGGTACTACGCCACAATCAATTGCAGGTCGGGAATAGTAGGTTTTAGACCTCCGAGTGGGGAAAGTTATGATTTTTCAGCGACCCTCAGATCAAGTGATATGCCTCTTGTAATGTCAATGAGTGCTCGGTACTCAGTGAAACCTCAATGCTTCAATTTTGTAGCAAGCATCGTGGATGTAAGGAAGCGAGATGAGCTAAAGTTGAATAGCATTTCAGTAGAGAAAGATAGTGCTGAAGTATTCCTCGACGAGTTACCCAGCTTGCCTGTAAGTGCTTTGAACTCGATGAAGCATGGATGCTTTGGGTTTATAGCAAGCGTTGAGGACGTAAGCATGCAAGAGAAGTTGAAGTTATGTGACATTCCGGTTGTTAAGGACTTTGCGGAGGTATTCCTGGATGAGTTGCTTGGCTTGCCTCCGGATCGGGAAATGGAGTTCACAATAGAGATTATTCCAGGTTCGGCACTAGTGTCCAAGAACCCTTATAGAATGGCGCCAGTTGAACTTAGGGAATTACAAGTCCAGTTGAAAGAGCTAACAGATAAGGGCTTTGTCCGACCGAGCGTTTCTCCATGGGGCGCTCCGGTTTTGTTTGTAAAGAAGAAAGATGGTTCTTTGTGAATGTGCGTGGATTACCGCGAGTTGAATAAACTGACCATAAAGAACAAATACCCGTTACCGAGGATAGATGATCTATTTGACCAGTTGCAAGGGGCCACGGTATTCTCAAAGATCGATTTACGTTCTGGGTACTATCAGTTGAAGATTAGAGCTGAGGATGCACCAAAGACTACTTTCAAAACACGCTACGGGCACTACGAGTTTATGGTTATGTCGTTTGACTTGACCAATGCCCCGGCCGCGTTTATGGACCTCATGAATAGAGTGTTTCGGGAATTCTTGGATAAATTCGTGATAGTATTCATAGATGACATCTTAGTATATTCCCGAAATGACGAAGAGCATGCAGAGCACTTAAGGGCTGTTATGACTACCTTGAAGCGACACCAGTTGTATGCTAAGCTCTCTAAGTGCGAATTCTGGCTGAATCAGGTGAACTTCTTAGGCCATGTGATTTCAAGAGAAGGCGTTTCTGTGGATCCGGCCAAGATTCATGTGATAAAGGATTGACCTCGACCGAGAAATGCAAACGATGTACGGAGTTTCGTAGGCCTAGCAGGTTATTATCGGAAGTTTATCCAAGGGTTCTCAGTAATAGCCAAACCATTGACGAACTTGACAAAGAAAGAAGTGAAGTATGAGTGGACTAAAGCATACGAAGAAAGCTTTCAGACCTTGAAGCGGAATTTGACCACAGCACCCTTACTGACCCTACCAGTGGAGAATGGGGTGTACTGTATTTATTGTGACGCGTCCAAAGTCGGATTGGGATGCGTGTTGATGCAGGAAGGAAAGGTCGTTGCCTATGCTTCGAGGCAATTGAAAAGTTATGAAGAAAACTACCCAACGCATGATTTAGAACTGGCAGCGGTGGTATTCGCATTAAAGATATGGAGACACTACCTCTACGGACAGAAATGTGAAGTGTTTTCCGATCACAAAAGCTTAAAATACCTGTTTACACAGAAAGATTTGAATATGAGGCAGAGAAGATGGCTCGAATTTGTAAAAGACTACGACTTCGAAATCAAATATCACCCTGGAAAAGCAAATACAGTGGCAGATGCTCTGAGTAGGATGCCTAGAACAGAGGAGACAGTCGCTTTTAGTATGTCAACTTCGTTGAGAAAGGAGATGCAAGGGTTTGAACTCGAGATAGTTCCAGAACTTTCAGCCCTACTTGCTGATTTGACTATACGACCTACTCTGTTGGACAAGATAAAAGAGGCTCAACAGCTTGATACAGAGGAGAAAGTGGCTATAGTAGCAAAGTTATCAGTAGTACCGTCAGATTTCAGTTACTCAATGGATGGCACTCTGCGATTTCGAGATCGCTTGTACGTTCCAAGGGATGAAGAGTTGAGGAAGTTAGTTATGTTGGAGGCACATTCATCGATGTCCTCAGTGCATCCAGGTAACACCAAGATGTACCGAGATCTGAAAATGCACTATTGGTGGCCGAATATGAAGCGAGATGTGGCCAAGTATGTACAATCTTGCCTAGTGTGCCAACAAGTAAAAGCAGAGCACCAAAGACCAGGTGGAACGTTGCAACCACTACCGATTCCCGAGTGGAAGTGGGATCAAATTGCAACGGACTTTGTGGTTGGATTACCGAGGACAGTAAAAGGGCACGACGGTATATGGGTCGTAGTGGATAGATTAACAAAAGCGGCTCATTTCTTGCCTGTAAAGATGACTTACACAATGAATCAGTTTGCTGAACTCTATGTCCAAGAGATTATTAGATTACATGGGGTCCCTATGTCGATTGTTTCAGATCGGGATCCCAGATTTACTTCGAGATTTTGGAAAAGTTTGCAAAGCGCTATGGGTACCAAATTGACTTTCAGCACGACATTCCACCCACAGATCGACGGACAGTCTGAAAGGACGATTCAGATACTCGAAGATATGCTAAGGGCATGCGTGTTAGAGTTTCAGTCGTCATGGAGCCGATATTTACCGTTAATTGAATTTGCTTATAATAACAGTTATCAGTCAACGATTGGTATGGCTCCATGCGAAGCGCTTTATGGCAGAAAATGTAGGTCGCCGCTGTATTGGGATGAAGTGGGCGAAGCTAGATTGATCGGCCCTGAGATTTTACAACAATTGTCTGAGAAGGTTGCTTTGATTAGACAAAGAATGGAGACCGCACAGAGTCGCCAAAAGAGCTACGCTGATCAAAGGAGACGGGAATTGGAGTTTGTAGTTGGTGACGAAGTGTTTTTAAAGGTTTCGCCGTTCAAAGGTGTAGTTCGTTTTGGTAAAAGAGGGAAGTTAAATCCACGATTTGTTGGACCGTTTCAGATAACAGAAAGGATTGGAGCTATGGCATATAGGCTTCAATTGCCATTGTCTATGGAGGGCGTATATGATGTGTTCCACGTGTCGATGTTGAGGAAGTGTATACTGGACCCTACGCACGTGGTAGAACCAGTGGATCTTGAGATACGGCCAAGATTGACCTATGAAGAAAGGCCAGTACAGATTTTGGAGTCTTCAGTTAAAGTCCTGCGTAATAAGTCAATCCCTCTTGTTAAAGTACTGTGGAGAAATCAAAACGTAGAGGAAGCAACGTGGGAGCGACAACAGGACATGATGGACAGATATCCAGACTTGTTCAGGTACGAAATTTTGGGGACAAAATTCTAAATAAGGAGGGTAGGATGTAACACCCAGAAATTTCGATTTAAGGATTCCGAGCTTTAAGTTTCGAATATTAAGTATTTAAGCATTATAGAAGCAATAATTCGTAGAAATATTAAATAAAGTCTAAATGACCAACGAGAAGTTTCGTTAGAGCCCTAAGAATAAATAGGATTATTTGGTAAGATAAAATAATTTTGGAGGAACCGAATGGATAGAGGAAATATCAATTAGAGCTAAGGGAATAGGCAAAGGGCATTTAGGTAATTTTCTTTTAAAGTTAAAATTTCATTAAAACCTAAAGTCTCTCTCCCTCTTTCTCATTTTCTCCTCCACGCACGCGAGCCTCTCCTCTTTGGCGATTTCTTTCCCTTTCTCCATCGCCATCTTCAACGGTTCGATCACTCCTCCATTTTGGCGATTCTTCCTTCAAGTTTCTTCCCCAGGGTAAGCTCTACGTTTTAGTCAAGAGATTAGTCGTTTTTGGAGTTGTTTTGAGTTAGGGTTTGTTAAGAAAACTTGGGGTTTTGTTAGAAATCTTTAGGGTTGTTTATTTATTACTCATTGATGATGTTTAATGTTAAATCTAGGTTGTTGGAGTAGATTAATGGTGTTGGATGATGTTTAATGTGAGATCTAGGTTGTTGGAGGTTGGTAAAACACCATTAATGGAGTTTTGAAGTTAATGAACACTAAGTGTTCGATGAAATGCCCAAAAGAAAAGGATTAGAGTTTTTAGAAGGATTTGTCCTAGCTAGAAAAGTCGATTGTTTAGATTCGATGTTTAAAAATCAATATTAATGATGTGATGTTAAATGCTCTAGGTAACCCAAGCTCAAAGGATGGTGCTCGGCATATTTAGGACGCCAGGTAAGTGACCGTTAGGCTTTCCGGACACTAAGGCCCTACGTCGTACAATGTTGATAATGTTGACTGTTATGAAGAAAGTGGTTATAGGGGTTGGTGGAAGACGGGTAGTTAAGGAAAGACTGATAGTTTAAGTAGTGCCTTAGTGATTTAGGTAGTGCTTGTTTGATAGGTTTTCCTTATGTATGTTACCCCTCATGCATTATGTTTTACTAAAGTGCATACGAAATATTTACGAGCATGTTTTATGAAAAGTTAAATGAAAGAACGATTATGTGAACGATGTATGTTTCTCACGCGTCAAGAATGTATGATCCTCACGTGTATGTTTCTCACGGGTTAAAATGTATGTTTCTCACGGGGCAAGACCTATGTTTCTCACGGGGCAAGACCTATGTTTCTCACGGGGAAAGACCTATGTTTCTCATGGGGCAACACCTATGTTTCTTACGGGGCAAGACGTATGTTTCTCACGGGGCAAGGAAGTGGTTTAATGAAACGAAACGAAAATGTTTTATAAATGTCATGCATATGTGTAAAGTTACATTTAGTACGCTCCTTACTAAGCATTAGGCTTAATGTAGTTATTGTATGATGTAGGTGACGATAACGAAGGTGAGGAACCTCCTTACGACGATCAAGTGTAGCGGTCGATGGGTGGAGCTCGTGGCGGCGGCTCGTGTTTTGGTCAGGATGGTTGACTCACGGTTAGGTATTTTTGAGAGTCTTATGGATGTTTTGGGATCGAGGGTGAAATGTACAGATTGTGGTATGATTTGATACTTTCTAGGATGTCTAGTGGTTGTATAGATAATGAAAAATGTTTTGTGGTACTTTCGATGGTTTTAAAACAGGTAGGAATGTTAAACTTTTAAACGGAACCACGCGGTTCGTTTTTATGAAAATCATTTATGTTTAAAGATGATTCGTGTCGGTTTTGAGCGTTTGAGTAAATGTTATGTTTTGAGGGTATTTATGGAGGTATGTAAAGTTTGGGTGAAAGAAGAAGGTGGAAGAAAGGAGAAGAAGTTGTAGTGTTTTGAGTGTTGTGTGTTTGTGTTAAAAATGTGAAGTGCAGGGAGTGTGAAGGAAGTGTGAAGAAAGAAGGAGAAGAAAAAGGGGAGGGAGAACCGCGCTCTCTGGAGGAATTCCAGAGAGCGTGGCGATTGCTCGCCTCTGGGAGGAGAGCAATCGCCTCTTCCTCTGCCTGGCAAGCGATTGCCAAACAAAGAAACAATCGCCAGGGGGCGATTGCTCGCTAGGAGCAATCGCCTGCCAGCGATTGCTCACCAGGAGCAATCGCTGGCTGGCGATCAATCGCCATATTTCTGGCGATTGATCGCCACCTCTTCTGGCCATTTAAAAAAAAATGTTTTAAAATAAATTGTTTTCTTTTATTAATTAATTGTTTTAATTGTTTAAGTTTATTGTTTTAGTAATTGTTTTAAATGATTAACTAAACGAACTCCGATTTCTATTTCGATTTCGGCTCCGATTTAGATTTCGCTCCACGTACATTTAAAGTAAAAGATTTAAAAAAAAAAAAAATTTTATTAGGATACGGGTAAGGGTCGTGACAATGAGGACTATTTTGGAGTGAATGGATAAAAAAAATCCTCATTGAAGAACAATTGAAAGAGTAAATTTTGGGGATATTGAATTAGGAGAGTGAAGAACCGAACAAAGAGTTGTATTCAATGAATACATGAGTTGTAACACCCGGATTTTTTTTAAAAAGGAAAATGGAGAGAAAATAAAAGAATAATAAAGTAGATTATTTTAATTAATTTAAAAGAAAAGTGAATGGTTTCTTAATTTAGGTTCGGATATTCCCAATGAAATTAAGCCGGGGGTTATAATTAAGAACGAGATTTAACGAAATTCGAAATGGTCGAAAACACGGGAGGGCAAAACGGTAAATGAGGATTAATTAATGGTTAGTTTTATTATTATTATTATTTAAAAAAATATATAATAAAATGACAGAATGGTCGAAGCCATTCTGTCGTTCGCGAACGCCGAAGGCAGGGCAGCGAAGGGGACAGGCGAGGGCGAGCGTTCGACGGCCGTTCACCGCCGATTTCCGTGGTTTTCTAGCCAAACGACGGTGACGAGCAGACTCCGGCCCATCTCCGCGCACAAGTCCGATGGGTAAGCCATTTTCGCCCTTTTTTTGCTCTGTTCAAGGCCGAGGGTGTGGAGCCAGTTTGAGCTCCGATCACCGGCGGTTTGTGGTTGTTTCCGGCGTGGGTTTGCCGACCCTTGGTTCGGCTTTCATCGCTTGGCCATGATGAGCCTTGTTTGGGAGAAATTCAGTGAAGCCCAATTTGGGCATTTCGAGTTTGGTGATGTGTAGTCTCGAGATTTTGATTGTTTATGCTAATTGAGGGTGTGGGTGGTCGATTGGTGAGGAATTAGGCCAAAATTGATGGAAAATCGAAATGAGAAATTTTCCGGTTATAGGGCAGTTTGGGTTTTTCTTATTTTGACCTAGCTACGATCGTTTGTTTTAAAATTCCTTTTGGCAGGTTAAAATAGGTTATTAGAGAAGTACGTGGCCACTGGAATCGTTCGATTTCGATATCCGATGTGAAAGTTATGCACATTTAAAGTTTCGGGTCGGTTTTTACCGAACCCAAATTAGTGGCCCATTTTGTTAGATTTTAGTTGGGTTAGGCTAGAAATAGTAGTTTGAGAGTAATTGGTGGATGTAGGTTTGATTTTAATAAAGTTTGACTATTTGTCGTAGGTCGAGCCATAGGTGACGTGATGTGCCAAACCCAGCGAACTAGGACGCCAGGTAAGTAGTGGATGCGTGTTTGTTGCCTTCGGGCCTACACCATAGAATGGTAGGGATTGTTTGTTTGTTTGCTATGTTTTAAATTCGTGTCATGTATCGTGTGTCATGCATCATTGTTTTCTAAACTACGAAACCACGTGTTTTGCATGCTTGAGTGGTGAGAATGAAACAAAAAGATAAGAATTGATTGCAACGTGGTCTCGGAGTAGAATAGCTTCGTCAGGCTAGTGGCTCGTTGAGCACCCCACGAGGGATTTTATTCGAGATGCTATGCTAATGTACGTAATGTGTCGTGAGTATGAATGCCTCGACCTGTTTGTGCTTGAAGGCACAATGAGGATTCTACGATCGATTGGGGAAGATTCTGTTGGCCGTCCTGGACTGTGTTGGGACGTGTGCCTCTGGTCTAGGTCCGTGGATCAAGGTGTGGCCGTCCTGGACTGTGTGGGGGCGTGTGCCTACTTGATTCACCTGAAAGTGAAAGATAAATGCAACCGAAATGAAAAGAAACAACAGAGTGTATAGAAACTGCATGTTAGGGTTGAGTCGAGCATTTAGTGTGTTGTTGTGCATTATTTCCCTATTTGCTAAGCGTTAGGCTTACTTTTATGTTCTATGGTGTAGGTGGTGAGTATTATCCTGGTGAGGTAAAGAGGACAGCTGAGGACTAGGCTGTAGTCGGAGGAGTTCGGGGCATGCCGGTGCAGATAGTTGTCGGGGCGCCTCGACCATGGTCTTCGGAGGATGGGTGTTTTGTATTTTGGTAGTATTATAAATGTGTATTTGTTGTATATAGTCATAGTTAAGGGTGATGTGTCTCCCTACATTGTGGATTTTCTTCATTCTGGTTGATTGTTGGGGATTAGGAATATTCTGGATTGGGTTTTATGCAAGTATTTAGTATTTTGGAGGCGCTATTTACAGGCGTTACTTTGCCGAAATTTTCGGGAAGGACGCCGTGGTGCTTAATGGTTAGGAGTAAGGGAATTAGTGCGTCTAGGCAACTAGGTATGACGTAAGAGAGTGTCGAGAGACTTAGCTTTATATTCAGTTGTGTCAGTTTAGTTTTATGTTTTGGTGTTCAAAAAAATTATGTTTTAACGAGGGATTTGTTAGCTAAGTAGCGCACCGAGCCAGGGTGGGTTCGGGGGCGTTACAAGATGGTATCAGAGCATAAATGGTCGAGTCGTTCAAAGGATTACCCGACAATGCCGGCCGCCGTGCAACGTGCTTCACCGACTGTAAGTATTTCTTTACCTTTAGTTAGTTAGCTGAAATTAGATTGTTTAGCCTTGTTCAAGAATAGAACGAATATATCGGGAGTATCGGGACAACCTCGGTGGATCCCAGGAACCAACCAACTTATAGACATTTTGTTGACATAGTGAATTGATAGTTCGAATAGCTAGGAATTTTTTTTGAAATGCAAAACTAACAAAGTAACATCCGTAGAATAAATAGAAGTAGGATTGAGCAGGATTGAGCATAGATAGATTAGAGAATCTTATGATGAGACTTAACCTAAGAATGTGAGAAAAGAGGTATGATCGACCCGAGTTAAGTGTTAATGTTAGCCTGAGTATAAGTGATAGTCGTTAGGAACAGTGTGAGTTGTGTCCTAGTATTAAATGGGTGGGTGAAGACATGGTGGGTTTAATGTAGGATGAGATAAACCTTAGAATGAGAAATTGTAATGATGATACACATAGATAGACTTGGGGCATAGTTAGCAAATCCTTGAGAGTACTAGGACGTACTAGGATGCGATTGTAACGACCCACATTCCCAGCAAGATATTGTCCGCTCTAGGGATTGGGCCGCAGCCCAATATCCTCCGCTCACGGCTTTGTTCGGTGAGAACTTCCCAGAAGGTCACCCAACTTGGAATTGCTCTCGCCGAAGCACTTTTAACTTCGGAGTTCTTATGGGATCCGTTGCCAATCGTGCTCCAAAACGCGTCTTGCTATCTTGGGAGGGATCTCTTACATATGTTTCATTTCCATGTACTTCCCCAAGCGATGTGGGATTGTGACAACCCCCTCTTTACGACCCGGGATTCGCCTATACTCGAGTCCGAGATTCGCCTACACTCAGCTTAGGTCCCGAGGTTTGCCCCGCAACCCGAGGTTTGCCCCGCAGTCGTACTCATACGTACACATTCCATTCGGGTCATCACAGCGATGAACTGGGTAGAAGTTTGAAAATCTATTGGGAGACACCTTAGACCTTCGTCATGCCATTAATATGTTTATGAGAATGTGTGTAGATGTAAAAGTGGTATATTTAGAATTTTGTAGAATTAGAAGTAATTATATTCGAGTGTCTAGCTTAAGTAAATTGTTAAGGGGATTTTGCAAATTGGAGATACTAATTGGTATTCGGTGGAGGAAGATTCTAACAAACTTTATGCGCCTAGCCTAAGTTAAGTGGGGTTAACAATGATAGGGACTATTGAGTGTTAAGAGGTATAGTTTGTTAGTATGACCCAAACTAGAGTCATAGAGAGGTGACAATTCTCGATGAATGCTCGAGAGTAGAATTATGGAGAGTATGAGTCGAGTCGTGTATGTGGCAATGATGAGTAGTTGTGGAGTGAATGATGAGCCATAGAAAGGTACTCAATTTCGGGGATTAAAAGTTAGAGATTTCTTTAGAGTTAGGAAACCAATAAATATTGAGGTATTAAAGGATCAAAGAAGATGCTAGGTGATATTCGTTAGGAAAAATGGTTGGAGCTTAGGGTATAGGTACTATATTAAGGGATTACTCATCCGAGGGTGAACGAGAATGTGTAAAAGTTTTCAACCGGCATTGTATAGGAGAATTTAGGCGTGACAAGAAGGAGTGGACGTGCTGTGTTTTGGTGTTATTCGACCTAGGATTTGAGAGCCGAAAGTATATAGGTTTGGAATAACTGGGAATAACTTAGAAGCTTAGAGGTCTTGATTAAGTAGAGAAAAGTCTAACCTCTTGAATTAAGATAATGTTCTGAGGTTTAGTTTAATGCGCACGATGTTAGGAGAAATGATGACTCGTCGAGTTAATAGGTAGGAGATTGAGATTTAGGGTGTTAATTGGGTTACAACAAGTTTACAAACAAGGAGGTTGTTGGGCGACTTGTTGTAAGATGAGTTAGGGGAATATTTAAACCGAATTAGAAGACTATAGAAAGTAGATTAGTTAGTAAATTTTGAAGAGAATCATGAGGGAAATTAAATAATTGTCTTAGAGTTAAGAAACTTGGGAAGAAATTAGAAGTCATACACTATAGAAAGAGGAAGGTTAGAGTTCGAGGTCTGAACCTTAACTAATTAGTAGTGTAAGATCTGAGGAATTAGAGAATTTCAAATAAGAGGAATGAGAAATTGCACGAAAGTGTTTGAGTGATTTAGGGTTAATGTTAAGTTAGAAAGGTTATAGGTTCGACGCGTATGTAACGAAGTTGAAAATGTTGATGTCGTAAATAGATTCGAAGAGTGGATAAGCTTAAAAGTTGGTGAGCTTAAGAGTGAGCTGTGAGTGAGAACTCGAGTATTAGTAGAGGTTGGGAGATGTAAGCTAGAAGTGATGAGATTAGATAACTATGAGAGAGAGAGCCAGTAGAAATTGAATATTTCGTATGAAGTTGAAGAACTTAGAGAGTAAATTAAACATACGTTTGCACTATGTTAGTGGGTGAAGAGTAAGAAGTGAGGTAAGCCATTGATTCTTTAGATTTTCGTGTGAAACTGCGGTATTTAGAGAATATCATATAGAAGGAAACAAAGTTTACCCATTAAGGGTACTTCTGGAAGGCGGTGAATCAAGGAAAGTTTCAATTTTGAAATTCATAAGGTTGAAGTTAAAGTGAGTGTAGATCATTTAAGATATGTGGGTGATGAGTGTTGAGTGTAAAGTTGAGAACAAGTTTGTTTAGACCTAAGAATTTGAGTGTTTGGTAATGACTGAAATTAGGAGTTAGACAAATTGAGCATAGTAAATGTCAGTACGAAGATTCTTTGAGGAAGAATTGATAGGTTTAATGAAATGTCATGCTTGTTCGAGGTATAAATTGTCTTGATTGGCTGATATAAGTAAGTGTAAGAGATAGAAGTGATCAGTTAGGTAGTGAGAATTCGGAATATGTGAATGATGTTAGAATGAAGTACGAGGTAAATAGGTGTAAGATATGATAGTAAGATAGAAGGGAATTTGAAATCTAGAACTAAGGGTAAGAAGTTTACTCCGTCGGTTCTAGTGTTACGCTATTGAGATGGCTTTGGAGGTTTGAGGTTGTTTGATGGATACGTGTCTGAATTAGAAAAGGAAGTGACTAAGTGAACTTAGTTAGGAAGATTTAGGGCTGTGGATTACACGATAGGTATTTCAGCCAAATGATGTGCACTAATAGGGTTTAAGTTGAGAGTCTTCAAGGGGTCGAAGACAAATGGGCATTAAGGATATGTTGTACACCATTTAGAGTATTGTGTGAAGAGTTAGGAACGAGTTAGTCTTGATCTAAGAATTTATAGAGGTTAGTAAAACTTGAGGTAAGAATTGTACTTATTAGTATCTTAGGATTACTCGATTGTGGTAGCATAGAGAGTCGTAGTGGTTTGTGCAAGTAGAAAAAGATGAACTTAGCTAGAGAAAAGATCGAGTTGAAAATTCAGTTAGAAGGATTTGAGAGTATGAATTAGATTATAGTTAGTGAACGTGTGAGTATTCGGGTTAGAGCGTAACCGATAGATGAGTAAGGGTATTGGGTAGGTGAGATGAGATGAGTACATTGAGGAATAACAAGACCACAATTTTGAGGACAAAATTTTTGTAAGGAGGGTGGATTGTAACACCTTGGTTTTTTTTAAAAAGGAAAATGGAGAGAAAATAAAAGAATAATAAAGTAGGTTATTTTAATTAATTTAAAAGAAAAGTGAATGGTTTCTTAATTTAGGTTCGAATATTCCCAATAAAATTAAGCCGGAGGTTATAATTAAGAACGAGATTTAACGAAATTCGAAATGGTCGAAAACACGGGAGGGCAAAACGGTAAATGAGGATTAATTAATGGTTAGTTTTATTATTATTATTATTTAAAAAAAATATATAATAAAACGACAGAATGGCCGAAGCCATTCTGTCGTTCGCGAACGCCGAAGGCAGGGCAGCGAAGGGGAGAGGCGAAGGCGAGCGGGCCGTTTACTGCCAATTTCCGTGGTTTTCCTGCCAGACGACGGTGACGAGCAGACTCCGGCCCGTCTCCGGGCACAAGTCCGACGGGTAAGCCATTTTCGCCCTGTTTTTGCTCTGTTCAAGGCCGAGGGTGTGGAGCCAGTTTGAGCTTCGATCACCGGCGGTTTGTGGTTGTTTCCGGCGTGGGTTTGCCGACCCTTGGTCCGGCTTTCATCGCCTGGCCGTGATGAGCCTCGTTTGGGCGAAATTCAGTGAAGCCCGATTTGGGCATTTCGAGTTTGGTGATGTGTAGTCTCGAGATTTTGATTGTTTATGCTAATTGAGGGTGTGGGTGGTCGATTGGTGAGGAATTAGGCCAAAATTGATGGAAAATCGAAATGGGAAATTTTCCGGTTATAGGGCAGTTTGGGTTTTGCTGATTTTGACCTAGCTACGGTCGTTTGTTTTAAAATTCCTTTTGGCAGGTTAAAATAGGTTATTAGAGGAGTACGTGGCCGCTGGAATCGTTCGATTCCGATATCCGATGCGAAAGTTATGCACATTTGAAGTTTTGGGTTGGTTTTTACCGAACCCAAATTAGTGGCCCATTATGTTAGATTTTAGTTGGGTTAGGCTAGAAATAGTAGTTTGAGAGTAATTGGTGGATGTAGGTTTGATTTTAATAAAGTTTGACTATTTGTCGTAGGTCGAGCCATAGGTGACGTGATATGCCAAACCCAGCGAGCTAGGACGCCAGGTAAGTAGTGGATGCGTGTTTGTTGCCTTCGGGCCTTCACCATAGAACGGTAGGGATTGTTTGTTTGTTTGCTATGTTTTAAATTCGTGGCATGTATCGTGTGTCATGCATCATTGTTTTCTAAATTACGAAACCACGTGTTTTGCATGCTTGAGTGGTGAGAATGAAACGAAAAGATAAGAATTGATTGCAACGTGGTCTCGGAGTAGAATAGCTTCGTCGGGCTAGTGGCTCGTTGAGCACCCCGCGAGGGATTCTATTCCAGATGCTATGCTAATGTACGTAATGTGTCGTGAGTATGAATGCCTCGACCTGTTCGTGCTTGAAGGCACAATGAGGATTCTACGATCGATTGGGGGAGATTCTGTTGGCCGTCCTAGACTGTGTTGGGACGTGTCCCTCTGGTCTAGCTCCGTGGATTAAGGTGTGGCTGTCTTGGACTATGTGGGGGCGTGTGCCTACTTGATTCACCTGAAAGTGAAAGATAAATGCAACCGAAATGAAAAGAAACAACAGAGTGTATAGAAACTACATGTTAGGGTTGAGTCGAGCATTTAGTGTGTTGTTGTGCATTATTTCCCTACTTGCTAAGCGTTAGGCTTACTTTTGTGTTCTATGGTGTAGGTGGCGAGTATTATCCTGGTGAGGTAAATAGGACAGCTGAGGACTAGGCTGCAGTCGGAGGAGTTCGGGGCATGCCGGTGCAGGCAGTTGTCGGGGCGCCTCGACCATGGTCTTCGGAGGATGGGTGTTTTGTATTTTGGTAGTATTATAAATGTGTATTTGTTGTATATAGTCATAGTTAAGGGTGATGTGTCGCCCTACATTGTGGTTTTTCTTCATTCTGGTTGATTGTTGGGGATTAGGAATATTCTGGATTGGGTTTTATGCAGGTATTTAGCATTTTGGAGGCGCCATTTACAGGCGTTACTTTGCCGAAATTTTCAGGAAGGACGCCGTGGTGCTTAATGGTTAGGAGTAAGGGAATTAGTGCGTCTAGGCAGCTAGGTATGACGTAAGAGAGTGTCGAGAGACTTAGCTTTACATTCAGTTGTGTCAGTTTAGTTTTATGTTTTGGGGTTTAAAAAATTTATGTTTTAACAAGGGACTGGTTAGCTAAGTAGCGCACCGAGCCAGGGTGGGTTCGGGGGCGTTACATGAGTGGTTGAGTGTTAGAGTACGTCATTAGAGTGATTAGAAAATTGGAGACCAAGGAGTTGTCACCACCCGGTAGATGATTAAGACTATAAGGGAACTGAAGTGGGTGTTGCGGGCGTAGTTATGAGAAAAATATTGAAGTGTGTAATTAGGAGAATATAGTCTGGGAGATATAAGTTTGGAATAGATATAGAAATCAAATTTTTGCAGACGCGTTCTTAAATCGTTAGACTTTAACTTGCTACCGAAGAACGGAGGGATTTAGATGATCGAAGGAATGTTGGGAACGTTACGTTTGAGTGTATACTGAAGTTAATAATAAGGGTATCAACTAGAAGGAATATGCGCAAAGATTAGTGGAAGACCTTTGTGAGGAGATTGATATACTGAATATTCGAGTGAAAAGTTAAAGGAGTGAGTTGCTGATAAAGAGGAATGAAGTAAAGATTTAGTTACAAGAATAACGGGTTGACAGGTGGTTTCGTAAGGTGATTGGTGATGGGATAGAATATTCTGGTAAAAAGGTGAGTATGTGGAAGAGATGAATTAGGATAGGTCGGGAAAAAGAATTGGGTATAAGGAAAGGTAAAAAGAGGAAATTGTAATTGATGAAAATTGAAGAGAAATGATGCTAAGGCGAAGTAGGATTAACGAAAATATGTCGAGACATAATTGGAAATTGTATCGTAAGAAAGTTATATGATGAGAGAAGTGATTAAAGGAAATTGAAGAAGAGGAATGATAACAAGGGGGGAAAAGTAAGTAGATGCTGAGTTACAATCATGAGGTGAGAAGATCCGAAGATGCGTAATGTTAGCAAAAATGAACGGGTTATTCGGCATTAGCAACTTGGAGTAGAGGGATTTATGAGGAGTATAACGAAGGGAGTTATCCGCAACCGTGGAATATTGGTTGATAGGTGTAGTTCTCTTAGATTAGCCAGACATTAGAGGAGATTCCACTTGTAAAGGTGTTAGGGCGCAACCACAATGTGGAAAAGACAACTTGAGAGCGACAACAAAATATGATGAGTTGGTACCCTAAGCTCTTTGGTTAAGCAAATTTTGGGGACAAAATTTTTTTTTTAAGGAGGTTTGAATGTAACACAAGAGAATTTATCTCTAACGTGAATTACCTTAGATTAATTAAGTTATGAAAGCCTAACATTGATTCTAGAATTATCTTAAGCCATTGGGTTAGAAAGAAATGGTTGGAGAGAAAACAAGAGATTGAGGAGGTGGTTAGGTGAAATTGTTGTTTTTTTTATCAAAAGATGGGAAATAGAAAAGAAGAAGAGGGAAGGAGGAGGGTCTTCCACATTGGAAAAGAGAAGATGAGGGGATTGGGTTGGTTTTATAAATAATATTTGTTTGGGGGTAAAATTTTAGTAAGGAAAAATTGGAGTTTAAAAAAGTAGAAGGTGAAGGAGTAAAAGACAAGTTCAATTGTCTTCTCCTTCCTCCCCCTTCATGGCAGCCATGGGAGAGTTTCCACTTCCTCCTTTCTTCAAATTTCATCAAAGATTAAGGTTAGTTTGGATGAGTTTTGGTTATTTATGCATACCTTGGTGATTTTATACAATTGTAGTGTGTTTTTGGGTGGGTTTTGGTGGAGTTTGGGAAACCCTAATGGGGATTCCAAAAATCCCCTTTCCTTGATGAGTTTTTCTTAATATTTGGTGGTTTAGACCTTAGATAGGGTGGTTTAGGTTGATAGTATAGATAGATTTGGTTGATTTTGTGGGAAAATCAATTTTGGAACAAAGTGTCGTCGGTTCTGTTTTTATGGAACCTGATCGGCCATGATGGTTGGTTAGTAAAATAAATTGTGGCATTGGATAGTAGTCATGTAGAGGTTTATGGAATGGGTAGGATCATTCAAACCTGATGAAAAATGAGTAAGTTATGACCGATTGAAGTTTGAACAGTGAAAAAGAGGGGGGGGGGGGGGGGGGGGGGATTTCGGGATTTTGGTGTAATGCTTTAAAATTTGATTAGTTTGTTGCTAGGATTTGAGTATGTATCCCTTAAATTACTTTTATGGTTTCTAAGTAAATTTCATGAATGTGTTAGGTTAACGAATGAGCAATTGGCACGGCCAAAGAGAGTAAGTATGTTACGGAGATCTAGGTAAGTAGAGGATGTTTGTGTTTTGCCTTTGGGCCTACACCATTGAACGGTAGGGTTGTTTGATTGTTTGTTTGTTGAGTTGTGTTGTGTTGTGGTTGAGCATTTTTGTGGGCATGTATCATGGTTTTTGAACTACGAAAAATGAGTTTTTAGCATGTTTTGAAATGTGAGCATGAAACGTAAAAAGATAAGAAGATTTGCAACGTGGTCTCGAGTAGAGCTGCCTCATTGAGAGATGTACATGTGGTGCGATCAGGTCCAACGTATCGGGTAGATCGTAGTCACGTGGCAGTGTGGGACACCGCACGATCGGGCCCAACGTAGTGGGTGGGTCATTACTTAGTGCTGGGGTGTAGCACCTCGAGAGGGTCTCTGCGAGAGATGCACCGCTGAAAATACGTAAGATATCATGAGTATGAATGCCTCGTCGTTAACGTGCTAGAGAAAGCACTAGAGGGTTCTATGATCAATGTTGGGAGGAGATCGTGTATGGTCGTCCAATGGGTGGGGCCCGGATGTGTGCTTCCGATCTTGCTCTATTGGGTCAAGGTGTGGCCATCCTAGATGGTTATAGGATGAGAGCCTACTTGATCCACATGGCTAAGTGAAAGATTAATGAAACGAAAACAACAGAGCGTGTAGAAATTGCATGTGTTAGGGGTTAAGTATGCATTGTTTTTAAATTTATTATTCCCTACTTGCTAAGCATTAGGCCTACGTTTTGAGTTCTATGGTGTAGGTGACGACGAGCTCTCAGGTGAGATCTATGAGCAAGGCCAGGATTAAGATGTAGTTGGTGACGCATTTTGTATGCCAGTGCGGGCAGCTTGTTGGGGTGCCTTGACCATGGATTAAAATGTGTGGTAGGTCTTTGAAGAGACTTTAGATTGTAAATAGGTTACGATACTTGAACCTTTTGGTGTGTATTTGTGGGATTTTGTTGTATAATGGGTTGTTTTCAGGTTTTGGTTTTTAAACAATCAACCGTTGTGCTGCTCGAATTTTTAAAAAGAAAAGTATTTGTTTTCACTAATTTTTACGCTTCCGTTTACATTTTTGAGTTGTGTTTTTGGGGTTTTAACGTGTCGAGGGGTGGAAAATATTGAAAGGTGGTTTAGGTATGTTTTTAGGTGAAATGTAGGGGTCAGAAGTGAAGAAAATTTGAAAATGTGGAAAAAAAAGTCCAGGGAGGCACGCTGGTGCCGGGCTGAAGGTGCGCAGGAGCAGGAGGTGGCGCGCAAGTGTGGGCGCATTGTGCGCAGCAGGCGCACAGTGCGCGCTGCTGGGGCGCGCGCAGTGCCCATCACCGATCGATCGGTGATCGATCGGGTGAAACAAGGGCATTGCCGATCGATCGGCATGAACTGCCGATCGATCGCCCCTGGCACGCAAGGTTTCACGTGCGGTGCGTGCAGCGACAGCGCGGGGGGCGCATGCTTCCTTGGCAACGCACACGTGCGGCACTCTTGTGCCCCAACAGAATATTTTTTTTTTAATTTTTCATTTTCGAATATGTTTTAACCCGATCTTTTCTGACGTCTTTTGTACATATTTTACGAACGTTTTCCACCTATTTTCAAGTATTTGAAAAACCTGAAAACTGAGTCAAAATTTTATCAAAAAATTATTTAATCATCGTTTAACGATTTGTAAGAGCGAGCAAAGTAGCGACCCGAAGTCAGGGGAAAACCCGGGGTGTTACATCTTCCTCCTTCACGGCGTTGCTTCCTTCGGCCGATTCATCTCTTGTTTTCCAGTGATTTCTCTTCCAGTTTTCTTCTGCAATCAAGCCCTAGGTAAGTTTAGAGCATTGTACACGTATAGTTTTTCCGTTTTAGGATTGTATTTCGTTAGGGTTTGATTAGGTTTTTACGAGAGAAATTATCGGTTTAAGTTAGAAATTGACTTGGTTATTAATTGATGGTTATTAATGATGTATTGATGGTGGTTGTTAATAATGGATTGGAACTTGGTGGTTGGATGGTGTAAAAGCCATTAATGCTAGGTTTCAGGATTTGTGAGTGCGAATTGCTCGATAGAATGCCCGAAAGAAGTAAATTAGAGTTTTAGGAAAATTGCCTTAGCTAGGAGTTTTGTTTTGTTTTAGAAACGATTTATGTAAAGTCGATTCTAATGACGTATTGTGAAATGTCTTAGGTAACCCAAGCTTAAGGACGGTGCTCGGCTCTCTATGGACACCAGGTAAGTGAGTGTTAGGTTTCTGGCCCTTAAGGCCCTACGTCGTATCGATGCTAGGATATAAGTATGATGATGATGTTTAATGGTTGTAGGGTTCTTGGTGGGTCGGGCAGCCTAGGATAGAAGGTTAGCTATTAGTTAAGTGTTTTGTTCGCCTACGGGCTATGGATGTTTAAGAATCGTTTTTGATGAATGTTTACGTGTAATTCCTTCATTCATCATGTTTTTTCGAATAGAGTATACAAAATGTTTTATAAGCATGTTTTCAAGAAAAGTGAAGTAAGGAACGAAAATGAATTCATGTGATATGTTATGTGTTCTCACGGGGCAAGTCATTGTTCTCAAGGGGCAAGTCATGGTTCTTACGAGGCAAGTATGTGGTCTACTGAGTAGACGATTGTGTTAATGTTAAAGAAATGAAATGAAACGAACATGTTTTACGAAAGTCATGCATTTATGTAAATGTTATGTTTAGTGTACTCTTTACTAAGCATTAGGCTTACTATTTAAATCGTATGATGGAGGTGATGAGATCGAAGGTGACGAACCTCCTCTTGATGATAAAGCGTACGTGGTCGACGGTGCTCGTGGTGACAGGATGTGTTTTGGCATGGCTTACCGACCCGTGGGTGTGCTCCGAGCTATTTTTGATAAACGTAGGTGTGTTTGGTAGATATAGGATTTACTGGATGTGATTTTGGATTGTATAGCGAATTGGCTTGGAGATACATTGTTTTGGATATTTCTTTATGAATGGGTTCTCTTTTGGAGCGTTTTTTTTTTGTAGGTCTACCACTTTGTGTTTTGATGTGGATGGAATGTTTGAGATATTGAGTTGGATTTGAGGGATTAGGAATGAGAAATTGTGGATTAATGTGTGGTTTATAAGGTGGAGATGGATGGATGAATTGAGGTATTTATATTGATGTATTTTTAGGTGAAAAGGTGAAGAAAATGACAAGAGAATGGAGAAGAGAAGGAATGAGGCGCGCAGGGCGTGCAACCTATGCTCGCAAGGCGGCCAGGAAGGCGAGCAGGGTGTGCGATAGGCGCGCTGCCCTGCTCAGCCGATCGATCAGCGCCCGTATGGCCGATCGATCGGCGAAATGACTAATTTTGGTGAAAAATCCAGAGAGTTCGCCGATCGATTGGCCAGGCACCCGATCGATCGATTTTTGCAGGGCGCACGCGCGGTTGGTTGGCACGGCGTGCATGGCACGGGCTCGCGCAGCACGGGCGCGCACAGCATGGGCACACAGGGGGCTCGCCGAAGGTAGGGCGCGCCCCACTTCTAAGCCCTTCATGTGTTTTTGGGTCCTAATTTTAATATGGTGTTTTTCGACCCTAAACGAGTCTCTTGACGTACATTTTAAGTTAGACCATAAATGTCGATAGAGGAGAATCGATTGTCCTAGTCCGTTCTTTAATGTGTCAAGTAGAAAAATGAAAAATTTTATGTCAACAGACGAGAACTAGGTGGAAAGTAAGTCACGGCAAGGCCGTGGCGGCCTTGACGGGGTCAGGGTCGTCACATGAACATCCTCGTTATCTGAAAAATATGAATATCTACGAAATGAGCCATTGGTCCAGTAAATAAATCTAACGACTAAAATTGTTAGCCCAAACCCTATCCACACTATCCAGGCCCATATGTCATCCTCCACTTAATCATGATTATTTTGAAATCATCTTAAATCAAATATGTTTTAATTTGAAATCCATGCCGTTTATATAAAAATGCATGTAAGTTCGTAATTCGAACTATTTAAAATCTATCAATCACGTTTTAAAATTGTTTTCAGCAAATAGATAAATCCAATGCATTTAAATAAACCTGCATGATTCAAAACCATCCAACCACAATTTTAAAATCATTATCAGCAATTAAATAAATCAGATACAATTAAAATAATGATGTAGGATTAAAACTATTTTTTCTTTCACATTTCCAAAACAGTAGTTTTTAATATTCAAATTGATACGTCAAAAATGCGATCTACTCTTGTTGATGAGAGGTTGTTACACCCCTGCTGAATGTTCTATCTTCAGAGAAGAGGTAGAGAAGTGAGCAATAATGATGGAATCCACTACACTCATGAAAATGGAAGCCAACACAATGCACACTCTCGGATACGACTCACCGAGAAAATACGTAGACTTGATGCCGAAAGCTTTAAGGTTTGTAATGAAGAAGAACTTCAATTTTCTATTCAAAATGTGCTCCCTCTCAGCAGCCATAAGGGTGGTTTAAATAACATTGTCATTTACAAAATTAGGGTTTAAAGTTCCGCCAACAAAAGAGAAACAAAACAAGGTTCAATCAGCCAAGTGTGTGTAGCCGAGTACAACATGTGTTGCAAATTTTGTCAAACTCGTCCTTCTCTCCAAAGGTCACTTTTAAGTGGTCCCTTCTTCTACAAAACACAGCTATAAGGAGCCTCTAATGCAAATATGTTTGGCCATCACAAGTATGTAAGATGAACTACTAAAGACTAAGAGAAAATAAACTAAACTTTCAGTTACATCACTTTGCTCCAAGGAAGACATTGGTTCATTCTTCAAGCTCGGTTCAGACTTGAAGTTGCTCTCATGTCAACAAGTGAAATGACTTTTCCTTGTCTTGTGTGTTTGGCTCTAACTCCAATTAGTCTCCAAATGTATTACCTACAAAATGAGCACACAGGTTAGTTAAAGCTTTGGTCCATGACCAAGTGGTTGCTCCCCTTCGCACATCATCCCCCTTGGGTGGTTGAGGATTTGACCTCAAATCCGAATGCGTGTCATCTTTTTCCTCTTCCTCTTCTCCAAAGTAAGGAGATAGGTCTTGAACGTTAAAAGTAGCCGAAACTCTATATTCACCGGACAATACAAGTTTGTAGGCATTGTTATTGATCATTTCCACTATTTTGAATGGACCATCCGCTCTAGGGAGAAGTTTGGATTTTTTTTGCTTGGGAAACCTTTCTTTCCTCAGATGGAGCCAAACTAGCTCCCCTTCCTTGAAGATGATCTCTTTCCTTCCTCAGTTGGCATGTTTAGCATAAGTCTCATTCTTCTTTTGAATAGTCTTCTTAACCTTTTCATGTAAGGTCTTTACTTGCTCGGCCTTGCATGCTCCACTAGGATTTGTCAATTCTTTTGTGGGCAACATTAGGTTGAAACCATATACCACCTCAAAAAAAGTCATTTGTGTCAAATTGTGTACACTCCTATTGTATGTAAACTCAATGTAGGGGAGTTGAATGTCCCAATCAGATAGTCACTTGCCCACTATACTCCTCAATAAGGCTCCCAAGGTTCTATTTACCATCTCGGTTTAACCATCGGTTTGGTGGTGAAATGATGTGTTAAATGGCAATTTAGTGCCCAATTTCCTCCAAAGCATTTTCGAAAATGAGCTCTAGAACTTGGTATCCCTATCCAAAACGATGGACTTTGGAATTCCATGCATGCAGACCACTTATTTGAAAAACAATTCAGCTATGTGGAACAAGCTATAAAATGAATCATCTTTGAGAATCTATCCACTACTACCATGATCGAGTCCTTTGCGCTAATTGTGCGACGTAGTCCCAAAAAAAAATTCATACTAACTTCCACCCAAGGGTGGCTTGGAATTGGTAAGGGTAAGTAATGGCCTTGAGGTAGAACTTAACTCTTAGCCTTTTTCCAAACTATGCACTTCTCCAACACCTTATGCACATCGCTAAGTAAATGTGGCCAATAAAAGTGTTCATTGATCGTCTCAATGGTCTTCTTTTTCCCAAAATGGCTAGCTAAACCTCCTCCATGAGCTTCTTTTACTAACGATTCACGGATTACTCGGCTTGGAATGCACAACCTCCCTCCCTTGAAAAGGCAACCATCCACTATACAATACCCCACTTTGGCGCTCTTCTTACACTTCTCATACATTTGGCCAAAGTCTTAGTCTCCATTATAAGTTTCCTTGATTTATTTAAACCCAAAGAATTTAGTACTCATCTCGGTTAAGAGGTCGTACCTCCTAGAAAGGGTGTCGGTCAGTATATTAGCTTCCCCTTTCTTGTACTTGATGATTTAGGGATAGTGCTTAAGGAATTTCACCCATTTAGCAAGTTTCCTATTTAATTTTCCTTGACTCTTGATATGTTTGAGGGTTTGGTGATTGGTATGAATAACGAACTCTTTGGGAAGTAATTAGTGTTTCCAATCTGCAAGAGCTCTAATGACTGCTAAGAATTTTTTATCATAGGTTGAGTAGTTGAGAGTGGCTCCTTTGAGTTTCTCGCTATAATATGCAAGAGGTTTACCTTTTTGCATGAGTAATGCTCCAATCTCCACTCTGAACGCGTCACACTCCACCTCAAAGACCTTATTGAAATAAGGTAACATAAGAGTAAGGGCATGACAAAACTTTTCTTTAGTCAACTCAAAACTTTGTTGACAAGATTGGGTCCAGTGAAAATCTTTTCTCTTTTTGGTACAATCGGTCATCAGAGCCATAATTGAGCTGAAATTATTAATGAATCTTCTATAAAATGAGCCTAAACCGTGAAAACTTTTTACCTCCGATATCCCCTTTGGAACCAGCCATTCCTTAATGGCTTTGATCTTTGATTCATCTACTTCCATGCCTTTTTTTGTGATGATAAACCCAAATAAGTCTACTCTCTCTTGAACAAAAGATCACTTTTTAAGGTTTCCATAAAGTTTAGCATTTCTAAGAGTATCAAAGAGGACTCTAAGATGCTCCAAATGCGATGTAAGATCCAAGCCATATACCAAGATATCATCAAAATAGACCACTATAAATTTTCCCAAGAATTCCTTGAAGACAAAATGAATAAGTCTCATAAAAGTACTAGGAGCATTCGAGAGGTAGAATGACACTACTAACCATTCAAATAGTCCATACTTGGTCTTGAAAGCCATCTTTCATTCATCTCCTTCTTTCATTCATCACATTGGAAAAGATTGAAGCACCACTAAGTTCATCCAACTTGTCTTTGAGCCTAGGAATGAGAAACCTATATTTGATTGTGATTTAGTTGATGGCTCAGCTATCCACACACATTCTCATAGTACCATATTTCTTTGGCACCAAAAGTGTTGGCACGACACATAAACTCATTAATTCTTGAATGTAACCCTTCTCAAGCAATTCTTGAACTTGCTTATGTAACTCCTTTACTTTTTTTGGATTCTTCCTATAGAAAGGGCGGTTTGGTAGTACAACCCCCGGTTGCAAATCACTTTGATACTCAATACCCCGAATGGGTGGTAACCCTTGTGGGAATTCCTTTGGAAATACATCTTGATATTGGTCCAAAAGTGCTCGGACCTCTATGAGAATTTCACCCAACCCTTTCATTCTCTCTCGGAACAACATTAGGATTATAGGACCCTCATTTAGAAGAGACTTCCCTAACTCCTTCTTGGACATAAAAAAGGTGGACTTGGCCTTTCCCTCATTTCTCAACTCTTCATCTAGAGCCACTTGTTCAGGTTTGAGTGAAGCTAGTTTGATCAACTTCCCTCCAAACTTGAAAGAATAAAAATTTGAATATCCATCATGAGATACCCTCTTATAATATTGTCAAGGTCTTCCCAACAAAAGGTGGCTAGCACTCATTGACACCATATCACAAAGAGCCTTGTCCTTGTATCCCCCAATAGAAAACTCTATGCTTACATGCTTGGAGACTTTGATATCTTCCTGATCATTCAACCACCTTAATTTGTAGTGATTAGGATGTATGGTAGTTTCAAACCCTAGCTTGTCCACAAGATCACGAGAAGCAACATTGGTACAACTCCCTCCATCAATGATGAAAGAGAAAAATTTCCCCTTGATCAAACAATGACTATGGAAGATGTTCTCCCTTTGACAATCATCATTGTTGGATTGTGTATTGAGGACTCTTCAGATTACAATTAAGAGTGGTCATTCTTGAGCACGAAATACTTCTTCTTGCCCATCAATGCCTTCACTAACTTCTTCCACTACTTCATCTTCACTCACTACCTCGTTGGTTTCTTCTATAAGAATCATGACCAGCTTGTTGGGACATTGGGAAGCAATATGTCCCAATCCGAGGAACTTAAAACATTTAATCTCTCTTGCCCTAGGTCGAGTAGCATCTTCTACCACCTTCTTATATTCTACTCCTTTTACTCAGAGAGGATACAATTAAGATTGAAAGTAAAAATGACTTGGTTAATTCAACTAAGGAGGAAGGAGATGAATAAGGTGAAGTTATCTATGCACAAGAAGGCCGCCTCCTTATGGTCATCCGAATGACACTTATCGCTCAAGTTTGAGATGAAACTTGCCAATATGAGAATTTTTTTCACAATCAATATTTGATAAAAAAAAGTGTGTACTTTAATAATTGATAGTGGTAGTTGTACCAATGTGGCATCTTTGAAATCGGTAGACAAATTGGGATTAGAATCTACTATGCACCTGAGACCATATAAATTGAGATGGTTTAATGATTGAGAAGCTATTAAGGTGTCTAAGCAAGCTCGCATAACTTTTTCCATTGGATGGTGTAATGATGAGGTACTATCTGATGTAGTGCCTATGAGTGCTAATCACCTATTGCTTGGGAGGACATGACAATTTGATCAGAGAACTACACACAATGGATAAAAAATTTTTATTCCTTCTTTATTTGGAGACGAGGTCATTAAATTGGCTTCTCTATGTCTGGATCAATTTGTTTTGAATTGCGAGGTTGAGAAGGGAAGGACAAAGAAGCACTACTCATGTCAAGTATGGCCTTGGATACACCTAATTCAATGGTGACAATTTTGAATTGGTCCATACAAGAAGGAATGGAAGTATTTCCACGATCCCTAGCAAAGGTACCTTACTTTAATTATGTTGATTTGATAGACGTTATGAATATGGATCTTCCTAAAAAATTTCCCTTGAGTGAATTGAAGCTCTTTGATAAAGTCTATAGAAAGTTTTAGACATATGATGAAGTTAATCTTTGGGGCAACAAAACAACTTACTTTGTTAATGAAAAGATTGAAGCTAGAGGGCTATGAATAATAAATATTTTTTGTTTCCTCTTCTAAGGAGAGTTAAGCATATTTTGCTGGAAAAATGCACCAAGTGCTTCATAGGTAAAAAGATCGTTTGCACCTTCTTTGTTTGAATTTGTTCAAGTGGTTTCCAAACTTCCATTGAGATAAACCAGACTTGAACTTATTTTGGGAATGTCTAGAGCATCTAGAGGACAATCTAACTTGGAGATGTTGGTGCAATTATCAATGTTGGCATGGAGAAGTTGATTGGGGAGAAGCCTTGGATTTGAGGACAAATCCGCAATCACCCGGGGATGATGATGTGTCACGAGGAACTATCTCAAGATCACTAATCGGGGGGCTAACTAACCTTTTTGTTTCTCATTATTTTGCTGGTAAAAACCTTGTTGAAAATTTGGAAGAGGCTGCAAACTAGTTAGAAAGAGAGGCCTAAAGACATGCTTATTTGGGCACCCATGGATGAGGAGAAGAACCTGGGAGGCGCAATCATGTTGCCAGGATGGGTCGATTGTCCATCTTTTGTTGGTTTTAAGACTTATCTTTTGGCTCCATGTTGATATACTTTATTATGTTATTAATTTTTGGTATGCCAAGGAGGCCCAATTCTAGATCACAGTCCAAGGCCCATAAACTACTTAGCATTTTGACTAATGGAATTATTTTCTTTTCTTGGAGGAAGTTGATCTTGTTGGAGACTTTGCTTGGAGCACTTGGAAGAATTCATCTATTGGCCCATTGGAATTTGTCTTCCCGGCCCATGAATTGATGTACTTTTTGTTTTTGAACTTATTTGGCATACTCGAGCCTTTTTATATGAATTATTTATATTTGCATCATGCATTAGATTGTGTGGTTAGGGTTAGATGTATGATTGTGGATGATGGGTTGAAGACTTAGCCACCCAAGTAAAGGAGCCTTTCAACACTTATGAATTTTCTACTCAACAAATTAGACTCAAAGGAAGCCTTAACCCAAAGGAGAGCCCAACATTAAGGTATGGATTTTGAAGGTACAAGTGTTAGTGTCAACATGGATCAAAGACTTGGTAAATTCTCATCCATTGGCTAAGTAATGGCTCGGATCAAATGTGGCTGGATTCTGGAGCGAGCGCGAGTAAGAAGGCTAGCATCAGGCAGGCACACGCAGAAGCAGGCAGCAGTGGGTAGGCGCGCGGGCAGCTTCATCAGGCGCCATTGAATGTCCGTGCACAGATTGCCAGCGTGTCCCAGGGTGGCGCACAACAAACTCAATAGTGCCACAGGATGTGCGCGTACGGACCGATCTCAACCATCAGCTAGGGCGCGCGCGGATAAACCATATGGACCGCTGATAGTGCGCGCTCAGCAGCAAACTAGACCACCCGATTGGTGCACTGGCAGCACTCCTCTACTCTTCCAAATGCCACACCCTAATCATCCATCCTAGGTTGCCTATTTAAGCGTTGCATTGGTGTGTGTAAAAGAACTTTTGGTCATTTTATGAGAATTATCCTTTTCCTAACCTATGTGTTAGAAGCCCCTTTTGAGTGTTCCTCGATTTCTATCGAGTGGAAAGGTCCTCCATTGTTCCCCTAGCCCTCGGGTTGCTAGGTGAACTCTTACTCATTCCCTTACCTTTACTCTCTCTAGAGTTTAAGGTTTGAGGAAGAAAACCTAGGCTTACGGTGGTCATTTTCCTCTGAAAAAATGTGCACCCGAGAGCACAACGTAAGATAGCTCCCAGGTCCGCCAAGGTTATTGTCATTTCCATCACATTTGCACACACATTTTCACCTCTTATTTTCGACCATCACTCATCACACACTCACCTTTATTTTCTTGCATTTTTCTTCATCTCCATCTTCTCATTTCTTCACATTTTCACACACTCTATTCCACCTTCATCTTGTTCCATTTTCTTTTGCCTTTCACTCATTATCTTCCCTTTAATATTTGGCCATCACATACACACACTATCACTTTCATCTTACTTACATTTTATTTCCATTTACTACTCTTATTTCTTGGCTTTGTGCAACACTTCTTCACCCGAGCACTTTGTCATCTTTTGTGGGTTATACACGGCCCTTTTCTAAGGGCCCCCGTGTCAAGTGGTATCAGAGCTCAAGGATGCTTCCCAAGAGCATTTTGTTGCATTTGGCTCGGCCATGGCACCATGGGTTTTCGAGTCCAAAACTTTAGCACAAAACCAGTGGATAGCTGCTCATTTTTATCATCTTTTGGTTCTGTTTTTATGATGATCTTTAGCTATGATTAATATGTTATTTTCAGCTTATCTTATGTTCATTTGATAGTCTAAATCATTAACTTAAAATCGAATTACATGGTTGCATGAACTCGGCTAAGGTGAGCATCTATTCCATCCTTGTTGTTCTCGGTTTTTCTTGCTATTTAGCTTCGGGTTTTGCATGGTTTTGGCCTTGGTTTTTCTAACATTATAATGTTATGTTTTACCCCATGTTTGCATCTAAAATATATAGCAACTTATTACCAAAAATCTGCTCTTATTGGTGCATAGAGAAATCGGCCAAGTGACTTATATCAAACCGGTTTATGTTTGTTGTTACTTCTCGGTTTTTTAGTATTTTCATGCTCAGATTTCACATCATTTTGTTAATTGTTTGCACTTAGATTTATTTTGTTAATCATCTATTATATGATAACATTTGAGCACACAAAATTGGTTAGCAAGATAATAGCAAAGTTGAAATTAAAATCGGCCATATTGATCATTGCATTACTTAAAAATTCTGCTCTATTTAAATAAAATTTCAGCATGTTAACCTTGATCAAACTTGTGTTTTAATCATATTCCTTGCTGTTTTTGGAGATATTAAGTTTGCATGAATATTATCTTAAGTGAATCTAGCTTAAAGTTGATAAATTTTTGAAGTTTGGTTGCAATTGTGGTATTAAAACATTTATTGAAAATCCAATTTCTAGAGTAGTTTACTAAATGTTTGTTGAAATTCCTAAGTTGTTTTTATGACTTCAAAATCTAAATACTAAGTGTTGAGCATGTTGTCTTTTGGATATTGTCTTAGTTAGGGATCATTCCTTAGCGCTTAAAATTCATCTAAGACACTAACTAGATAATCACCTCACTAATTTAAGAGGAAACAACTTAGACAAGAATTAAAATTTAAAATTTGGTGAATTTACAATTTGAATTTAAATTAAATACCTCATGACTAATAGAAGTGGATTGCACAGACACACAACACCAACAAGAACCTAACCGGGTTAGGGACACTCCCCCTCCCGAACATACACGACACGAGGGTGAATCTAGCATGCAAGGTGGCATGCAAAGTCAAATCAATGCGTTAATGGGCTTGGTTGGTACCCTCACCTAACAAATCAAGGACGTTTCCCTTGAGATTACCCAATTTAGAGAACACATGACAAACCATCCCCAAAGAGAATCCCATGAACGAGATCCTTCACGAGAGACCTCCTCTAGGATTATACCCGAACATCCTAGACATTGAACCCCTATTCAACAACCCTTAGAGGAAGAAGAATGGGTCGGGCCCCAAAGAAGGAGACACCGTTATTATGACTCGGAGGATGAAAATTGGGTGGGAGATGATGAAGAGCAATATCGCTCGAATCGTCGTAGGGACAACAATGACCTCCGTAACGTTAAGATTACAATTCCCCTTTTCAATTGAACGTGTGACAGACACACCTTTTTGGATTGGGTTGATAAGGTCGAGAGAGTTTTTGATTGTTACGATTACTCCGAGGGAGTAAAAATCCAACTTACCTCCTTAGAACTCACGGGCCACGCTGCACTATGGTGGTCCAACCTTAGAGCCCAAAGAATGCGATCCATAGGATACCCCATCTCCACATGGAACTCCATGAAAGAATTAATTCATAAGATGTTCATCCCCTGGCACTACCGACATGAGCTTTTCCACCAATTCCATAACCTTAAACAAGATAACCTCACCGTTGATAAATACCTTACGGAATTTGAGACACTCAATATGTGCTGTGCTATTGAGGAACCTAAAGAACAACACATCGCGAGGTTTATTCGTAGACTAAATCGCGATATAGGTGATGCGGTGGAAATGCAATAACTTGAAGCCACGGACATGGTCATTTAGTTATCCCTCACGGTGGAGAGACAATTGAAGTGAAAACGTAAAAACAATTTTCCTACCAAGTTTCCACCAAGAAATTTTAACCATGACAAATCTACCCAAAATAATGATGACAAGAGGCCATTTAATCGTAATTGGCCCCCGAAAGGACCAAACACCACTCACAATCCCCCACCAACAAACAAAGCCCAAGAAAACCAACCTAAAGGACCAAGAGCACGAGATGTCCAATGCTTTAAATGTCTAGGAAATTGACATTATGCTAACAAATGATCTAACCATCGTGTGATGGTCATCAAGGAATCAACTGGTGAATGAGAGAGTGAAAATGATGAAGGACAGTATAACAAAGTCGAAGATGAAGAGTTAATAGAGGAGAGTGATCAAGAAGCCGATGATTGTACGGCTCAAGAAGGACCTCTACTATTAGTCATAAGGCGCGCCTTGGTATCTAAGACTATGGAGGAAGATTGTCAACGAGAAAATATCTTCCAAAGTCATTGTGCAGTCAAAGACAAGGTTTGCTCCTTAATTATTGATGGAGGCAGTTGTATTAATGCCGCTTCACAAGACATGGTCGGTAAGTTAGGGTTGGAAACCATTAATCACCCTAAGCCTTACAAGTTGAGTTGGTTGGATGATAGAACTGATATTAAGGTAACCGAGCAAGTAATCGTAGACTTCACCATTGGTAAGTATAAAGACTCGATTCTTTGTGACGTTGTCCCAATGAATGCCAGTCACATTCTACTAGGAAGACCATGGCATTACGACTGGAAGGTGAGTCATGATGGGTTCCTTAACCACTATACCTTAAAATTTGGTGGTAGGACAATCAATTTGTTACCCATGACTCCCAAACAAGTGGCTTGTGATAATGCCGTGCGTAAGGAAGGAAAAATCAAGAAGAATCTTTTCTTATCTAAGTGTGGGTTAAGATAAAGACAAGACCAAAAACACTCTCAATCGAGTGGTATCAAGTGGCATCTTAATCCCCTCTATGACGAAGAGATACCTTATCATTTGGGAGAAGAGTCAACATGGCATCACGAGAAGAAGGAATTAAGTGAAGAGTGTATTTTTGAGATTTGCAATATGATTATTAGACCATCTCACTCCTTCCCACATATTAAAAAGATCCACATTCCTTCGTACCCAATTATGAAGAAATTAGCCGTTTGCCTTGAATCTACATATTGCACTACTTTATTCCTTATTAGAGATAGGCAAAAGAAAAGGAATTTTACACCCTTTGTGCTCAACGAATGCCCAAGTTTATGATTGGGTGAATTATCAAAACAATTATACCCACCATGTGATTACCATAAATTCTACCATCGAACTAGGGACAAGGTTCAATTGAATGGAAAGCTTGCATTTGTGGTTTTAAGGATAAACCGATTAATTCTTTGGTCGAAAGAGTATAATGGAGACCTAATATTGCTACATGCAGAATTCGGCTACTTTGGAAACTTTCATTCCATCACTGAGCAATCGTCCTCCAAAGTAGCTCATTAATTCAATCATACCACCTTCACCAAAGAAATTTTTAGTAAAACCACCCAACCACCAAAATACCCTTATCATCCATCCCTAGTGCCCAAATTTTGATTCCTCTCGTTGGTAATGAAACTCGTGAAGAGGTGGCTAAATCATTGGATTTGAGGTCAAATTCTCAGCCATTCGGAGAGGATGATATGCCAAGGAGGCCCAATTCTAGATCACAGTCCAAGGCCCATAAACTACTTAGCATTTTAACTAATGGAATTATTTTCTTTTCTTGCAGGAAGTTGATCTTGTTGGAGACTTCGCTTGGAGCGCTTGGAAGGATTCATCTATTGGCTCATGGGAATTCGTCTTCTCGGCTTATGAATTGATGTACCTTTGTTTTTGAACTTATTTGGCATACTCGAGCCTTTTTGTATGAATTATTTATATTTGCATCATGCATTAGATTGTGTGGTTAGGGTTAGATGTATGATTGTAGATGATGGGTTGAAGACTTGGCCACCCTAAAGGAGCCTTTCAACACTTATGAATTTTCTACTCAACAAATTAGACTCAAAGGAAGCCTTAACCCAAAGGAGAGCCCAACATTAAGGTATGGATTTTGTGTCAACATGGATCAAAGACTTGGTAAATTCTCATCCATTGGCTAAGGATTCTGGCGCGAGTGCGAGTAGGAAGGCTAGCATCAGGCAGGCGCAGGCAGCAGCGGGTAGGTGCGCGGGCAGCTTCATCAGGCGTCATTGGATGCACGCGCACATATCGCCAGCGTGTCCCCGAGTGGTGCGCAACGAACTCACCAGAGCCACAGGATGAGCGCGTATGGACCGATCTCAACCATCAGCTAGGGCGCGTGCAGATAAGCGAACTGGACCGTTGATAGCGCACGCTCAATAGCAACCTAGACCACCTGATTGGCGCATTGGCAGCACTCCTCCAATCAGCTGCGCGCGCACGGCTTTACTCCTCTTGGCCATTGATCACCTCCTCATCCAATGGCTCACATCCACTCTTCCAAATGCCAAACCCTAATCATCCACCCTAGGTTGTCTATTTAAGCATTGCAATGGTGTGTGTAAAAGAACTTTTGGACATTTTATGAGAATTATCCTTTTCCTAACCTAAGTGTTAGAAGCCCCTTTTGGGTGTTCCTCGATTTCTATCGAGTGGAGAGGTCCTCCATTGTTCCCCTAGCCCTCGGGTTGCTAGGTGAACTCTTACTTATTCCCTCACCTTTACTCTCTCTAGAGGTTAAGGTTTGAGGAAGAAAACCTAGGCCTACGGTGGTCGTTTTTCTCCGGAAAAACGTGCACCCCAGAGCACAACGTAAGATTGCTCCCGGGTCCGCCAAGGGTATTGTCATTTCCAGTACATTTGCACACACATTTTCACCTCTTATTTTCAGCCATCACTCATCACACAATCACCTTTATTTTCTTGCATTTTTCTTCATCTCCATCTTCTCATTTCTTCACGTTTTCACACACTCTATTTCACCTTTATCTTGTTCCATTTTCTTTTGCCTTTCACTTATTATCTTCCCTTTAATAATCGGCCATCACATACACACACTATCACCTTCATCTTACTTACATTTTATTTCCATTTATTACTCTTACTTCTTGGCTTTGTGCAACACTTCTTCACCCGAGCACTTTGTCATCTTTTGTGGGTTATACACGGTCTTTTTTCTAAGGGCCCCTGTGTCATATTTCTTATTGGACTTAAACCATTTTTAATTCATGTTGGACCTTTAATTGTAAGCTTCACTCGGTTTAGCCTAGTGGCAGTGGGCTTGATGTTGTTGTTGCTTGTAATTGGTTGTCTAAGAACCTTAATTTTCTTGTAAAGTATATAAGCTTCTCTTAGGGTTCTTTTCCGCCACTTTATAACAAATTATCACCTTAATTTGGAATTGAAATACTTTCCTTTTCAAAGCACACATCCTTTTTAGTGGTTTCATTTAACTAGTTTGTGTGCAAACAAGTGGTGTTTGACATTCGTGACCTTAATCAAGGACTCCTATTAGTGTCACATTCTCATTGCTTTCCTTAAGTAGTGATTTTTTTAGCAAAGTGGCATCCTAACCGAATTGGAGAGTTTTCTAGCAAAAGGTGGCCAAAGTAGTGAAAAGGCACCAATTTCACCTTTTAGGACCAACTTGGATTCATCCAATCACAACTTTCTTTCCATAGTGATTTTGACTACGATTATTGGAGGGTGTGATCTTCACTTACAGAGAGAGTTGTTATCCAAAATTCGTGAAAAGAGCATCTATATTGACTGAGATATCACTTTCCCAAGGGAACCCTAATCCTAGGCTTAATGGTGTGATTTCATCTCCAACCATCTCTGTCATTTTTACAATATCTCCCTATTTCCATGGCTTTTGCCCAAAATATTTGGTGGTTTTGCTTATTGACATCTTGGAGCTGCTACTGTCCAAATTTCATGAGGAAATGAGTTATTTTGACTAAGACATAGCATTTCAAAAGTCAACCTCAAAATCTGCCAAGAAATCCATGTTACAATTTGAGTTACCAAACTCTCCATTTTCGTACAAACTACCAAACCTGAATTTCATAACGAAGTGCTGCCAAATTCACGTGAGATTCTGAGTCTTCAACTTCTACCACACTTATCCTACATTAACTTGAGATCTCAATCATGGAAAAGTGTGATATTGTTCTTTCTTGTTTTCAAACCTTCATTAGTATAGAATGCTGAACAAGTAAGTGGTGGTGCCCTAAGAAAGAGTCATTGTAAATGTCTTGAATTGTCACTCAAAAGTTCAATCTAATGAACCGAATGGTTGAGTTAGGATGAAATATTTAAGGCAGAGCCTTGGAGCACGAACGTAGGTAAGATTGGCTGAAAGACATTAACAAATTAGTTTGCATTCTCTTTCTCTTCTCTTTTATTATAGTATTTGGGTTTGATATTAGTATTAAAACTATTAAATTAAAGAGAAACGATAATATAGAGTGCTTGCAAACTAATAAGTTTAAATCACGAAAAAGTGTCAATAACCTAATTCATCTCCCCCTTAGATTATTTTGATCATACAATTGATACTATAATAAGTTTTAATCTTTATTGTGATAACAATACACATGCACACATCTATGTGTGTGTTCGCGCTTGCGCTTGTGTGCTCTCTCTATGTGTGTGAATATGTATATTGTGCCTTGATTATTTGCCATTACTTTCAATATGAAGGAGAATCTATTTCCGAACCTCTTTTCTTTGATGAAAATGATTATTTTGGAAGGCTAGGATAAGAATCTCTGTGCAATCTATGGACTATGAGTTATATCATATTATTCAAAATGGTTTTTATGTACCTATTAAAGTTGAAAATGGATTAAATACCCCAAAATTGACTTTTGAGTATGATGAGAATGATAAACACAGAGTAAACTTAAATGCCAAGGCCATTAACATATTATATTGTCCTCTTAATACTGATGAATTCAAAAAAGGTACAAGGATGTGATAATGCAAATAAAATGTGACATTTGAGATACACACTAAGGAACAAACCAAGTAGGAGAAAATAAGATGAGTATGCTTGTACACGAAGATGAATTATTTTTCATGGATAAGAACGAAACTATTAGCTAAATGTTTAAAAGATTCGATAACATGGTTTGGAAGTTCATGAAAGAGTTTATCCTGATGAAGAGTTGGTTAGGAAAATTCTTTGGTGTCTTCCAAGACCATGGCAGCTCATAGTGATCCAAGAAGCAAGATATCTCAAAATGGAAGAGTTTATTGGATCCCTCATGACACATGAGATCACCATGAAAGCAAATGAGAAAAATGAGTAAAAAGAGAAGGAAGTCTCAAAGAAAAAAGACATTACTCTTAAACCATCATCAAGCAACCAAGTGAAATCTGAAAAAGAAAGAAGATGATGAAGAGATTGATTTCATCACAAGAAGGTTTAGCAAATTTCTCTTAAGAAAGAAACGACAATGAAAGAAATCAAGGTTAGGTCATGTCACTATCTAAGGATATGCCAAAGTAGAAACTCCAGGTCGGGCGATCTGGTTCCCATAAAAGGGAACTTGATCACCTTGCTCGAGGCTATGTTTGCAGCGGAAGTTTTTCAAAATATATACAAAGTCAAGCCCATATAGTGAAATACCAAGCAAATAGTGCCATAAAATAAATACTTAACAATATTCTACAGCGAAGAAAAGTAAAGGGTTCAAATCCAACAATTAAGGTTACAGATCCAAATAAAAAAATTAAATCCTTGATTTCACGTCCATTTTGTGAAGAAACTATTTAGAAATCTAAGAGCTGAAGGTGTCAACAAGTCTAGCAAGGTTCGACCAGTCTAATAAGGTGTCGACTGGTGCAACTCTAATAAAAATTTCATAGAGCTCAAAGTCTCGATCGAGCCAATAAAGTGTCGATCGGTTAAACATGATAGGAATTCTAGAGAGATCAAAGTATCGAACGATCTTGCAAAATGTCGACCGCTACGAAATACTAAACGATGAAGGGTCGACACACGCCACACTTTAGAATTTTTTTTTTAAAAAAACTCGATTTCAAAGTATCGACCGATCTAGCAAAGTGTCGACGGGTGCAATCTACCAAGGGGTATACTGAGTTGTTCAAAATATTCAAAATATCACGCAACAGTCATGAAAGTGTCAATCAATTAAGTTGAGTGGTTTACCGATACAACTATTTTTCTGAACACTTGTTGATGTGTCACGAGGACCGATCTCAAGATCACCAACCTGAGGGCTAATTAACCTTTTATGTTCTCTCTATTTTGCAGGTAAAAATCTTCTTGAAGACTTGGAAGTGGCTCCCTCAACTAGTGACAAAGAGAGTCCCAAAAACATGTTGATTTGGGCATCCATGTAAGAGGTGAAGGTGCTGGGATGCGTGACCATGTTGCCATGATGGGCCAATTCTCCATCTTTGTTTGGTTGAAGACTTATCTCTTGGGCTCCTAATTGATCTACTTTATTAAGTTATTAATTTTCTTATTGGACTTAGAAATTGTTTTTAATGTTTGGTCTTTAATTGTAAGCCTCACTTGGTTAAGCTTAGTGGCTGAGTGGGCTTGAAGTTTTGTTGTTGTTGCTTATTTATTTGCATGTAATTGGTTGTCCAAGAACCTAATTTTCTTCTAAAGTATATAAGCATCACTTAGGGTTCTTGGCAGCCACTTTTGAACAAATTACAACCAATTACAACCTTAATTTTTGAATTAGAATACTTTCATTTTCAAAGCTCACATCCTTTTTTATGGTTTCATCCGACTAGTTTGTGTGCAAACAAGTTGTGCTTGATATTCGTGAGATTAATCAGGCACTTCTATTAGTGTCACCTTCTCATTACTTTCCCTAAGTATTTAGTTCTTCAGGAAGGTGGCATCCAAGCTCTTAACAATCCGAATTGGAGATTTTTCTAGCGAAAGGTGGTCAAAGTAGTGAAAAGGCACCAATTGCACCTTTTAGGACCAACTTGGAATCATCCAATCACAACTTTATTTTCATAGCGATTTTGACTATGATTATGAGGGTGTCTTCTTCACTTACAGAGAGAGTTGTTGTCCAAAAATTGTAAAAAGAGCATCTATATTGGCTAAGATATCACTTTCCCAAGGGAACCCTAGTTCAAGGCTAAAAGGTGTGATTCCATCTTCAACCATCTTTGTCATTTTTGCAATATCTCCCTATTCCCATGGCTTTTGGTCAAGATATTTGGTGGTTTTGATTACTGACATCTTGGAGCTGCTAGTGCCCAAATTTTACGAGGAAATGAGTTATTTTGATTGAGATATAGCATTTTAAAAGTCAACCACAAAATCTACCAAGAAATCTGGGTTACCATTTGAGTTGTCAAACTATCCATTTTCATATCACATCATTTAGTATTAGAGTCATCTCTCCTATTTTCCCTTAGATTTTTGATGATTTGTTTCTCCAAAATGATGACAACAGGTTGAGAAAAGGTTGCACGAGAACGGGAGAGAACTCAACGTAACAACTAATCAGTCGAGCATCCCCCATTGAGAAATAAAGAACTGAGTTTGCCAACCTCAATGGATGAAGTCCGTGGTAAGTTTTCTAGGATGCAAAAAACTTTACAAGAGCACTTAATCATAAATAAGAAAGATACTACAAACCCTAGACTAAGGGGTTGGGTTGAACAAGAGAGAAGAAGGTTTGGCCATGAGTAATTCATAGATGAGAAGTATGATGAGCGTGAGTCCGATTTTGAACATCTACGAAGCCAGCGACATAGACAAAATATCAATGATGAATTGAGACATGTGAAGCTCTCTATTCCAACCTTTAAGGGTTCTTGCAATGGAGACAAATTTCTTGATTGGGTAGTAAAGGTAGACAAAGTGTTTGAGTGCTACAACTACTCAGAGAGGGCAAAAATCAAGTTGGTAACCCTTGAACTTTCAGGCTACTGAAGTTTATGGTGGGAGAATGTTAAGGCTTAAAGGAAAGTGAGGAAGAGGAAGAAGTTAAAACTTGGAGGATGATGAAAACTTTGATGAGAAGCAAATTTGTTCCCACTTATTACAAGCAAGAGTTTATGTTTACAAATTCAAAGTCTTAGAAAAGAGACACTCCCGGTTGAAGAGTATCTAACTGAGTTTGAAACTTTAAGAATGAGGTGTGGTTTGGAAGAACTAGAGGAGCACACAATTGTTCATTTTATCAAGGGACTCAATAGGGAAATTGGGTTTGTGGAGGATTTGTAACCCTATGAAGTCATGGATAGTATGATGCAACTAGTCATGAAAGTTGAAAGACAAAAAGGGAGAAGATCCAAGTTGTACAACTCTGGGTAAGTCCAAAAAGTCTTAATACATTTGACCAACAAGCCAAGATTGATGATAATGTTGCTTCTTCTAAAGGGTCCTCTACTAAAGTAGTGGAAGACAAGAAGTTTAATGTTGATTCATCAATGTCGAAGTCAAGGGATGTGAAGAGCTCCAAGTGTCTCGGGTTAGGGCATATTGCATCTCAATGCCCTAACAAGCGTGTTATGGTACTTAGAGGATACCAATGAGATTGAAAGTAAAAATGGCTTGGTTGATTCAACTAAGGTGGAAGAAGATGAACAAGCTGAAGTTATCTATGCAAAAGAAGACCGTCTCCTTATGGTCATCTAAGTGGCACTTATCACTCAAGTTCTAGACGAAGCTTTCCAATGGGAGAATCTTTTTCACAGTCGTTATTTGATCAAAGAAAATGTGTGCACTTTAATATTTGATAGTGGTAGTTGTACCAATGTGGCATCTTTGAAATTGGTAGACAAATTGGGATTAGAATCTTCTATGCACCTGAGATCATATAAATTGAGATGGTTTAATGATTGAGAAGCTATTAAGGTGTCCAAGCAAGCTTGCATAACCTCTTCCATTGGAGGGTGTAATGATGAGGTACTATCTGATGTAGTGCCTATGAGTGCTAATCACATATTGCTTGGGAGGACATGACAATTTGATCGGAGAACTAAACACGATGGAGTAACAAACTTTTATTCCTTCTTTATTTGGAGACGAGGTCATTAAATTGGCTTCTCTCAGTCTGGATCAAGTTGTTTGGAATTGTGAGGTTGAGAAGGGGATGAAGGCCAAAGAAGCACTACTCATGTCAAGTAAGGCCTTGGATACTCCTAATTCAATGGTGTCAATTTTGAATCGGTCCATACAAGAAGGAATGGAAGTATTTCCACGATCCCTAGCTAAGGTACCCTACTTTAAGCATGTTGATTTGATAGACGTTATGAATATGGATCTTCCTAAAGTTTTTCCCTTGAGTGAATTGAAGCTGTTTGATAAAGTATTTTGAAATTTTTACACATATGATGAAGTTAAACTTTGAGGCAACAAAACAATTTACTTTGTTAAGGAAAAGATTGAAGTTAGGGGGCTATGAATAAATATTTTTTGTTGCCTCTTTTAAATAGAGTTAAGCATATTTGGTTGAAAAAATGCACCAAGTGCTTCATAGGTAAAAAGACCATTTGCACCTTCTTGGTTTGAATTTGTTCAAGCGGTTTCCAAACTTCCATTGGGATAAACCAGACTTGAACTTATTTTGGAAATGTCTAGAGCATCTAGAGGACAATCTAACTTGGAGATGTTGGTACAATTATCAAAGTTGGCATGGAGAAGTTGATTAGGGAGAAGACTTGGATTTGAGGACAAATCCTTAATCACCCGGGGATGATGATGTGCCACAAGGAACTATCTCAAGATCACCAACTGAGGGGCTACCAACTAGTGAGAAAGAGAGGCCTAAGGACATTATTTGGGCGCCCATGGATGAGGAGAAGAACCTGGGAGGTGCAATCATGTTGCCAGGATGGGTCGATTGTCCATCTTTTGTTGGTTTTAAGACTTATCTCTTTGCTCCTTATTGATCTACTTTATTGTTTTATTAATTTTCTTACTGGACTTAAACCAATTTTATTTCATGTTGGACTTTTATTTGTTAGCCTCACTCGGTTTAGCCTAGTGGTCGTGGGCTTGATGTTGTTCTTGTTTGAAATTGGTTGTCCAAGAACCTTCATGATATGCCTAAGAGGGCCATTACTTGATCCCAAACAAAGGCTCACGCTTTATTAACCTATTTACTAACAAGTCTAATTCTTTTGTAGGTGATAATAAATTTGATGATATTTTTGAAAACTTGGATTGAGAGGTTAGTACAAAAAACATGGAACAACCCTTGCATGTGCTCACATGGAATACTTTCCTTTTCAAAGCACAGATCCTTTTCGATGGTTTCTTCTGACTAGTTTGTGTGCAAACAAGTTGTGCTTGACATTCGTGAGCTTAATCAAGCACTCCTATTAGTGTCATATTCTCATTACTCTTTGTAAGTAGTGAATATTTTAGCGTGGTGGCATCCTAACCGAATTTGAGAGTTTTCTAGCGAAAGGTTGCCAAAGGAGTGAAAAGGCACCAATTGTACCTTTTAGGACCAACTTGGAGTCATCCAATCACAACTTTCTTTTCATAGCGATTTTGAGTACGGTTATTGGAGGGTGTGATCTTCACTTATAGAGAGAGTTGTTGTCCAAAAATCATGTAAAAATATCTGTATTGACTGAGATATCACTTTCCCAAGGGAACCCTAATCCTAGGCTAAAGGGTGTGATTCCATCTCTGACCATCACTGTCATTTTTGCAATATCTCCCTATTCCCATGGCTTTTGGCCGAGATATTTGGTGGTTTTTCTTATTAACATCTTTGAGTTGCTATTGCCCAAATTTCATGAGTAAATGAGTTATTTTTACCAAGATATAGTGTTTCAAAAGTTAACCCCGAAATCTTCCAAGAAATTCAGGTTACCATTTGAGTTACTAAACACTCCATTTTCGTACCACATCGCTTCTATGAATAGAGGAGATCTGCACAACACAAACTACCAAACCTGAATTTCATAATGTAGTGCTGCCAAATTCACTTGAGATTCTGAGTCTTCAACTTCTACCACACTTCTCCTACATTAACTTGAGATCTCAATCATTGAGAAGTGTGATATTGTTCATTCTTGTTTTCTAACCTTCATATTTATAAAATGATGAACAAGTAAGTGGTGATGCACTAAGAAAGAGTCATTGTAAAGGTCATGGATTGATGCTCGGAAGTTCAATCTAATGAACTTAATGGTTAAGTTAGGATGAAATTGTTGAGGCGGAGCCTAAGAGTGCAAACGTAGGTAAGATTGGCTTAATCACAATAACAAATTAGTTTGCATTCTCTTTCTCTTCTCTCTTATTATAGTATTTGGGTTTGATATTGGCATTAAAGCTATTATATTAAAGAGAAAGGATAATAAGTTTAAATCACAAAAAAGTTTTAATAACCTAATTCATCTCCCCCTTAGAGTATTTCGATCGTACAATTGATACTATAATCAGTTTTAATCTTTATTGTGATTACAATACACACACACACACACACACACACACACACACACACATCTGTGTGTGTTCGCGCTCGCGCGTGTGTCGTCACTCTATGTGTGTGAATATGTATATTGTGTCTTGATTATTTGCCACGACTTTCAATATGAAGAACAATCTATTTCTATGCCTTATTTCTTTGATGGAAATGATTATTTTGGAAGGCTAGGAAAAGAATCTTGCACAATATTTGGACTATGAGTTATATCAAATTATTCAAAATGGTTCTTATGTATCTATTAAAGTTGAAAATGGATTAAATACCCCAAAATTACCTTTTGAGTATGATCAGAATGATAAACACAGAGTAAACTTAAATGCCAAGGCCATTAACATATTATATTGTGCTCTTAATACAGATGAAATAAAAAAAAGTACAAGGATGTAATAATGCAAATGAAATTTGACATTTGAGATACACGCGAAGAAACAAACAAAGTAAGAGGAAACAAGTTGAGTACGCTTGTACACAAAGATGAACTATTTTTCATGAATAAGAACGTAACTATTAGCCTAATGTTTACAAGATTCGATAACATGGTTTTGAAGTGCGCAGAAGAGTTTATCCTAATGAAGAGTTGGTTAAGAAAATTCTTTGGTGTCTTCTAAGACCGTGGCAACTCACAGTGATCCAAGAGGCTAGATATCTAAATATGGTAAGAGTTTATTAGATCCCTCATAGCACATGAGATCACCATGAAAGCAAATGAGAAAGAAGAGCAAAAATAGAAGGAAATCTAAAAAAAAAAAAGACATTACTCTTAAACCCACACCAAGCAACCAAGTGGAATATGAAAAAGAAAGAAGAAGATGACGAGATTGATTTCATCACAAAAAGGTTTAGCAAATTTCTCCATAGAAAGAAATGGCAATGAAAGAATTCAAGGTTTGGCCATGTCACGATCCAGCGATATGTCAAAGTAGAAACTTGGATTGGGCAACCCGGTTCCTGGTAAGGGAACTTGATCACCTTGCTCAAGGCTAGGTTTGTTGCGGAAGTTTTTCAAAATATATACAAAGCCAAGCTCGTATAATGAAATCTCAAGCATATAGTGCAATACAATAAATACTTAACAATATTCTACTGTGCAGAAAAGTAAAGGGTGTTCAAATCCAACAATTAGGGTTACATATCTAAATTAAACCATTAAATCCTTACCAAGGATGCAAATAAGGTTCTAACAAAAGTAAAATAACAAGTTATCTCTCCAAAATTTCCACGGAAACTAACTACTCTTCTCTTTACCTGCATTGGGAAGTTGAGGTAAGTGACTAACTGACGTGCTTTAACTAAGGATTGGAAGTTAAAGCACAAAACTCTCGACAAACCAAAATTGTTTGGCCGAAAATACTTCTATTTTGCCAATGCACAACTTCTTCAAATGAAATTCAATTGAGCTGAAATTTTAATGACAACATACTTTTGGTATTATGGAAATGTCCTCCACAAATCAGAGGTTGAAACGTTGTGGATGAAAAGTTATGGAAGAAAGAGTGCTTGCTGGTCATAGGAGGTAATAACAGCACCTCTCGGGATTTGGCTCATTCTTGAAAGGAAACACTCCAACTAGCCTTGGATGACAGTGGAAATACAACCTTGCTGGTGATTCTTCACGCCAAGAAAGGGAGGAGGAAGGTTGCAATAGAAATGGTACCACTTTGGCTCTCACAAATTCGATACCAATAACAACAACACAATTGGATATTACTCACCAAATGGATTAAGGACTTGATGCCGAAAAGCTTCAAGGTTTAGGGAAGAATGGTTCTTCGATTTTTGCATTCAACTAAGCTGCTTCCAGCAGCCAAAAAGATTGGTTTAAGTACCACTTCACTTTACAAATTAGGGTTCCCAAAGAGCAGCCACAATGAGGGAACAAAAGAGGCGTGTTCGACTAGTACACCTAACCGAGTAAATGAAGGCTTGGCCAATTTTGGCAAAGTCACTTCTCTCTCCAAATGTCACTTTCAAGTAGTCCCCTAGTTCACAAAACACAACTAAAAAGAGTCCCCTAATTGCTAAGAGTGTTCGGCCAAACAACAAGGTGGCAAAAGTAACTAAAGAAACAAACTAGGTAATCAATTACACAAGTCGTTTCAAGGTAGACAAATTCCTTCTTTCATTTTTGCAGTGGTCAATGGTTGCTCCCATGTTAACAAGTGGAAAGGCTTCTCCAAGTCTAATGCACTTGGCTCCATCCACAAGTCTTCAAAGGATGCTTCACTTACAAAAAGAGCACACTCATTAGTTAAAGGCTCGACCAAGGATTTAGCTCGTGATGGCTTCTCTTGGCACATCATCCTCCCCGAGTGATTGAGGATTTGACCTCAAATTCGAATGTGCTTCTTCTCCTAGCTCGGTCTCTTCCCCAATGTACGGGGATAAGTCTTGTACATTGAAAGTAGTGGATACTCCGTATTCGCCCGCTAGTTCAAGCTTGTATGCATTGTTATTGATCATTTCTACTATCTTGAACGGTCCATGGGCTCTAGGGAGGAGTTTGGATTTTCTTTGGTTAAGGAAACTCTCCTTCCTCAAATGTAGTCATACTAGCTCGCCTTCCTTGAAGATGACTTCTTTTCTACCGCAGTTGGCGTGCTTTACGCATGTCTCATTCTTCTTTTGAATGTTCTTCCTGACCTTCTCATGCAAAGTCTTCATTTGTTCGACTTTATTTGCTCCACTAGGATTGACCATGTCTTTCGTAGGTAAGGGAATAAGGTCTAGCGGTGTGATGTGCCTCAAGGAACAATCACACGCTCCAGAGCTAAAAAGCTAATTAACCTATATGCTCGTCATATAGGTGACATATTCAATGGCAAAATGGAGCTAACACCTAGCATGCAAGATAAGGAGAGACCATTCCATGCATTAAAGTGGGAGCAAGCCGCGGTTACACCAAGTATTGAAGGGGGGATTTGTATTCCTTTTAAACAAATTATGTAACCTATCTTAGTTTTTAATTTTGTCTAAATTACTTAGTAGTTTATGTAAATTAAAGGATTGCATAGCTGCATGCAAGAGGAGAAACGCAATTGGACAAGAATCACGCAGCTAGGGTTCCTTCGGGTGAGGGATCCTTATCTTCCCTATTTTTATGCTAATTAGGTCTTGGATCCTTATCTTCCCTATTTTTATGCTAATTAGATTTCAGATCCTTATCTTCCCTATTTTTACATCCTCCAAGTGGTGATTGGTTCATATCCAATCCGGACCCTTTGAGACTTTAGGTTAGCCCACTAGAGTGAAGCATAGCCTGTAAGCTCGACGAAAACCAGTCGGATCTTAACCTTGTAAGAGTAGTCATAACAATTGAATACCCTCTCGACCTTCTCTATCCAATACAAGAATGTAACTCCATCACACGTTCCATTGAATGGGCGAACATGTAATTTGACATTCCGAAGGTCCTCATGATCTCTCTGTTGGTCGCGCCTAAATTCCTCATTATTCCATTAGTTAGGTGGACGAAAATTTTCTTCTTCGTCCAAAATCCACTCATCCTCTTCGTCGTACTCATAGTTGTGGTACCTTCTCCTAGGGTTCTCGGCCTCTTAATCATTATCCAAGGGCTCTAGGCTTCTATCTCTTCTCCTAGGATTTTCATTCCTCTTCCTAGGTGTGGTCTCTTGTGATGAGTCTCTACAGTTATTATGTTTAAGTACATTCCTGGCATGTTCAAGTTTGAGATTCATGTCATTGAGTTGTTTACTTAAGGTGTCAATCACTCCACATATATCATTGATTCCTTGCATATTAGACTCTCCCTCTTGTTGGGTGTGAGTCTTGGTTTGGAGAATTTCCTTGCCCCTAATCGGTTCTTGGTTTAAATGTTTTGTTCACGGATTACTCCACTCCTTGTCTTCATTTTCTTAACCTTGATTTGAGGAATGATTCTTAGGATATGCGTTTCTAATATTTAGGGTCATAGGATAGATTTTGTTTTCTTAGACCCAAAGTCTTAGAATTTCTTCTCGGTTTAAACCTTTAAATTTTAAGCAATGTTGCTTGCTATTTTTTTTTTAAATTAATTACTTAGCAAAATAAAAACAGAGACTTAAACTTAACAATGTTAGGAATGTATGTAGTGATTAGTTTTCATAATGTCATAGGAAAAAAAAAAACTTAATGTAAAGGTGCCTAAAAATAGAATTTAAGACACAAAAACAGCACAATCACAAAGACACAACAAAAGAATTTTCATGCATGTTTTTGTACGATTAATGAACAGATTGGTAACTACATTTTGATGCAATAGGTAGCAAATTTTAGTCCTAAAATTTTTAGAGAATAATAGAACATGAAACTGTGAAAGAAAACAGCAACAATACTTGACAATTTTTAGGTTTATATCATGCTCTTCTTGGGTGTTTCTGAAAACAAATTAGTACAACTTTAGTAAGCAAAACACTAAGCAACAAATATCAACATGATGTTAGTTGTTTGATCCTTACAATTAAGATAAAAGTTGAAATGCTTTCTGTGAAAATGATTAAGCAAAAGATGCAATAAACAACAACCAAACGGGTTAGATTTATAGTAGCAAAAATAGAATATTAGCAATAAAACTATAACCCGATTTGTAAACAGAATGCAGCCAACAAGACTCAATGGAATAAACGATCAAACACGTTCAATGTCACACAGGGGAAGCTACCTATGTTCTAATACCACTTGACACACCAAAGGCCTGCAGAAGCCGTGCTCCAACCCACAAAATAGATTAGTGCTCTAGGTGCTCAGCCAAGCTGAGATTACCTTAAAATAGTCCAAAAGTTATATAGGCTAATGAAGTCCAAATCACTTAAAATTTTAGGTGCAACTTATCTTACAAGTGAATTGAAACACTTTAAATTTTCAGATCAAAATAAGAGTTGTAGTTTGTATAACCATCATGAGTCACTTTACGATCATATTGCCATGGTCGGCCTAAGAGTAAGTGGCTCGTACTCATTGGCACAACATCGCATAGCACGGAGTCCTTATACTTGCCCATCGCGAACTTGATTGTCACTTGTTTGGTTACCATGATGTCATCCCTGTCGTCTAACCATCTCTGTTTGTATGGATGGGGATGCGCGCTTATCTCCAGTCCTAACTTGGCAACCAATTCTTTTGAGGCAATATTAGCACAGCTTCCTCCGTCAATGATTATGGAACATAACTTCTCCTTGACTAGGAAATGATTGTGGAATATGTTCTCTCATTGACAGTCTTCTTCGGCGTTCTTGGTTATGAGGACTCATCGCCTGACCATCAGTAGAGGTCCCTTCTGGGTGTGAACAACTCCATCCTCTGATTCACTCTTCTCCATGACTTCCTCCTCTTCTGCATCCTTGTCCTCACTAACTAGTTCACCAGTGGATTCCTTCAATATCATGGTACACCTGTTCGAGCATTGAGCCATAAAATGGCTGGTTCCTTGACACTTGTAGCACTTCAGGCTACTAGTCTTAACCTTGTCAGCATCTTCTCCAGTAGTTTTGGCAATTACATCCTTAGGAGGCCAGTTCTTGGTGTAAGGCTTCTTCCAGTCAACCTTGGTAGTGGGTGTGCGGGTCTCTGGTGGTTTAGGGGTATACTTAGGAATCTTATTGGTCTTAAAGATAAGGTTGACTTTCTTCTCTCTCTTGATATGTCGCTCAACTTTCATAGTCATTTGGACAACCATATCCAAGGATTCTAGTGGATGTAACTCCACAGTGTCTGCAACGTTTTGGTTCAAACCACGGATAAACCTAGCTATGACTTGCTCCTCCAGCTCTTCCATTTCTTCACAAATTCTGAGTGTCTCAAATTTTGTGAGATACTCTTTGACTGACTAACTTCCTTGTTAGAGGCTGTGTATTTGCAGGATCAATTCCTGTTTGAAATGGCTAGGTAGGAACCTCTTTTTCATGATACACTTCATCATCCTCTAAGTGGTGATTGGTTCATATCCAATCCAGACCCTTTGAGGCTTTAGGTTAGCCCACCAGAGGGATGCATAGAATGTAAGCTGGATGGAAATCAGTCAGATCTTAACCTTGTTGGAGTAGTCATAATAATCGAATACCCTATTGACCTTCTCTATCCAATCCAAGAACGTAACCTCATCATAGTTCCATTGAATGGGAAAACATGTAATTTGACATTCTAAAGGTCCTAATGATCTCTCCGTTGGTCACGCCTGAATTCCTCATCGTTCCATTGGTTAGGTGGACGGAAATTTTCTTCTTCGTTCAAAGTCCACTCATCCTTGTCATCGTACTCATAGTTATGGTACCTTCTCCTAAGGTTCTTGACCTCTTCATCATTATCCAAGGGCTCTTGGCTTCTATCTCTTCTCCTAGGGTTTTCATTCCTCCTCCTCGGTGTGGTCTCTTGTGATGAGTTTCTACGGTTATTATGTTTAAGACCATTCATGGCATGTTCAAGTTTAAAATTCATGTCATTGAGTTGTTTGCTTAAGGTGCCAATCACTCCACATAGATCATTGATTTTTCCTTGCATACTGGACTATCCCACTTGATGGGTATGAGTCTCAGTTTGGGGAATTTCCTTGCCCTTGTTCGGTTCTTGGTTTAAATCTTTGTTTTGCTCACAGATTATCTCACTCATTGTCTTCATTTTCTTCACCTTAATTTGAGAAAGGATTCTCATGATATGCATATCTAAACTTTAAGGTCTTAGAATAGATTTTTGTTTTCTTAAACCCAAAGTCTTAGAAGTTCTTCTTGATTTAAACCTTTAAATTTTAGGCAATGTTGCTTGCTGTTTTTTTTTTTAAATTAATTATTTAGCAAAATAAAAACAGAGACTTAAACTTAACAATTTTAGGAATGTATGTTGTGATTAGTTTTTATAATGTCTTAGGGAAAAAAAACTTAATGTAAAGGTGCCTAAAAACAGAATTTAAGACACAAAAATAGCACAATCACAAGACACAACAACACAGTTTTCATGCATGTTTTTATACTATTAATGAGCAGATTGGTAACAACATTTTGATGCAATAGGTAGCAAATTTTGGTCCTAAAATTTTCAGAGAATAATAGCACATGAAACGATGAAAGAAAACAACAACAATACTTGACAATTTTTAGGTTTATATGATGCTCTTCTCGAGTGTTACTAAAATTTGATTAGTACAACACTTTTAGTAATCAAAACACTAAGCAACAAACAAGCAACATGATGTTAGTTGTTTGATCCTTACAGTTAAGATAAAAGTTGAAATACTTGCTGTGAAAATGATTAAGTAAAAGATGCAATAAACAGCAACCAAACGGGTTAGATTTATAGTAGAAAAAACAGAATATTAGCAATAAAACTATAACTCGATTTGTAAACAGAATGCAGCCAATAAGACTCGATGCAATAAACGATCAAACACATTCAATGTCACACAGGGGAGGCAGCCTATACTCTGATACCACTTGACACACCAAAAGCCTGCAAAAGCCGTGTTCCAACCCACAAAACAGATTAGTACTTTCGGTGCTCGGCCAAGCTGAATGTACCTTAAAATAGGCCAAACGTTATACAGGCAAATGATGTCCAAATCACTTGAAATTTTAGGTGCAGCTTATCTTATGAGCAAAATAAAACACTTTAAATGTTCAGATCAAAATAAGTTGTGGAAGTGAAGTTATGCAAGGAAACCCAAGGTTGGCCGCTGAGCAATATTTTGAGTCTCTCAGCTTGCTTTTCTTTCCAAGGAAAGAAAAGTCAACCTTTGGGAAACGGTTGGCCACCTTCTTCTGGTTTCCAACTCTTGAAATAGTGGAGAGAATGATGAAAAATAAGAACCTTCAAGCAACTTTGAGCTTTGAGGTAATGAAGGCGCAACTCTTCTCGGGTGAAGCACACCGAGGCTTAACTTTCGGCTTTCAAATTTTCTCGATTTTTCTTAAGAAAATAGCAACTATTTAATTTATCAACAACCTTTTACAAACACCAATAACCATGCTTATATAGACCTAAGGATGGCTGGAGGGTTTGGTTGAAAAAGAGGCTCCAAAAGAGTCGTTGGAGGCTTCAGCCGAATGTTGGCTTCAAACTTCACTTGGATGGCCTAGATGAATGTGTGCAATTTGATCCAATGGCTAAGGGCTGTCATGTCATCTATCCAATGCATTCTTCAAGAAGCAAAACTCCAACATAGTATCTTCATTTGGCAGCAAGGTGATCGGCCAAAAGGAGTAATGGTCCCCACACCATTTTGGCGCTCAAGTGGGCAGTTTTATTTGGCCGCGCAGTCCTTGTTTGTAAGCCATGCAAATCTGAATTGAACCAACTCCAAACCATCATCCAACCTAGCATACATCTAATCATAATGCCTAATGATACATGCAATTAATAAAATTACATAAAGGCTAATGTTTTCCATAAAAACTAAAGTGTTTGGTTACAATATGATTTCAGGGAAGACAAATTCCCTCTTCTTGATCTTCCAACCTCGATTCTCAAGTGAGAACATGCAAGGGTTGCTCCATGTCTTTTGTACTAAGCTCTCAATCCAAGTCTTCAAAAATATCATCAAAATTATCATCACCTACAAAAGAACTAAACTTGTTAGTAAATAGGTTAGACAAAACTTGAGCCTTTGTTTGGGATCGAATAATGGCCCTGTTAGGCATATCACTAACTCTTCTCAAGCAACTCTTGAACTTGCTTGTGTAGTTCCTTTGGGTCGTCCAGGTTCATTCTATATGAGGGCCGATTTGGTAGCACCACTTCCGGTTGTAAGTCAACTTGGTACTCAATACTACAAAGGGGTGGTAATCCTTGAGATAATTCTTCCATAAACACGTCTTGGTATTGGTTCAAGAGTGCTCAACCCTCTTGGGATTTCTCCCAATTCCTCCATCCTTTCACAAAACATCATCAAAATTAAAGGTCCTCCATTTAGAAGGGACTTCCTTAGCTTTTTCATAGACATGAAAAGTATTGACTTCGACCTCCCTTCCTTTCTTAGCTCCTCATCCATAGCCACTTGCTTCGGTTTGAGCGGCGCGCTATTTTTATTGTCTTTCCTTCAAACTTGAATGATTAGTAGTTGGAGTATTCATCATGAGACACTTTCTGATCATATTGCCAAGGCCTCCCTAACAAAAGGTGACTAGCACTCATCGGCACTACGTCACAAAGAACCTTCTCCTTGTATCCCTCGATTGTGAAGTCAATGTATACTTGCTCGAAGACCTTAATGTCTTCTCGATCATTTAGCCACCTCAACTTGTAAGTGTTTGGATGTAGGGTTGTCTCTAATCTAATTTCTCCACAAGGTCTCGGGATGCAAAATTAGTGCAACTCCCCCCATCAATTATGAGAGAACACACTTTGTCCTTGATTAAACAACGGCTATGAAAAATATTTTCTCTTTGACAATCCTCATCATTTGCTTGTGATATGAGAAATCTCCGGATGACCATCAAGAGTGGCCCCTCTTGTGCGTGGAACACCTCCTCTTGAGATTCAAGGTCCTCACTAGAACCTTCCTCTTGCTCATATTCACTAACTATCTCTGTAACACCCGGGTTTTTCGGGTTTCCTCTCCAAGGGTATTTTCATAAATAAGTAAATTAGGTCCGCTTTGTAAGCGGGAGGTTTTATTAGGACCCTAGGGATTTATGGTGTAACACCCGGGATTTTTTTAAAGGAAAAAAATTGGAGATAAAATAAAAGAATAAGAAAATAGATTGTTTTAATTAATTTAAAAGAAAGGTAAGTTGTTTTAGGTTCGGGTATTTTCAGTGAAATTAAGCCGTAGGTTATGATTTAAGAACGAGATTTAACGAAAGTTGAAATGATCGGAATTATGGGAGGGCAAAATGGTAAGTGAAGATTTAATTAATAGTTAGTTTATTATTATTATTTAAAAATATATATATATATATATATATATATATATTAAAAACTAAACAGAATAGCCGAAGCTATTCTGTCGAACCCGAGCGAGGAGCGCGAACAGGGGAGAGCCGACGTTCCTCCTCCGACGACCACCGCCGATCTCCGGCGTTCTCCGGCCAGACGACGGCGACAAGGAGTTCCGGCCAGTCTTCGCGCACAACCGAACGGTAAGCTCGATTTTTGGCCCTGTTTTTGCTCGGTTCAAGGCCGATGGTGACGAGTCGGAATTGGCTCCGATCACCGGCCGTTTTTGGGTGATTTTGGCTTGAGATTGTCGGGTAGTGGACCGGCTTTCATTGCCTGGTCGTGATGAGCCCAATTTGGGCGAAAAACCTGAAAGCCTCTTTAGGGCATTTCGGGTTTTGGGTTGTAGTTCGGGATTTTTGGTTAGTTTATGTTAATTGAGGGTATAGGTAGTTGATTGGTGTGGAATTGGAGGAGAATTGATGGAAAATCGAAAAGGGGGGTTTTTCGGGTAAAGGGGCAGCTCGGGTTTTGGGGGTTTTGACCTAGCTACAGTCGTTTGTTTTAAAATTCCTTTTGGCAGATTAAAATAGGTTATTAGAGGAGTACGTGGCCGCTGGAATCGGTCGATTCCGATAACCGACGCGAAAGTTACGCGCGTTTGAAGTTTCGGGTCGATTTTTACCGAACCCAATTTAGTGGCCCGTTTAGTTAGATTTGAATTGGATTAAGCTAGAAATAGTATTTTGAGAGTAATTGGTGAATGTAAGCTTAATTTTAATGGAGTTGAAGTGGAACGGTAAAATGGACATAAAAATCGGGTTTTGTGTTTTGGTGAGAGAAATGAGTTTGATGTATGGTTGAATTGTGGGTTAGTTTTAGTTTAGAATTTCTTAGAATCCTTTAGAAATTTATGAGTGAATTGCTAAGTTATTTTCTGTAATTGATAGGTTATCGGACGAGTGAAATGATCGTTAGAGGTGAACAACGTAAAGCCGAGCAGTCAGGTAAGTAGAGGACGTTTGTTTTGCCTTCGGGCCTACACCACAGAACGGTAGGGAATTGTCGTTTGTTGATTGCTTTGCTTTGTGTTGTTTTGGTTAAGTGTTTTGCATACTTAGTGTGGTGAGAATGAATTGAAAGATATGAAGTGGTATGCCATTTGGTTTCGAGTAGAATCGTCTTGTGGGCACGTGGCTCGTTGAACACCCCACAAGGGATTGTACTAGAAATAGCCTGGAGTGGAATTGTCTTGTGGGCACGTGGCTCGTTGAGCACCCCGCAAGGAATTCTACTGTAGAATCATCTCGTCGGGCACGTGGCTCGTTGAGCACCCCGTGAGAGATTTTACTAGAGAGGGCCTATAGTAGATTCGTCTTGTGGGCATGTGGCTCGTTGAGCACCCCACAAGAGACTTTACTATAGAATCGCCTTGTGGGCACGTGGCTCGTTGAGCACCCCGCAAGGGATTATACCAGAGTTAGCCTATAGTAGATTCGTCTTGTGGGCACGTGGCTCGTTGAGCACCCCACAAGAGACTTTACTGTAGAATCGCCTTGTGGGGACGTGGCTCGTTGAGCACCCTGCAAGGGATTATACCAGAGTTAGCCTCGAGTAGAATAGCCTCGTGGGCACGTGGCTCGTTGAGCACCCCGCGAGAGATTTTACTAGAGAAGGTCTAAAGTAGAATAGCCTCGTCGGGCACGTGGCTCGTTGAGCACCCCGAGAGGGATTTTACTAGAGACAAATGCAATCAGAACGTGAGGTATACAACCGAGGGTTAGAAACTGTATGTGTTAGGATCGTGTGAGAGTTGCATTGTTGTGTTGTGTTGTTAAGTTGAGTGGTGTTGTGTGGAGGTGTTAGGGCTGTGTGTGAGTTGAGGTGAATTGTGCATGTTTATATTTTGTTATTCCCTACTTGCTAAGCGTAAGCTTACGTGTGTGTGTGTGTTCTGTGGTGTAGGTAACGACACGGTTACAGGTGAGCTGAGCGAGTGAGCCATGACTTGGGAGCCGTCGGAGAAGTACGGGGCATGCCGGTGCAGGCAGTTGTCGGGGCGAATCGACCATGGTCTTCGGAGATGTGGGGTTTAATATTTTGGTGGTTATTGTAAATTGTACTTGTTGTATATAGTTGTAGTTAAGGGTGATGTGTCGCCTTATGCTGTGGACTTTCTTCACTTAGGGATGTTAGTATTTTAGATTCCTCTTTACTGCTATTTGGTGACTTCGTATGCTGGTTAGATGGTTAGGAATATTCTGGATTGGTTGAGATTGAATTGTGTGCAGGTACTTAGCATTTTGGAGGCGCCATTTTCAGGCGTTACTTTGCCGAAATTTTCGGGAAAGGCGTCGTGGTGCTTAGCGGTTAGGATTAAAGAAAATTAACGAGTCTAGGTTTATTTTAAGTTATATTTTAACGTGGGATTGGTTAGCAAAGTAGCGCTCCGAGCTAGGGTGGGTTCGGGGGCGTTACATATGGGGATTTGTAGAAGAATAAGTAAATTTTAGAATCCAAATCGATAGCGTAACGCCGAATTACGGTTTTCCGCCTATAGTGTTTTAAGTTGTAAAAATTGTAAATTAGGTCCGTTTTGCAAACGGAGAGTTTCGTTAGAACCCTAGGATTAAATTGAAATATTTGGAGGTTTAAGGAAATTTTTGGAAAACCAAATCGAGTGACGAAATAGAGAATTGAAAAGGAAAATTCATGGAGGGGCAAACTTGTAATTTGTTAGGTCAATTTTATTAACTCACAAATACCCCCTCCCCCCTTCATTTCCTTCTCTAGATCGTGAATGCTTCCCACTTTTTCTCCCTTGGTGCCATTCTTCTCCTCCTACGCCGATTCTTTAAGCGCCGATCGACACTCCCTCCTCCAACGTTTCTCCTTCGATTTTTCTTCCCCAAGTCGATACTCTAGGTGAGTTCTAAGCTCTAGGCTCCTTTGGATGTTGTTTTGGGGATAGTATTTCATTAGGGTTATTGATTTAGGGTTGAGGATTTTGGAGTTTTAGTTAGAAATCGGTGGTATTGTGCTTTTATGCATATTAGTGAATACACTTGTCGTTATTTAGGTAGATTAAATAAGTTGATGATTATTGGTGGATTTAGGTTAAAGTTTAGATGTTGGAGATTTTTGGAAAACCATTAATGGAGGTTAAGTAAATTGTGAGCACCACGTGCTCGATGAAATGCCTGAATGGAGAAAATGAAAGTTTTAGGAGAAATTGCCTTAGCTAGGAGCTTAGTTTAAGTTTGGAATTTGTTTATTTAGGATCAATTTTAATGTTCCTTATTTATGAAATGCCTTAGGTGGACACGGCTTTTGGACGGTGCTCGGCTTGCTACGGACACAAGGTAAGTGGGTGCTAGGTTTCCGGCCCTTAAGGCCCTACATCGTGTCAACGTTAGGCTTTTGTATTTTATGATGATTTTCTGATTGTGGGGTTTACTGAGTCGGGTAGCCTAGGATGTTAGTTATTAGTTGTTTGTGAAGTTCGTTAAGCATAATGTATGTCCATGTACGTTGTGAATTGTTTGATGATATGTTTTGATGATATGTTATATGTAGATTCCTCATGCATCATGTTTTCTCAAATGTCATATGAAACGTTCATGTATGATGTATGTAAAAGAAAAGAAATGATTAAGTGTGGGTGGGACTGTATGGCCATAACAACAAAACCAATGTCACTTCCACGCGATGGACTATGAATACGGCCGAAAGGACTATGTATGCGTACTTGGCCTACACTCCCTGACAAGATGCCCACCTTACTCCATGTCAATGAAAAAGAAAGAAAAAGAATAAGAATAAGTTAATGAACATGTTTTATGAAAAGTCATGCATTCATGCATATGTCATTATAGTGCATCCTCTTACTAAGCATTAGGCTTAATATATGTGTTGCATGATGTAGGTGACAGGTGTGAAGGTGAGAGTTCTCTCGATGTCAAGGGATAGGTGGTCGACGGATGGTGCTCGTGGCGACGGGGTGTGTTTTGGCTTGGCTTGATGATCCAATGGTGTGCCCCGAACTGTTTTTGTGGCGAATGAATGTGAGTTAGTTTTGTTGATGTTAAAGATGTGAGGAATTTTAGGATATGTGGGGAAGTTTGATGTTTTGGGAATTGTATAGAGAATGTAGGTTAGAAGTTGGGTCGTTTTCAATGATTTAGTGACGTGTTTATTTTGGTGATGTTTTAGTAAATTTCGTGGTTATGTTCGATGTTTGTCTTGAGGATTTGAATGGATTTAATTTGATGATTTTAGGTGACTTACGACTATGGATGCGCGCGGTTTTAGAGCAATCCATGCAGTCCAATTTCATAAAAATTCAAATACGTTTTCATATACAATTGTGAGTCGTTTATTTGGGTGATATTTGGACTAATGAGGGCTTAGTGCTGAAGGGTTGGTTAGAAGTATGTTAGAGGTAAGATGTGTGTTGTGTGTTTTGGTGTTAAAAATGTGAAGTGCAGGGCGTGTGAAAAGGGAAAAGAAAAGAAAAGAAAAAGAGGGGGAGGAAGAAGCTATGCTCTCTGGAGAAATCCAGAGAGCCTGGCGATTGCTTGCCTCTGGGAGGCGAGCAATCGCCTCTTGGGCGAAATTCAGGCGACGCTCTCTGGAGAAATCCAGAGAGCGTGGCGACTGCAACAGGCGACTAGTCGCCTGTTGCAATCGCCCATGGGGCGATCAGTCGCCCCCTTTTTGGGCGACTGATCGCCATGTTATTTAATAAAAAAAAAAAGAGATTTTTCTTTATTAATTAATAGTTTTAAATGATTTAATTGTTTTTAAGTTTTAATTGTTTTAGTAACCGTTTTAAATGATTTACTAAACGAACTCTGATTTTAATTCCGCTTTCGATTTCGATTGAGATTTAGCCTTAAGTACAGTTAAAGTTAAAAGTTTAAAATATATATATATACACTAAGGGTACGGGTAAGGGTCGTGACAATCTCACCGGTGCTTTCTCTAAAAACCATAACCCTTCTATTAGGACATTGAGAAGCAATATATCATAATCCAAGACACTTAAAGCACTTGATCTCCCTTGATCTTGGCCTAGTGGCATCTTCCACCAATTTCTTGTCTTCCATCCTGTTGTAGGCCAACTCTTTGTAAAAGGCTTCTTATCATCCACCTTAGATGGTGATTTGTAGGAACTCTCGATTTTTGAAGGAAACCAATTACCAACCCCTTTTCCTTTTCTCTTCACTTGCCTTTCAACCTTCAAAGCAAGTTGAACAACGACATCCACGGTCTCTAAAGTTTGTAACTCCACAACATCACTAATCTTTCCATTAAAACCCCTTATGAACCTCGCAATCACTTGCTTCACGGGTTCTTTCAATCCACTCCTAATCTTGAGGGTTTCAAACTCGGTTAGGTACTACTCAACCAATTGTGAACCTTGCTTTAAATTTTTCATTTGTAAAAACAACTCTTGCTTGTAGTGGCTTGACACGTATCTCTTTCTCATCAATGACTACATGACTCTCCAAGTCACACTAGTATCATCATTCTCACGCCTCCTTTGTGCCAACAAGTTGTCCCACCATAAACTAGCATATCCGATCAATTCTAGAGACACTAGTTGTAATTTCGTCTTCTCGAAATAGTTGTAGTAGTCAAATACGTTCTTTACTTTATCCACTCAATCCAAGAACATATCACCATTACATGAACCATTTAAAAGAGGGAATGGATACCTTCACATGCTTCAATTCCTCTTAAGGGTCGTGCCTAGGATACGGATTACCAAACCCCTCATTCTCGAATTCTTCCTTTTCTTCGGTCACATTTTGATTAAACCTCCTTCTAGGATTTTCGTGTCTTCTCCTAGACAAAAGGGTTTGAGGGACCCTCATATGCTGGTTCCTCATCTCCATCATCCATTGACTAATGTTATCAAGCTGGTGGTTCAGATCATCTAGTTGTCCTTGAAAACTAGATTCTCCCTCTTTCGGGTTTGTTGCTAAAGGAGGTTGAGCATTCGGCTCTCAGTTTTGTTGGTTATTAGCCACACTTCTTGTCATCATTTTATTCAACCAAAAATATAGCAAAAATAGCAAAGGAAAGAGCAGAGCTCTGATACCAAATGACGTGCTTCTACTTAAAAAGTGAACATAAACAAAGTCGGTTCGATTGAAAATAATAATTTTGGGCTGAGAACATCCGAAAATCCAAGATGTAGAAAACCTCCAATTTAACTGCAAATGATCTGAAATTTTAACATGTTCTTACCAAATATGTCAATGAACTTTCCGCCAAGAATCAGAGGCTAACTTGTTGTGGTTGAAAAGTTATAGACGAAAAATTGCTTGTTGGTCCGAGGAGGTAATATGTGATGACCCCAACCCGATCAGGGTCGCCACGGACTTGCCATGACGTAATATTAACTTAAGCTCTCGTAAGTTCACATAAAATTTTTTTTTTTACTCAACACTCTAAAATAAAATGGACATAGACAGGTGACCCACCTCAAACGACCCTCTAGAGTCTAACTTTGACTTAAACATATTGCGTGTAAAGTTCGTCGACTTTTAAAACATTAAAACGAGGTTAAAATCATTTTTCGATAAAATGTCGAGTAGGTTTTTGGGCCTTTAGAATCCTTTAAAATATGTAGGGGTCGCTTGTAAAATACGTTTAAAAAGTATCGTAAAAGGTCGGGTTGAAACGTGTTTTGAAAAGTCAATTTTTAAAAAAATTCATGCTGGGTCACATGTGGTGCGCGCGCGCGCTGGGCACATGCTGCAGCTGCACGCAGTGCCCACCCGGGTGCACGCAGTGCCCGGGTGGCGCACGTGCAGGGTGCCACTCCACGTGCCATGCACGTGTCAGAGCCGATTGATCGGCAAAAATGCCGATCGATTGGAAACTCCTCTGGATTTTCGACCAAAAACTATAAAAAAATGCCGATTGATTGCCCCTCGGGCGCGATCGATCGGCTGGGCACATGTGTGCCCGCCCTGCATGCGCCACACGCAGTCAGCACGCCACCAGCGCCCTTATGGCTCCTTTTTTCATACTTAACCATTTTTTTCAATTTCAAACACCTACCCTTCACATTAAACTTTCCTAAAACCTTTCCCAACCCCTTTAAACACAAAATACATCGAATCTCCCGAAAACCTGACTCATAAAGGTATCTGAAAACGTATTTAAAATTCATGAAAACAAACTGCGTGGATCACTCTAAAAACTGAGCGTATCCTTACAGGTTTAAAGTACTCAAAACAACTCCACTATATCCTTAAGTCATTACTTCTACCTCCACCTAACACGGACACCATTTTCATTCCAAAACCATAACCAAAATCCTCAAAATCATAGATATCAGACATACGCAGCAGAAACTCCTAATATCAGCCAAAAGCGAACCCATATAAATACAACTATCTAAAATCACTTTTCTCCGAGCTAACAACTATACAACCAAAATCATAACTAATAAGTCCTATATCTACCACATACTGCTACTTTTACCAAAAGAGCTCGGAGCCACCCACGGGCCGGTAAGCCTTGCTAAAACATGTTCCATCGTCACAAGTCCTATCAATCAACCGCCTATGCTTGACCATAGAGAGGAGGTTCCTCACCTTTGTTCTCGTCACCTACATCATACGATAAATACATTAAGCCTAATGCTTAGCAAGAGAATGCACTATACTTAACATATGCATGGAGGCATGAATTTCATAAAATATATTCATTTATTTGTTCGTATCCTTTTTCACTTGACATGGATTAAGGAGGGGATCGTGCTAGGGAGTAGGCAGGTGCGTGTACATGGTCCTCACGGACAGTATTCATGGTCCAATGCATGGACAGTGATCATGGTCCCTCGAGATGGACAATTTTGTTATCATGGCCATACCGCCCCAACCCACACTTAATCATTATGTACATTTCAATTTCATGCATGTAAAACATTTTGTATATCATTTAAGCAAACATGATGCATGGGGAATTTACGCATAACATAACATCAAAACAATTCACGAACGTACATGTACATACTTTACTTGCAACGAACTTAACAAGCAGCTAATAACTAATATCCTAGGCTACCCGACTCATTAAACCCCACATCCAGAAAATCATCATCAAAGCACGAAAACCTAGCATCGACACGATGTAGGGCCTTAAGGGCTGGAAACCTAGCATCCACTTACCTGGCGTTCTTAGCAATGCTGAGCACCGTCTGAAAGCCGTGTCCACCTAAGGCATTTTACAAAAAAGGGCATTAAAAACCATTCCTAAATAAACGAATTCCAAACTTAAACTAAGCTCCTAGCCAAAACTAATTTCTCTAGAATCTATTATTACTTATTTCAGGCAATTCATCGAGCACATTGTGCTCACAAACTCTTAAACTCCATTAATGGATTTCTCAATTCTCCAACAACCCCAAAAATTAACCTAACAATTACCTAAACATCATTAATCAATTCAATCTATCAAAACAATCAACAAATGCATCATCATCGACCAAAAATACAGCTAACCCTCGATTTACAACAAAACCGTTAGATCCAATAACCCTAACTCAATATAACCTAACCGAATAACAACCCTAAATCGAAACTAAAGATCTAGGATAGTAGAGTCTTACCTAGAGCTTCAAATAGGGAAGAAAAATCGAAGGAGAAAACTGCCGGAGGAGAGGCGTCGAATGGCCGATTGAAGAACGAGAGGGAGGAGAGAAATGTCGCCAAGGGGAGGGGAGGAAATGGCCTTCTGCAGAATGCTCTACGTGAGGGGGTGGGGGGGTTATTTTGGCTTATAATAAAATTTGACCTACAAAATTACAAGTTTGCCCCTCCTTGGATTTTCTACTTAGTTCTCTAATTCGTCAATCGATTTGGTTTTCCAAAAATTTCCTTAAACCACCGAAATTTCAATTTAATTCTAGGGTTCTAACGAAACTTCACGTTCAGAAAACGGGCTAAATTTACTATTTTTATGAATTAAAACGCTATAAGGCTAAAAATGAAACTCGAGCGTCACACTATCAATATGGATTTCTAAAATTTTACTCATCCCTCTAAACATCCATATTAATCACTAGGGTTCTAAAGAAACTTCTCGTTCGGAAAACCGGCTAAATTTACTATTTTTACTAATATAATTATATATAGCGAAAAGTCGGAAACTCGGGCATTATAGATTTCAATTCCTCGAAATTTTCTTTATTTCTCAAACCCTCATAATTAATTACTAGGATCCTAACGAAACTTCCCGCTCGAGAAATAACCTAATTTGCTCATTTACGAAAATACCTCCTAGGAGCGGAAATCCGAAAAACCCAGGCGTTACATAATAACAGCACCTCTTGAGTTTGACAGCTCTTTTGAAGAATGAAACTCCAACTAGCTTTGGATGAGAGTTGTATACAACCTTGCTAATGATTCTCCACGCCAAGAAAGGGAGGAGGAAGGTTGCAAAATAAATGTAACAACTTTGGCTCTCACAAAATGGAAACACAAAAAAAATTACTCTAACTCTCGGATGTGACTCACCGAGGAGAAGAAGTGAGGGAGCTTCAACAAACTGAAACTATTCTGCAAATTTTCATTCAAAAGTGCTAAAGAGAGGCCTTAAGGATGGTTTAAATACCATGTCTTTTCTTACAAATTAGGGTTTGGTAACTAGTCAAATAAGGGGTTGAAAAAGAGAGGGGTACTCGGCCACATGGCTTAGCCGAGTACACCATGGTTTTGCTATTTTGGGCAAATCCCTTCTCTCTCCAAGGTTCACTTTCAAGTGGTCCCTTTTTTTTTCAAAATACAGTCACTCTTCTCTCCTTCATATGTTCATCCATTACATGTCACCTAATATATTAAAATACTAAAGTTTTTAAAAAAATGATAAAACTAAGTTCAAGTTACATTAATTATCCTAATGAAGACAAATTCCTTCTTCTAATTTTGGAGTGGCAGCGGAGTGCTCCCATGTTAGCAAATGGAAAGGTTTCTCCATATCTTGAGTATTTGGTTTCATCTTTAGGTAGTTATATGTTGCTTCACCTACAAAAAGAACGCACTCATTAGTTAAAGGTTCGGCCAAGGCCAAGGATTTGACTCGCGATCGAGTGATGGTTCGTCTTGGCACATCAGCTCCTCTCTCCAAATGTCACTTTCAAGTGATTCCCTCTTTCACAAGACACAACTAAAAAGAGTCCCCTAATTACTAAAAGTGTTCGGCCAAACAACAAGGAGGCAAAAGCAACTAAAAAAACAAACTAGGTGATCAATTACATAAGTTGTTTCAATGAAGACAAATTCCTTTTTCCATTTTTGAGGTGACCGAGGGTTACTCTCATGTTAGCAAGTGGAAAGGATTCTCCAAGTCTAATGCACTTAGCTCCATCCACAAGTCTTCAAAGGATACTTCACCTACAAAAAGTGTAACACCCGACATTTCGGCCAGGTGATTTCCTGACCATTTCCATTGTCATCCTCTTATTTAACCTTTATGATTTAAATTTAATGTTAAGACAAATTTATTACAAGTTGAGTAAAACTAGGTTGGGTGGCAGTTTGTGATTAAGATTGATGGATTGAGTATAAATAGAAAATGGAAACCTTAAATCTCATTTAAACCTCACTGTAGCCGACACCCCCTTTTTCAGGCGATTTTCTCTCCCGGACTTTCACTCTCTGTTAGCTGGGATCCTTCCTTCGACGACCAGTTCCCTTGCCATTTCGCGGTTACTCCACTCTCGAGGTATGAGCTCGTCAATGTAGCTATCTGTTAGTGTTTGGAGCTCTGTTTTCAGCTATGTGTTGAGGTTCTTTCAATGGCCGAGTGTTAGTAAGGGTATTTTTAAATCCGGATGTAGTAATGTCAACCCGAATCGATTTTGGACATTTAAAATAACCAACCCTGATTTATTGCTAATCGAATCTGTCTGTTTTGGGTTTCGGATTTCAATCTACGCAGAGGACTATACTAAGGCTTCGGGAGTGACTTTAGCTATTAGGTCCTAGGATGATTTGTAATTAGAACTATTAGGATTTTGTTTTAACTACTGTAATGTGAAATGTTTTAGGTGAAGAAGCTTAAAAAGAAAGTGATTCAAGCTGCTAAGGAATCCAGGTAAGTGAATGTATATGTTTCTCGGTCATTAGGACCCTACATCAAAGGATGCTAGGTAGAGATTTCTATGATGTTTAGAAGTTCCCCTTATGTTATTGTCTAATGTTTAAGCTGATGAGTAGCTCCATGGTAAGGTCTCATATTGAATAGTGTTCTATTCTGTAGCTTGATGATTTAAGAATTTCCATGTTCATGCATTATTAATGTTTTATGCACATGAAAAACGTTTTGAAAGCATGTTTTCTCATGAACAAGATAAGATGATAAAAACCCCTGCAACGTGGTTGAGTGAGGGTTGGGGGTGGTTCGGCGTATGTCACAGTCCAAAGAAGGACATATAAATACGACCCGCAGTAGGGACCATGATCAAACTCACTGTCGGACCCCCTTTACCGGCACAAATCCTCTCTCAATCCACACAATTAAATTAAGAATATGAACGATGAATATGATCCATGAATATGAATGATGAAGTGAATGACGAATATGATCCATGACTATGGATGATGAAAAGAAAGATGAATACGATCTATGATTATGAATGACGAGTATAAACAAGAACATGAACCAGAAATGATTTATGAGCATGTTTTCTCTGAATTATGCATTCATGCACTCGTGATAGTATTGCATTCCTTACTAAGCATTAGGCTTATAGTTTAAACCTTATGATGTAGGTGACGAGTTTTCAGGTGAGGGACTCAAGTTTAATGAGGAAGTTTAAGCTTGGCTGCTGGAGGATGCTCAGGGTGACAGTGAAGGCTAGATTGGCGAATAAGTTCTCTGGTTTATGCTCCATGAACGTTAGTAATGATTTTTAATATAGAAGTATAAGTAGAATGAAGTTACTTTATAGTACTGGGATTTGAAATTGTCTGGATGGTTACTGGATTGAGGATGGTACAATTTATTGAGTATTCTTTGTTTAAGACTTCCGCTATATGTACTCTGAGGGAACCATTGGCTTCTGTTTATAAAAATGTTAAGTCTAGAAAGTTTGAGACTTGCTTATGATCATGTCTATTGGGAGATGTTGTTTAGTCTTACCGATAGGAGTAACGTGTTTCTCTATCGGTAGGTGCAGAGTGTTTTCTATCGGTAGATGCAGAGTGTTTTCTATCGGTAGCTGTAGTATGTTATCTGTCGGTAAATGTAAAGGGTTTTTCCTATCGGTAGGAGTAGTGAGATTTCTATCGGTAGATATAGTGTGTTTCTATCGGGTGATGTAGGAGTGTTTTTCTGTCGTCTAGTCATCGGCAGATGCAGTTTATATATCTTCCTGCTGACGTCATCGGCAGACGCAGTTTGTTTATCTGCCGGCTGACGTCATCGGCAGATGCAGTTTGTATATCTGCCGATAGATGTTTAATGAATTGTGTGGGATGCACGTGACTGTCGGTTGATGTGAGAATTTACATCTGCCGATGGGTGATTAATGAATCACGTGAAATGCACAGGATAACTGGAAGAGGTAGCTCTAGTTTATCGGTAGATGTGAGCCCTCTTCTGCTTTGTCGTTGAGTTCGGCAGATGCCCTTGGGTTTTAAATCCCCCAGCCAAATGTCTTATTTTATTGCCCAGGTTCTAAATGTGACTACAGAATTGGTATTTCCGCTGCATAGTTTAAAAAAAATATATAAGATAGTAAAAAGATTGAGTAAAGTCATGAATTACGTGGCGATCCTTCCCGGGTCGTTACAAAAAGAGCACACTCATTAGTTAAAGGCTCGGCCAAGAATTTAGCTCGTGATCGAGTGATGACTCCTCTTGGTACTAATTCATCATGTTTTAAAAATGAATTTTCATCTTCTTTAAAAACGTGTTTTCATTTCAAAACTATGCATGGGTTTGCAAAATTATTAAGGAAATCTCTTTCCTTCGTTTTAACAAAATCGGCTCCATGAGCCCTAAGTTAATTATAAAACATGTCAACATGTCACGTACATAGATGACTATACATCAAAAATAACCCTCACAGTTTCCACAAAATACGTCTTTAGTTAAAAAAGAGAGTCACACAAAGACCCTCTAACTCAAACCACATAAAGACGGTGATCAGAAGACCCAACAAAGTTTCATAAGATCGAAAGAAACTGTGATAGCGATTCGATGATCCAACTCATCACCAAGTGGCGCCGACCAACAGTCAGCCACTACACCAACTCAAACCGACACCCTGATTAGGTTTAGGGATTCAAAACTCAAGGAGTAGGTTAGCACCACCCTACTGTCATTTTTCATCCGTGAAAACAATAAAGCCTTCACCAATAGGTGTAATAGGATAGCCTTATAATGCTTTGACACTTATACCGTCCAAAGTACCAAGTGAGTTCGTTCTCTCAACATACCACAACAAAACCATAATCATTAAATGTTAAAAATTAACCGTGAGAAAAAAATCATATCTACATATATACTTGTAAAACCGACGTGTTGGCGATCAAGCCTCATCATACTTTTATAGATGGCAACCCACCAAAATAATAGTTTTCGAAAAACATATCATGCAATGCAAAAAACGTAAAGAGCTTACCTCAACGATGATTACTACTCTTCAAATCTTAAAAGAAAACCATAAAATCTTTCTAAATCAATTAAATAATTTCATTTAATAAGATTAAGTAATTAAATCAAATATCTACATCTTCAAAACAGGAGAACATCAGGCGAAAAACCGATTCCACCAAACACGTGACATCCATCTCCTTCCTCACTGGTAATTAGTGAGATGGACCCATCTGTAGCTAGAAATTTGGAGAAATCAGCTTCATTATCTTCCCAAAATTTCAAACTCAAAGGTTGTGCTAAATTTACAATGCAATTGAACGAAAATCCCTTAAGATTACGCCAATTTGTTGAAAACTAACCCTTATTCATCTCAAATAATCTTTCTTTTCCTCCGCACTTAAATATACTCGATGCACCCCATTTTACCTCTGTCTCCTTTCAAATTCAACTAAGTAGAAAACAACCAGAAAATCAACTTCTCGTGTTTTCTCGTGAAATCTGACCGTTTTGGGGGGTGAGATTCGGGCAACCCTCCTAATGAAAGAATTAGAGTCTCTTCCCTGTAATTTGAGAAGATTGTTGAATGGAGAAATCACACCAATCAGTAAGCTTTCTCCCGAGTTCTGTGAATCTGAGTGTTTTCGGAGTTATCTACCTCGCCGAAAACACTACGCTCAACTTCCAATCACCGCTCGCTGCCCAGATCAACCCGAGGCCCTTCAAGAAAATAAGATCTGGCCACGAGCTATACCCCGTGCTCCTTCCGACCAAGCTCTCCTTTCCAGCGCGAACCACCTACCAACGACGAACCGACCCAACTCCTTTTAATAGAGCCAAGCCCTGAACCGGTCCACCTAGGTCGAGAGTTGGTCCAGCCTAATCTAACCAGAATCGATCCAAAGCGAACCAAAATTGTTTCCAACCGTCTTGTCGATCAAAATTGAATATAGGACCTTACTAGTAAGAAATTTCTACGTTATCTTTTCTTAAGGGATTATGTTATATCTAAGAGAGAATTTAACCATTATACTTGTTTAGGCTGGAAAATCACTCGAAAACTTGGAAAATCTTTAAGACAAAATTCTCCAGACAATCTAGGTAAGTGAAAATGCTAAGTTTTCAACCTTTTGACTATGACTCTACGTCACAAAATTTTTATAAATATTTTATTATTTAATTCTATTGGGTTCTCTCTCTATTATAAGGTGGATCCACGTGATGAAGAATAATAATAAAATAAAAAGATATAAAGATAAGTGGTTTTTTAAAAATGAGATTCAAGAGAGAGAAAATAAGATAGAAAAAAAATGTGAAGAGTGAGATTTGGCTAGAGAGAAAGAATAAAAAAATGGATTTGTTTTTCTTCGGGTTTTCTGACCTTTGTGTGCAAGATCAAACGATCGATTCTTCTCTGTTTCAACCAAGATTTCAAAATGTTCTTTGTGTCGACGAGATTTACAATTCTACTAGTTCCGATTATTGAAGACCAAAAGTCACTCAAGTTGTCGTCAGTCGGTTGGTGAGATAACTTTATTTTTCTCCTGTTTTCCGAGAATATTAATTCTCGAGATTAATCACTCTTACTGTTATTTCTTTTAGTTTATTCTAGAAATGATTATTGTGTACCAATTATTTGATAGTGGAAAATCATATCAGATTTTGGTCCCGTAAACGTAGGCACATTGTCGAACCACGTTCAATTCGGCATCTCATTGTTTTTTGCTTTATTTTGTAGCGTATTATCAATTAGTATAATAATCTATTTTAATCACACAATGGGAAAAAATGAATTTATCAGCTGCGTAATTGAATTTTATAGATATTTTTTCCCAACAAATTCTGATATTTAAGTACGCATGTTTAGACATTGACATGTTAAAAATGGATCTTAGTAAGTTTTTTGCAATGAAAGACTTAGAACCTACAAAACAAATTCTAAGTATGAAATTTACTCGTGACAAAAATAATGGCAGATTGTGGTTATCTCAGGAAAAGGACATTGAAAAAGTACTTGGGAGATTCAATATGAGCAATCCAAAAGTAATTTGTTCTCTGCTTGCAAATCAATTTATGTTGGACTCGAGACATAGTTCTACAAGTGATAAAGACAAATAAGCTATAAGTAAAATACATTATGCATCAACAGTGGGTAGTTTGTGTAGGGTCGAGATTGTCTAAGAGGGGGGTGAATTAGACCTTTTTAAAATTATTAATCTACCAGCAAACCAACACAACAATAAAAAATAACAGAGAGAGAGAGAGAAAAAATCCAACACACGAGTTTTTACGTGATTCGGCCAAAACCTGCCTACATCCATGCTTCAAGGTTCCCCCTTGAAGATCCTAAACCTTCTCCTCAACGAGAATACAAGATCGAACTTCCGCGCGTCGATCTACTGCTTTTTACAATTCTGGATTATTCTTCACGGGCGATAATCCACAGCCTTATACAAATTTTGAGTTTGTAGCAATCAATACAATCTAAACTCTCTCAAAAATTAAAACTCAAGTTTAGGTTCGAGAGGAGTAGATGAAATTTTTCAGAGTATGATAAATTTCGCAGATTAGGGCTCAAGAGTAAAATTCGCAAAAGTTGTTTCTTCGTGCTATAACCTCGGCTTAAATACTCTGTCTGATTTTGCTTCACAGAATTGAATGCTTCTTTATTCAAATGAAAAAATGTTACCTTTAGGAAGCATCCGTACTGAAGCAGATATCCGTTGCATCTGAAATTGTTGTTCGTCGTCGTCATTAAAGTTCTGGAGTTAATGCTGAAAACGACGTCACTGTAGCTTCACAGTTTTATACAAATTTGGCGGAAGATCACCGGTGGAAGCAGCTTTAAAAAATCAGAACGTCATCGGTGGATGCAACTTGAAAAGCCATCGGATGATGCAACACTTCAACGCTTGAACGGGTATCGGCAGGAGTAATATTTTAAGCGCTGAACCGCCATCGGTAGGAGTAGCTTCAAATGTCATCGGCAGAAGCAACTTGAAAACGCCATCTGTAACACCCAAGTTAACGGCCAGGTGATTTTCTTAACTGTATTAACGGTCGTAAATATTTAATCTACGCAGTTTAGGATTTTATGCCAAGCTTAATTAATTACATGTGGATCTAAACTAGGTTGAGTGGCAAAGTTGTAATATTGGAGGAATGAGGCCAGTATTTAAAGAAAAAGGAAAGAATTTAAACCTCATTTAAACCACGGTAGCCGACATTCCCCTACTCTCGGCGATTTCTTCCCTCCCAAGCCCCGCTCTCTACTATCAGCAAACTCTCCTCGACGGCCGATTTACCCCGCCACCACTCGACTACTCTGTGCCTGAGGTATGCATTTGACAATGCGGCAATCTGTTAGTTTATTAGCTCTGTTTTCAGCTCTGTATTGAAGTTTTGGATTCTTCAATGGCCGAGTATTAATAAGGACATTTTGAAACCCGAGATTGGTAATGTCATTCCGAATCGATTCTGGACATTTAAAACAACCAACCCTGAGTTATCATTTATCGAATCCGTTTGTTTTAATTTTGGGATTTCGGGTTACATTGAGTATTAAACTAAGAACTCGGGAATGACTCTTAGCTATTAGACCTCAGGATAACTCGAGATTAGAACTATTAGGATTTTTGTATTAACTACTACAATGTAAATGTTCTAGGTGAAGAAGTTTGAAGAGGAAGTGTAACACCCGAGTTAACGGCCAGGTGATTTTCTTAACTGTATTAACGATCGTAAATATTTAATCTACGCAGTTTAGGATTTTATGCAAAGTTTAATTAATTACATGTGGATCTAAACTAGGTTGAGTGGCAAAGTTGTAATATTGGGGGATTGAGGCCAGTATTTAAAGGAAAAGGAAAGGATTCAAATCTCATTTAAACCACGGTAGCCAACATTCCCCTACTCTCGGCGATTTCTTCCCTCCCAAGCCCCGCTCTCTGCTATCAGTGTCTTCCACGCCGACGACCAGTTTCTAGCCCGCATTCCTCTGCGAATCCGCACCCGAGGTATGAAATGGACAATGTAGTTATCTGTTAGTGTTTGGAGCTCTGTTTTCAGCTCGGCATTTGAACTCGGACTTTATCAATGGCCGAGTAGTATTAGAACATTTTAGAATCCGAGAGTAGTAATGTCAACCCGAATTGATTCTGGACATTTTAAGTAACCAACTCTGATTTAATCGATAGTTGAACCTGTTTGTTTTATTTTGGATTTCAGATTCTGCACAGTATATCAAACCAATGATTCGGGAATGACTTTAGCTAATAGATCCTAGGATGATTTATGAGTAGAGTTTTAGGATTTTGATTTAACTACTGTAATGCACATGTTTTAGGTGAAGAAGTTGAAGAGAAGAGGTCCAGATTGCTAAGGAGACCAGGTAAGTGAATGTGTAGGTTTCCCGGTCAATAGGACCCTACATCAAAGGCTTCTAGGTAGAAACTTACATGATAAATAGAAGTTTCCCTTATGTTACTGTCTATTGATTATGCCGATGATTAGCTCTGTGGTAAAGTTTCATGTTGAATGGTATTCTGTACTGCAGCTTGATGATTTAAGAATTTCCAAGTACATGCATCATGACTATTTTATGCATATGAAAATGTTTTATAAGCATGTTTTCTCATGAACAAAATAAGATGATAAAATCCCTGCAACGTGGTTGAGTGAGGGTTGGGGGCGGTTCGGCATATGTCACAGTCCAAAGAAGGACATATGTATACGACCCGCAGTAGGGACCATGATCAAAATCACTGTCGAACCCCCTTTACCGGCACAAATCCTCTCTCATTCCACACAACTTAAATGATGAATATGAACAATGATTATGAACAATGATTACGAATGATGAATATGATTCATGATTATGAATGATGAATATGAACAAGAATATGAACAAGAAATGATCTAAGAGCATGTTTTCTCTGAATTATGCATTCATGCACTCATGTTAGTGCTGCATTCCTTACTAAGCATTAGGCTTATAGATGAACCTTATGATGTAGGTGAAGAGATTACAGGTGAAGATACTAATTTCAAAGAGGATATCTAAAGCTGGTTGCTGGAGGATACTCAAAGTGACAGTGCGGAACTGGAGAAGCGATTATGACCCCTGGTTATTGCTCCATTATGTCAGTAAGAATATAAGAACTGGAATTATGTAGGATAGTGTTAGTATTGTCTGAGTTAACTTTTGAGTCTGGGATTTGATATGAGGATATGTTTCCTTTTAAAGGATTTATGTCATGCAAGTCTTCCGCTATTTATACTCTGAATGAATTTGTTATACCAGTAAGAGCCTTTCTTAGCTAAGTTGTGTTATGTGAAAGTTGGATGAATCTTTTAGGTAGGAGTTTTCTGCCGGAAGATGTGTCTTTCTTCTATCGGTAGGAGTAAGTATATATTTTGTCGTCTAGCGATCAGCAGATGTAGAGTGTTTAGCCATCGGATGATGAAAGTGCTATTTTGTCATCTAGCGATCGGCAGATGTAGAGTGTTTAGCTATCGGATGATGAAAGTGCTATTTTTTCGTCTAGCGATCGGCAGATGTAGAGTGTTTAGCCATCGGATGATGAAAGTGCTATTTTTTCGTCTAGCGATTGGCAGATGTAGAGTGTTTAGCCATCGGATGATGAAGGTATAATTTTGTCGTCTAGCGATCGGCAGATATAGAGCGTTTAGTGATCGGATGATATAGAGCGTGTAAGCTATCGGAAGATGTCTTAGATGAACACGTGAATTTCACATGTCTATCGGTAGATGTTTTCTACAGAACGTCGATGAGAGAGTCGCATGATATGCACGTGATAGGTCGGATTATATGCGCTTCATCCGCCGATGCATGCAGACCCATGCAATTCGGGTAGAATAACGTAGGGCGACCCGAGGGCAATCCTCCACCGCCCAATTTTGTCATAGAATCAATGACCGTGTATGGTCGCTTATGTCTGTGAATGATTAAGTAAATAATGTCATGAAGAAGTCACGTACGAGGGACTAATTTTCCATCGGTTAAGTTGAAGTCCTTAAGTCTGTTAGGTATACTGTTATCAAAAAAAAAAAACATTGAAGGAGATAAGAGTTCAAATATGAATTAAAGATTAAAGACAAGTCACGAATTACGTGGCGATCCTTCCCGGGTCGTTACACCATCGGCAGATGTATCTTCAAACGCCATCAGCAGATGTATCTTCAAACGCCATCGGCAGATGTATCTTCAAACGCCATCTGCAGATGTATCTTCAAACACCATCGTTTAGCGATCGGCATGTGTAATTCTTTAAACTCCACTGTTTTGTCATTTACCTATCGGTGGATGCCATTCTTTTCTTCAACCGGTGGATGTCTTCTTTGTCTTTTAGCTATCGGTTAATGTGAACATTTTATACAATTTCAGCCCTGTACACTTAACCAATATTGTTAGAAAACTAAAATACCCTTTCTAAGGGTATTTTAAAAACGATTAATTTTATATGCAAAATTCATTATTCTCATTTAATAAACATAATCAAATATATTACTCATCATATAAACACATCATCAAAAATATATTTAGACTTAAACTCTATTTAAGTCAACAATCTCCCCCTTTTTGATGATGACAAAATATTAATGTAAATTTGATTAAATGTTACTCTCCCCCATAATTCTAGCTCCCCCATAGCAAATGTATATATTCCAAAAAAAAACACGGAGCATACCAGAATTTCAAAAACATGCATATATCCAGATTTCCAAAATATGCATACACAAATCATAGTAACTAAATCCACATGCATGTCCATCATCAATCAAATATATTCTCCCCCATTGACATTATCAAAAACACAACAAACAGAGGGACAACAGAAGCAATGCATTCAACATAAGAATACCAAATAGTAAACATCAGAATATTCAACATTAGAGTTGTAACAAAAAAAATATTATCTATTTAAAGAAAGCTAAAAAATGACTCCAAAAAGCTTGTTGAATCCAAGAATGCACTTCAAGGTTCGGATTGAAATATGCATCTACAAGTGCTGGAAGTGAATGAATATCATGAGGGGTAGGTGGTTGATAGACCACCATGGCCTGGTAGGGAGCCAGAGGTGGAGAAGGGTCTGTGTACACCACCATGTCCATACATGGAGGAGGCTCGACAGAAAGACCAGCAGTAGGAACAACAGGAGGAGAGAATGCTCGTTCAGCCTCCTGAAGATCCAACAACAGTAAGCGCACATCTTCAGCAACTGCAGGCCTGGAAAAGGGAAGAAAAAGATCTTCAAAGCAAGCCTCTGGAAAACTGACAGAACTAGATGGTTCGGGTTCAGGTTCGGAAGTCAAGGCGACAACTGAAGATCAGAGAGACTCAAGTTCCCGGACAACCATGCGCCTATCAGCATCCACTTTCTGAGACAGCAAACCAAGACCGGTATCAAAGGCGATTCCTATTTCCTTTTGGTTCTTATCAAGCTGACTTTGAATGGAGCTGAGTGCAGTGCCAAGGCTGGCAATGGAAGTCTTCAGTTCAGAGTATTGGTCCTCACTTATGAAAAATCTCCTTTGATATGTCTTTGGAGTTGCAGGAGTAACTGATGGAATTGGTGAGGAGACTGGGACATGTGGGGCTGTTAGGACTGGAGGAGCATGATGGACTGGAAAGGGAGGAGGTATAGCTTGTTGGACTGGAGAGGAAGGAGGTATAGCCTGTTGGACTGGAGATGGAGGAGCTGGAGGAAGCAGAGCCGGTAAAAGAAGTGCAGGTGGAGGAGATGGAGGATTCTCTGGAATGGGAAGGGGCACAGAGGAGGGAGCAGAGATTGCCTCTGAAACATGTGCCCTGGAGGATGGGGCAGGATGCCCTGGCACACGAGGAGGAAGTTGGAAGCGAGAAGCCTGAGATTGAGAAGGGAAAATATCAAATGCAAGTATCTCAGAGTCATCCCCTCCTTCAGCAGTGGACTCCTCTGGCAGAATAAGTTTTCTCTTCCCCTTTTTGACAGCTGCTGCCTTAGCAACTTTTCTCTTAGAAACATTCAAAACAAACTCTCATGTTCTTGTTCTCTTTATTCCCATTTTGTTCAGGGTGGTTTGGGAATAGTAACTTGTGGGTTGAAGACGGAAGGGGTCTTTATCCTCTGGAAAGACAACCTCAAGCTGCATAAATATCTTCATGAGAAGCAGATTGTAAGGAAAAGAGGTAGCCCTAGATGACACTGCCTGAATCATCCTGCGAACAACAACATATCCAAGATTGAAGGAGGCCTTGTGGTAAAGTGAAAACAGAACAAAAAGCTCCATTGCACTCACTTCGTCATGGTTACCACCTTTAGGGACAATATTGTACCCTATCATCTGATGAAATAACCTGGCCCTTGCGGTTAGGTGTTTGCCTTTAAGATGATCAGTGGAATGGTTGGGGTCAAGAGCTATAATCTGTAGAAAACTTTGACCCTCGGAAGTACCAAAGAAAGGAGGCTCAGTGCCGGACACATACTGGTAGGGGCAACTATCTAAATGGGAGCACTCCATAAGGGCATTAATGGACTGTGGAGTAATCTCTATGTGCTTGCTATACACATAACTCTTTATAATAGAGAGATCAGAGGTAAAACTCAGATTGGCATAAAACATTCTGATGGCTTCCGGGTAATAGTACGATTCTACTTCAAATAGTCCTAATAACCCGAGATCCTTCAAGGGTTCTATGATATCCATTCCAGCTAAGTCCTCAAAGTAAATACCTCGACTGGGAATTAAAGATTTGAACTTAAAGCCGTCATGGTACCTTAACTCAGCAGCTTTAGAGAGAAAGAAGAGAGATGGCCACTCTTTTGCACGAGGAATCTCTCGTGGGGGACGAGCAGAAACTTTAGCCTTCTTCTTGGCTGGTTTAGGTAAAGCGAGAGACGATGAAGCCAGATGATCCATTGGAAGGATAGGACTCGAGAGAGAGAAATGGTAGGGCAGAGATTTTCAAAAAGAGCGCGAAAAATGAAGCGTATCTGAAAAGAGACAGAGTTTAAAAGAGAATAGGGCATCGCCCGACGAGAGGAAGTCACACGTGTAAGACCATTAGCCCGATGGGTCACACGTGTCGGAAGATTGAAAATATATCTTCCGATGCCTTCAGAAAATATGCATCAGCCGATGCCTTCACAGACAGAAATGCTCTAACACTCAGGAATTGTCCAAATAGAAGAAGAATCTTAGATTTTCTCAACCCGAATGAGACCTAGTCTTATTCTAATATTATTGAAGGTCTTTTCATCCAAAGGTTTTGTAAAGATGTCGGCCAGTTGATCTAATGAATTAACAAATTCTAAAGATATATCACCTCTTTGAACATGATCACGGATGAAGTGATATCTAACATCTATATGCTTGGTTCTAGAATGCTGAATAGGATTTTTAGAAATGTTGATAACACTGGTGTTATCACACCGAATAGGAATCCTATCATAAAACAGATTATAATCTTCCAAAGTCTGTTTCATCCAAAGCATTTGTGCACAACAACTGCCTGCAGCAATATATTCACTCTCAACAGTTGACAATGCAACAGAATTCTGTTTCTTAGAATACCAGGAGACAAGAGATTCACCAAGGAACTGACATGTTCCACTGGTGCTTTTCCTATCAACTAGACTACCAGCATAGTCAGAATCAGAGTATCCAATCAGATCAAAAGAAGTGCCTTTAGGATACCACAAACCAAGATCATAAGTTCCACTCAAATATTTAAATATTCTCTTGACTGCATTTAAGTGGGATTCTTTAGGGGCAGCTTGGAATCTAGCACACAGACAAACACTAAAGAGTATATCTGGCCTACTTGCAGTCAGATATAACAATGAACCAATCATACCACGATATTTCTTAATATCAACACTAATTCCTTTTTCATCTTTATCCAATTTAGTTGTGGTACTCATGAGAGTCTTTGAAGACTTAGAAGATTCTAATCCAAATTTCTTAAGAAGTTCCTTAATGTACTTTTCTTGACAGAAGAAAATTCCATCAGGAGATTGACTGATCTGAAATCCTAAGAAGAATTTTAACTCCCACATCATACTCATCTCAAATTCACTTTGCATGAGGGAGGAAAATTCATTACACATGTTGACATTAGTTGATCCAAAAATAATGTCATGGACATAAATTTGAACTAACAAAATGTCTTTATCCTTTTGCATGGTAAATAGAGTTGAATCAGTATTTCCTTTTTTAAAATTCCTTTCCTCAAGGAAATTCTTCAATCTATCATACCAGGCTCTAGAAGCCTGCTTAAGACCATAAAGAGCTTTCCTTAATTTAAAGACATGGTCGGGTTTATCAAAAGCTTCAAAACCTAATGGTTGCTCAACATAAACTTCTTCTGTTATATAACTATTTAAGAATGCACTCTTTACATCCATTTGAAAGAGTGTGAAGTTTTTGAAGCAAGCAAAAGCTAAGAGCATTCTTATTGACTCTAATCTAGCTACAGGAGCAAATGATTCCTCAAAATCAATTCCCTCTTCTTGAGAGTACCCCTTAGCAACTAATCTAGCCTTGTTTCTAACCACAATCCCATTTTCATCCAATTTATTCTTATAAACTCATTTAGTTCCTATAATGGGATGATCCTTAGGCCGTGGAACAAGTTCCCATACATTGCTAATTTCAAATTGATTTAATTCATCCTGCATAGCCATAATCCAATTCTCATCATTCTCGGCCTCTTCAAATTTCTTAGGCTCTACTTGAGAAATGAATGCCACATTGGCACAGAGATTCCTAAGAGAGGATCTAATCTTAACTCCTAATGAAGGATCACCTAAGACTTCATCTAAAGGATGGTCTTTAACATATTTCCAATCTCTAGGAAGAGTAGGATTTTCATCCTTGACAGGAATTATATCTAGAGAAGTAGAAGATGGTTCTAAAGATTTTTCTACTTGAAGAGGATCACTATGCTCTTCTAAAGAAAGAGAATCCAGTTGTTTCTCCAAAGTAACATCCTTATCCACATAGATTGTGGGCTGAGGGGACTCATCAAAGTTGACATGTACTGATTTCTCTACAACAAGAGTTCTCATATTGAATACCCTATATGTTTTACTAGAAAGAGAATAACCAAGAAAAATTCCAAGATCAGATTTGGAATCGAATTTTCCTAAGTTATCCTTAGTGTTGAGGATAAAACATTTACTACCAAAGGCTCTAAAGTATTTAACAGAAAGAGTTTTTCCACTCCAGAGCTCATATAGAGTTTTCTCAAGAATAGGTCTTATGGAGACCCGATTGAGCACATAACAGGCTGTAGAGACAGCTTCAGCCCAGAAATATTTAGGAAGAGAATTCTCATTGAGCATAGTCCGAGCTAGCTCTTGGAGAGACCTATTTTTTCTCTCAACAACACTATTTTACTGAAGGGTTCTAGGAGAGGAGAAGTTGTGCTCAATTCTATGTTTGAGACACAAGAGTTCAAATTTTTCATTTTCAAATTCTCCTCCATGATCACTACGAATAGCAATAATGGTGAGCTCCTTTTCATTTTGAACTCTTTTCCTAAAGCTAGAAAAGGTATCAAAAGTCTCATCCTTAGACTTCAGAAAATATACCCAGGTGAATCTAGAGAAGTCATCAACAATGACAAAGGCATAGAATTTTCCTCCTAAGCTTGCTGTATTAGAAGGACCGAAGAGATCCATGTGAAGGAGTTGGAGAGGCTTAGAAGTTGAAATTGCATTCTTCGATGCAAAGGAACTTTTGATCTGCTTACCCATTTGGTAGGCTTCACGGACCTTATCCTTCTCAAAGGATATCTTAGGGATTCCTCTAACTAAATTCTCCTTAGTAATCTTAGCTAAAGTATCCATCCCTACATGTCCTAATCTCTTATGTCAAATCCAAGAATCATGGGAAGAATTAACAGCAAAGTATTTTTCATCAACATGCTCAATAACATCCATGTCAATAATATAGATATTTTCTTTCCTATAGCCAGTGAACAGAGTTTTGTCATTAGATGCATCTTTAATTAGACAAGAGTTTGATTTAAAAATCAACTTATATCCTTTATCACATAACTGGCTAATACTAAGCAGATTATGCTTTAATCCCTCAACTAAAAGCACATTTTCAATAGTAGGATTAAAACTGTTACCTATATTGTCGATGCCAACAATTTTGCCCTTTTGGTTTCCACCAAAAGTAACACTTCCTTTCTTCTTGTTGACAACAGTAAACTTGGTTGAGTCTCCTGTCATATGCCTCGAGCATCCACTGTCGAGGTACCATTTATCTTTTCCAGGAGAACAGTCAGCCTGCAAAACAGAAATCAATTGGTCTTCTTAGGTACCCAAATCTTTTGGGTCCTAGTGTTAGGCCTGGTCCCTTTAGGAACCCATTGCAGTTTACTGCCAGATTTTATATTGTTTGATTTTAAGGGACACTCAAAGGATTTATGTCCTACTTCATTACATGCATGACAAGTGGACGGTTTAACAAAGAAATTCTTGAAAACTTTCCTTTTATTGAACTTATCATAACCTATGCCTGCCTTATCATGAGTAGCTCTATGATTTCCTATCAGCAGTGTTAGGTTCTTGCTACCATTTGAGAACCAAAGAACAAGTTTATTCAAAGTCTCATTTTTCTTTTTAAGTTCACTAACTTCCTTTTCATACAGATTAGTTTCCTTGGCATGCTTTTCAACTATATTTGCATTTTCACTTTTCAACAAATTATATTTAGCCTTTAACATGCTAAATTGTTTCACCAGATCATTAAATGCATCAACCATATCACCATCATCATCAGATTCACTATCACTTTAGGAAACACTAACCTCATTTTCGTGTGCCATAAAGCACAAGTTAGCTACTTCCTCATCTTCTGAAGAAGAGGTGTCGCCTTCGCTGTCATCTCAAGTGGCCTTCATAGCCTTCTTCTTAAACTTCTTGGGATATTTCTTGGCCTGTGGACAATCTGCCTTCATGTGGCCAGGCTTGCCACACCCAAAACAGGTAATCTCCTTGTCTTTAGGAGGTTTTTCATTCCTTGAAAAACTTCTCCCTTGCAGCCTCTTCCTACGGAGAAACTTGCTGAATCTCCTAGTGATGAGAGCAATGTCCTCATCACCTTCTTCTTCTTCTTCCTCAGAGGCTTCATTTTTTCTTGAAGAGGCTTTCAGAGAAATATCCTTATTCTTTGAGACCTCTTTCTCCTTGAGATCCTCTTTTTCGTTTGCCCTCATTGTGATCTCATGCGTCATGAGAGATCCAATGAGCTCTTCAAGTTTTAGGACTTTGAGATCCTTTGCTTCCTGAATTGCAGTCACCTTCGACTGCCAACTTCTTGGAAGACATCTAAGAATCTTCCTAACCTGTTCTTCACAAGAGTATGATTTACCAAGAGCTTTTAAGCCATTGGTAATGTTAGTAAATCTTGTAAACATAGAAGATACAGATTCATCTTTTGGCATAGAAAATAACTCATACTCATGTACAAACATATTTAATTTACTCTATTTCACCTGATTTGTTCCCTCGTGAGTAACCTCTAATAAGTGCCAAATTTCTTGAGCACTTTCACACCCTTGTACTCTATTAAATTCATCTCTATTTAGAGCACATTATAGAGTGTTTATCGCCTTGGCATTAAGGCTTAGATTTCTCTTATCTGACTCAGTTAAATCAGTAGAAATCTTAGGAACACTTTTGCCATCTACAGTTTTCATGGCTGTAAATGGACCATATTCTATAATGTTCCATAACTCATAGTCCATGGCTTGAATGAATATTCTCATTCTTGCCTTCCAGTAAAGATAATCACAACCATCAAAAAATGGAAGTCTATTAACAGCTTGACCTTCTACGTGTGTGGAGTTAGTAATGAATGCCATTGTAAATATATATCACAAAGTGTTTAAACACAACTTAGACAATGATAAACCTCGCTATGATACCAATTGTAGGGTCGAGATTGTCTAAGAGGGGGGTGAATTAGATCTTTTTAAAATTATTAATCTAACAGCAAACCAACACAACAATAAAAAATAACAGAGAGAGAGAGAGAGAGAAAATCCAACACACGAGTTTTTACGTGGTTCGGCCAAAACCTGCCTACATCCACGCTTCAAGGTTCCCCCTTGAAGATCCTTAACCTTCTCCTCAACGAGAATACAAGATCGAACTTCTGAGCGTCGATCTACTGCCTTTTACAATTCTGGATTATTCTTCACGGGCGATAATCCACAACCTTATACAGATTTTGAGTTTGTAGCAATCAATACAATCTAAACTCTCTCAAAAGTTAAAACTCAAGTTTAGGTTCGAGAGGAGTAGATGAAATTTTTCAGAGTATGATAAATTTCGCAATTAGGGCTCAAGAGTAAAATTCGCAAAAGTTGTTTCTTCGTGCTCTAACCTCGACTTAAATACTCTGTCTGATTTTGCTTCACAGAATTGAATGCTTCTTTCTTCAAATGGAAAAATGTTACTGTTGTGAAGCATCCGTACTGAAGCAGATATCCGTTGCATCTGAAATTGCTGTTCGTCGTCGCCATTAAAGTTCTAGATTTAATGCTGAAAATGACGTCACTGTAGCTTCGCGGTTTTATTCAAATTTGGCGGAAGATCACCGGTGGAAGCAGCTTTAAAAAATCGGAACGTCATCGGTGGATGCAACTTGAAAAGCCATCGGATGATGCAACACTTCAATGCTTGAACCGGTATCGGCAGGAGTAATATTTTAAGCGCTAAACCGCCATCAGTAGGAGTAGCTTCAAATGTCATCGGTAGAAGCAACTTGAAAACGCCATCGGCAGATGTATCTTCAAACGTCATCGGCAGATGCAGCTTGAAAACGCCATCGGCAGAAGCAGCTTGAAAACGCCATCGGCAGATGTATCTTCAAACGCCATCGTTTAGCGATCGGCATGTGTAATTCTTTAAACTCCACTGTTTTTGTCATTTACTTATCGGTGGATGTCATTCTTTTCTTCAACCGATGGATGTCTTCTTTGTCTTTTAGCTATCGGTTAATGTGAACATTTTATACAATTTCAGCCCTGTACACTTAACCAATATTGTTAGAAAACTAAAATACTCTTTCCAAGGGTATTTCAAAAACGATTAATTTTATATGCAAAACTCATTATTCTCATTTAATAAACATAATCAAATATATTACTCATCATATAAACACATCATCAAAAACATATTTAGACTTAAACTCTATTTAAGTCAACAGTTTGATGTATGATATGGTGTGCACTTGACCAGATGTATCTCATGTCATCGAAATAGTATGTTGATTTCTCTCTGATCCAAGGAAAGAACATTGGACAACAGTTAAATGAATTTTTAGATTTCTCAGATGATACAAAAACGGCCTGGAAATATGCATGCAAAAGATGAAAAACAAACAACAGAGGGTCGGTGCTCAAAGAACACCCCATAACAGACGCTAAAGCACGTAAAAAAACAAAGCAGTGAAATGTGGAATGGTGATAAGGTGGGTGTTGGGTATTACCTGGTAGAATTACCTGTAAATATCTCGGAGGACGTCAATGGATTGAAGGGGGTCATTGCCAGTTCGTTAGGTATCCAAAATGTCATTCGAAAAAAAAACCACTTCGCGGACGAAGTGAGTTCCAGCAATAGGACAAATGGCCCTTGCACTCGCTACTTCTGTAACACCCGGTTTTACGGGTTTTTGATTTTCTGCTATATAATGGTATTTTCATAAATATAGCAGATTAAGTCCGTTTTACAAACGGAAGGTTTTATTGAAACCCAATGAATAAATTGGAGTATTAGGAGGAATAAGAGAATTTTGAAGATATAATGCCCGGTTTTACGAGTTTTTGGATTTTTCGTAACATAAGGGTAATATAGTAAATTAAGTCCATTTTATAAACGGAAAATTTGATTAAAGCCCTAGTAATAAATCAGAATTTTTGGTGAAATAAGAAAAATTGGAAAAAAACAAATCGATAGACTAAATAACGAAATAGTTGAATATTAAGCTAAAAGGGCAAATAGGTAATTTACAAGTTAAAATTTTATTAAAACTTAACATTTTCCTTACCCTTCCTCCACGAACGCCAGAACACTTCTCTGGCGATTTCTCATATCTTCTCTTCGTTCCTTCGACGCCATCGTTTGAGTCCTTCTCTAATCGACTGGTTCCTTCACGTTTTCTTCCCCAATCGACGTCCTAGGTATGATGCTATGCTTTTGGACGGTTGATTTTCGATATCTAGGATTTAAACGGTTAGGGTTTCGTTTAGGATTTTGTCGAAATAGTCGGATTATGCTAGAAACGGTTAGGTTTACCTTATTTATGACTCTAATGGACGTATTTGCGATTATTGGACGTAGTTAAGTGATTTAATGTGTGTTGTTGGAGTTTTGGAGATTGGAAACTTGTGAAAACTCCATTAATGGATGTTTTGGTAATCTTGAGCGCGAATTGCTCGACGAAATGCCCGAATGAGTTTAATTAGAATTTTAGGAAATTTTCTTTAGATAGGAGTTTCGTTAATTTTGGAAATTCGAAGGCTTAGGCTCGGTTTTGATGTCGTGTATTGTGAAATGTTCTAGGTGACGAAGCTCAAAACAAAGAGCTTGGTGTGCTAAGGACCTGAGGTAAGTCTTCGTGACTTATTTGGCCGATTTGGCCTACACCATAAGAATGTATGTCAATTGAGAAATTAAAGATTTAGGATGTTTTAGGTGTAAATAGGCTGGGTAGTTAGGTTTTGTTGAGTTATTGATGTTATATTGTTTAATGCTAGTTTTAATGCCTTTAACATTGTTATAGCATTGTACATGTCAATGCATCACGTTTTCTGGAATAGCACGAAAAATGAACTTCCGCATATGTTTTCATGAAAAGAAAATGACAAATGAAAAGGTATAAATGCACGTAATCATGGTCACGTCAGGAAGGTGGTTTAGACATGGTTGTCCTACAGGTGAAGCATGTTCTTTCCCCCCGGGTAGATAAAAGGGGCTATCCAACCGCCGGATGTGCCATTTTCATCTACTGAGAGCGAACCACCGGTGACATCCCATATGAAATGTAATGAATGAAATGACTGCATGATTTTTATGAACTGCATATGCATAGCACACATTCTCATTTCCGTAGATTTACTGAGCCTTTAGCTCATAGAATGTCTCTATGGTGTAGGTGACATAGAAGGAGGTGAGTAAGACGTTCATCCACCCGACGCATGAACAGGTTGAAGAAGGGTGCCCGTGAGAGTGCACTGAGTAGTCGAGCTGACTTTTGACCCGTGGGAGCAAATGGTTAAGTATTTTGTGGTTATGGGTATGTTAGATATAGATGATACAGAAAATTGTATAAAAAACTCATTTTAGGGTGATTGGTAACTGGATAGCGGATGTATTGGTATTTTTATGTTTTGGATAGTTTTGTGAATGGGTTATATAGTTGGGTTACTATTTTTGATGATTTTGATGAATTTTCGTTGCATATGATAGGTGTTGATGAAATAGGTTGAGTTTGATGTTTTGATATGGATTTTGGACGATTTAGAGTCGGGTTTGTTGTTTTGAGATGAATGTGTCGTTTTGAGTCGGTTTTGATGATTTTAGGTTGGGCATTTGGATATATGGAGGTGTATTTTGATGGAAATGTTAAGGGATGATTTGAGGGTTAATATTGAAGTGTTATTAGGTGAGAAATCGAAGAAAAATGGCAAATGAGGAAAAAGGGGTCGGAGTGATGCGCTGGGCGCGCGAGGCACGCAGCTGGCATGTAACGTCCCCTAATTTCACCTTTTAACTATTGCTAAAAAATCCCGTAAAATTTGAACTTTCGTTTCCATCCTCTAATTGTACTCGTTTAAAGTCAATTAACATCATTCAGCGGAAGAAATACTAAGATCTTGGTTTTACATTCCCGTCTCTGTCCGAACAACTGAAGAGAATCGGTCGACGAACTACTTTCGGCAGACAACACTTCCTCTCAGGTTTCATCAAATTGAACAGTGGGGGTCGATGATCAACATTGACTAGAATCGGTCGACATGGCCTCTGTAATGAGATTGGTCAACGTTTTCATCTACAAAATCAGACGACGTTTTCGGTTGACAATTCCATAGGCGTAAAACTCTAAGGGGTCGATTTCACAACCCTTTTGTCGACGCCTCCGACCGAATTGCTTATTAATCAGTCGACAATTCCATAGGCGTAAAATTCTAAGGGGTCGATTTCTCAACCCTTTGGTCGACGCCTTCGACCGAACACTTTTCTAAACTTAGGCAAAATAGCCCATAAAACATCAGTCGATCGATCGCCCTCCCTAGCGATCGATCGGCAAGCCCTCTGGACTTTAATTCCAGAGTGCTGCTTCCTTACTTCTTCTTCACACGTCTCCTCCCCTCATATCTCTTTTCAACTAACTATACTAAAACACCACTACCTTATACTTTCCTCAATCCACCAAAATACACATCCATAAATCAAAATCTTCAACCTAAAATCATCAAAACCAACTCAAAACGACATATTCAACTCAAATCCTCGAACCTAATTTCAAACTTCAAAACCAACTCAATTCATTAAAATCTAATCCTTTTCAAGTATCAAATCAACGTAGTTCATCCATATCCAAAAGAAACATCTATCCATAAAATCATCCATAAAACATCAAAACATCAGTATCTTTCTAACTAATCACCCATCAGCCTGACATAAATTCTCCTATATATTTATCAAACCGTTTTTATCTAACATACCCAAAACTTCAACATACATAACCATTTGCTCCCACGGGTCAAAAGTCGCCACGACTGCTTAGCGCACTCCCACGGGCACCCTTCTTCAACCAGATCGTTCATCTTGCGGAGGAACATCATCCTCACTTTTTCTAGATCACCTACACCATAAAGATGCCTATGAGATAAATCTCAGTATATTCTACGTAAATGACAATGCATGAACAGTATATGCAATTTTCATGAAGCCGTCCATACATTTCATTTAATAGTCTGTGTCAATCTATGGTTATCAGAAACGCTCGACAAATGGATAGGGCACATCAAGCGATTAGATAGCCCGCACAATCTGAAGGGAGAAAAACCCGCTCACCACAGAACGCCAGGTCTGAACCTCATCCCCGATAACCCCATGCTATGGTTGTTTACTATGATACTTTACTTTCTTACATTACCTTTTTCATGAAATCCATGCATAAATCTATTTTTTCATGTCATTTGTAAAACGATGATGCATGAGCAATTAAATGCATGACGTAAGCATAAAGAACGTGAGTACCATCAAAACTATACAAAAGCATATCCTACGAAACAACTAAACTTAAAATACCCATCCAAAAGTGTATAAACAAACATCTCAACATTTATCATCAACAATGGAAAACTCGACATATGGTGTAGGCCTATCGGCCAAGCAAGTCACGAGAACTTACCTCGCGTCCTTAGCAATCCAAGTGCCTCGCTTGAGCTTCGTCACCTTAGGAGCTTCAAAGATTGATGAAATACGACCGAACTTCAAGGGAGGAGGGAAATTTTGGTGTCCCTTAAATCTTCACAAAAGGAACAAAATCGTGGGAGGAGAATTTTCGTGGCTGTGAAAGAAAATGAAGGAAAGAGTGAAAGTGATAGTGGTTTCGCATAAGGAAGAAAAGAAGGAAGGTGTTGCCTTTGTTAAAGCTTCTTCCACAAGCTTTGCCACATGTCACTCTCTCACTGGGTGCTTCCAACTACCCTCTTTCACTTCCTAGTTTGCCCTTCCATTGGTTTCTAACTAATGATTTGTTTGCTTGAACTTTAGTTTGGTTTTTCCCTATAATTCCTTCAACATTTTTCTTATATGTCCGTTAATATATTTTTCGTCTTTAACTTTTTCTTCTTTTTTTTTTCTTTTTTTTTTTACCAATCCGGGACAGTAGGCTTAGCACATAAAAGTCATAATACAAAAGTTCTAGGTGTTACATGGCGCGCACAGGCAGGGCAAGCAGGGCGTGCGGGTGCGCGCTGCCCTGCATCAGTTGATCGATCGGCAAGGTTGCTGAAAAATCCAGAGAATGTGCCGATCGATCGGCGCCCTCAGCTGATCGATCGGCCAACAGTGCGCGCTCTGGTGAGAAATTCAAGAGCGATCGCCGATCGATCGGTGCCCTTAGTCGATCAATCGGCTATTGCTAGGCACTGGGCGCTGGGCGCTGGGCGCTGGGTGCGCAGGTAGGTGCGCGGTGAGGCGTGCGATTGGCGCACGGTAAGCACGCGATGGTAGCGAAAAGGGCGCACGGTGCGCGCGCTGTGGCCGTGTTGAGCTCCGACCTGTAAATACAACTCAAGAACTCAAGAATATGACCGTTAGCTCACTGGTGAAGCAAACCGAGAAATCCGAGAATGAAGAACACAAACGAAGTATCAAAAGTGCTCATAATGAAATAAAATTTTAGGTGAATATTGTGAAGTGAGTGAGGTGTGTGCTGGTAAAAATTGTGGTCCAGATTCATTGATATGAAGGTGTTATTCAATATTTCTGAGAATCGGCCAATTGGTGCTAGATGAAGCTTTTGGCAAGAGTTTTCTTCCAAAGAAGATAACTCGATTCCGGGAATCGGTTACAGCCACTTCTTGTTGCTTTCCACTCTTAAAAGAATGGAGAAGAAAATGGCAAAACCCACTCCTACTAGCTACCAAGCTAGAAGAATGGTTGGGGGGCGCAACCCCTTGATTGTTGTCAACCGAGCTTACCTTGGTGCTTCAAGGTCCAAGTTTCTTCTATTGAGAGAAGACAAATCCATGGATGTTCATAAAAATCAGCCAAAAAAGTTACAAACACAAATGCCATGAATTTATAGACCTATTGGTGGGCTTGGGCTTAGGTTTGGGCTTGGAGGTGGATGATGGGTCATCCTTGGGCTTGAGCCATGTCTTCAACTTCAAATGGGCCAAAGCATAAACCAATCCACCAACTAATCCTAACATTCATCTAATCCTAACATGCATATAATAAAGTTTAAACAAGAAGGCCAACGTTTGCCAATAAGTTCAAAATTTCAAAAAAACTACAAATATTAGAGCTCAGGAAGACAAATTCTCATGTGAGCATTAAGGTCGCCTCTCTTGTCCTTCCACGTGATGAGGTGCTTCGGTTGGTGAACGTCCCTAGCTTTAATCTCCCACTTCAAGTCGCTCACGGTGTCCTCTAAGTTTTCACACGAACCATGACCTACAAAAGAAATAAGTGTGTTAGTTAAATCATGGACTCGGGTCTGAGATCATGTAATAGGCCTATGAGACACTACAGGTCGCGCGGGGCGCGCATCGTGGCTTCGCGGCGTTTAGCGCGCGAGGGGCGCACGCGCCGAATGCTGAGCGCTCCCCATGCATGCCACTTGACATGTTTTGATGTCTTAAGCCTCTTTTGGTGTTTCCCGACCTTAGACGAGTCATTTTGGGTACGTTTTAAGTTAGACCCTAAACGTCGATAGATATGGATTGAATGCCTGAGTATATTTTCTAGCGATTAATGAATGAATGAAAACGATAAATGAAAATAAAAAATTTTATGAGAACGAGCGAGGGTAACATGTATGCACGTAACGGTTTAGGCACGTGACAGCCCTAGCTAGGGTCGGGGTCGCCACAGCTTCTCTCTCAGAAGAAGCCGACGGGGTGAGTGAAGTGTGAAGGAATGCCCGTGGCTAGCGTAAAAGCAACTCAGTGTTTTGGGTGAAAATTCTTGCAAGCGAAGAATTCACAGCGTAAGGGAGGCTTTGTTGCCCACCTTCTTCTAAGTTCCAGCTCTTGGCAGAGAGGAGAGAAGGATGGTGGTAAGAGTACCTCCAAGCAACCTTGGGCTTGGAGGATCAATTTGGTGAATCCATCGGCTAAACGCACCGGGATGAACACTGAGAGATCCCTCAGGAAACTACGAAAATGAAGATACACTTCAATGTTTTCCAAATATTCAATCAATTAACTTAACGTTACAAAAGCTAAGGAAAAGCTTAAATAGAAGAAGGAGAAGATTCGGGAGCTGAAGAACCAGAAGGAGAAAGTTTCTGGAAAATTAGTCGTTGGAATCCAACACTAGCCGTTTGGAGTGTACGGCTCAGTCACGTGTGCACGCTGCCTGAGTCTCACGTGAGCGCACCTTCCCCGATGCACGCTGCTATTGTTTCTCGTGCGCTTGCTCGTCCGAGGCGCCCTATTCCGTTCGCGCTCTGCTGCTACTGCTTGGTTCCTTGTTGCGCGCCCATCACTTGATCAGCACCACTCCTTGCTCCAAGCCCTTGATCAATCCAAATCTTACTAAAAATTATTACTAATGCAAACTAACAAATAAGGCTAATGTTTGCCAACAATAAAAAAAGGAAAGACTAATGCTTGCCTCACACACAAAGAAGGTTTACATTACACGAATTTGTCTAAGGGAAAACAAATTCCCCCCTAAAAGCAAAGTGCTTCACACTCCAAACTATCACAAAGTTCTTCACCTACAAGACTAGCAAACTTGTTAGTTAAAAGAATAGTTAGTGAACGTACCTGGTGTGAGGTTGAGCCTTCGACTTCGGAGGCACATCATCCTCCCGGGGAAGGACTTGACCCCAAATCCACAATTTGGATGAAGGATCCCCTAGGCACATCATCAGAGGTACTACTAAAACATGTTTATGTTATGGTAATGAGGAAACTATGATGTATGGTTATACAGATTCTAATTCGGCAAGCGACGTTGATTCTAGAAAATTGACTTCTTGGCATATGATTACTTTTGTAGGCAGAGCTGTATTTGGTAGTCCAGGTTACAAAAATGTGTTGCTCTATCGACTATAGAAGTAGAATATTTAGCTATTACTTAAGCTTACAATAAAGTTTTGTGGATGAAGAGGTTACTATAGAAGTTGGAACCTTTAGAAGAAAAATATGTTCTTTATTGTAACAATCAGAGTGCTATTTACCTTTGAAAGAATTCGATGTTCCATGCAAGATTCAAACATATTGATGTTCGATATCATTTGGTGTAAGATAAAGTACAAGTGTAGGAGTTGTTTGTTGAGAAGATTCACAGTGATGAGAATGAATCTGATATGATGACGAAGACATTGCTTAAGGAGAAGCTTGAAAGTTGCAAGCAGGAAAACGGGAATGGTGGAGCCCTTGACATGAGGAGGAGGGGAAATTTGTTGAGTTTCGCTTCTATTATGAGGTGAGGCCACATAATGAAGAATAATAATAAAATAAAAAAGATAGAAATAAATGATTTTTTAAAAAATGAAATTCAAGAGAGAGAAAAATAAGATATAGAGAAAATTTGAAGAGTGAAATTTGGTTAGAGAGAGAGAGAAGAAAAAAATAGATTTTTTTTCTTATGGTTTTTCGATCTTTGTGTGCAAAGATCGAACGGTCGATTCTTCTCCGTTTCAAGCAAGATTTTGAGTGTTCTTTGTGTCGACGAGATCTACAATTTTATAGGTTCTAATTATTGAAGAGGAGAAGTCACTCGAGTTGTGTTGCCAATTGTTTGATGAGATCAATTTATTTTTCTCTTGTTTTCTGATAATATTGATTCTCGAGATTAATCGATCTTGCTATTGTTTCTTTTAATTTATTCTAGAAATGATTATTGTGTACTGATTATTTGATAGTGGATGATCATATCAGATTTTAGTCCCATAGACGTAGGCACATTGTCAAACCACGTTAAATTTAGTGTTTCATTATTTTCTGCTTTATTTTGTGACGTATTATCAATTGGTTAATAATCTATTTTAATTACACAAAGAAAGAAAAAAGAATTTTTCCGCTACGTAATTGAATTTTATAGACCACTTTTTTTAATAAATTCTTATATTTGAACACGTATATTTAGACATTGACATATAATGATATAAAAATAAAAATGATAAGATATCTTGTATGTGTATGAATCAGATGGAATTTACAAAAAATATGTGATGACAAAGTATGATCGACAATGAGATGGTTAGACTTGAACGACAACGAGATAGTTACATCCAAACGAAAACAAGATGACTATGCATAAACGAAAATGAGATGGTTAAGTCTGAACAAAGATTGAAAAATGAGTTAAAACCAACATGTAACTGTTAAGTCTGAAATCGATAATGTATGAAGTTAATTTACATATGCACATGCTTACTGAGTTTTTATCATATTTGTAATTTTGTGATGTAGGTGAATTTTTGTCTAAGAAATAAATGTCTCTGACTGATAACCTTCAAGAGACGGGTGATCATATAAAAGAAAGAAATATTTTTTGGGTCAGAGAAATGATTTTAGTTTTGTATGTTTCATCTTTCGATTATATTTCGTATTTTTATTTTGTTGGGATTTTAAATAAATTATGTTAACATTTTTGTTATTAAAGTTTTATGAGTTGTTTTATGAATTATTGTATTGACTCCGCAATTATTTTGATTTTTGACAAAATTATTTAATATTTGAATTTTATTTTAAAAGTTTTCGCGCATTTAATAATTTCACTTTAAGATTTTCAATTCTTCTAAAAAAAAAGGGTTTTCAACACTCGATTTTAAAACTAATTTGATAAATCAATTTGACGAAAATTTTAAGTTTTTCAAATTTTGAAAAAATAAATTTTAGAAATTTGGGCATTACAATCCTCCTTCAACTTTTTAACTAATCTATTTAAAATAGAGTAATATAAATTTGAATAGAAAAATAACCAAAAATATAATTGTAAATGTAACACCCTGTACTTTTTCTTTTAAATTTCTTAGACAATTTTTTTTTTTTTTCTTCATCTTCTGACAACTTTCTTTCTTTACATCTTTAAATCAACTTTAGATGAAATACAACTTTGGAACTTTGAAATTAAACTCTAAAATAAAACTCCCGTATAAACTTTTAAAGTCTAAAAGCATTTGAAAATAGGCAGTGGAAAACTGTGTTTTGGTGGGAAAACCATTCGTTTAAAACCACCAAATTCAAACTTCAAATCTCTCTTTTTTTTTTTTCTTTTTTTAACAGTACTGTAAACAGTATTGCTACAGTACCGTGAACAGTACTACTACAATCTTAGGCTATCGATCGCCCAAAATCGACGACTGATTCTCGCCTGTTCGGGTTTTCCACCTTCAAAACATCAAAATTTCCCTAAAAACTTATACAACATCGCATCCAAACCTCTAACACCCTACACAACTTGTAATCCTGATTCAAAATCCTCCAAACTCTTCAAATCATCAAGCATAACATTTTCACAAATTCTTCTACTAAACGTCTAAACTCATAGATCGCAAAAGACGTAGTGGAAGCATTAATCAGTAGTAAATCCCATCAACCAACATATATTTTATAGAAATCCAATTCCAACCAAACATGTCATTATACCAAAAACGTTGACCCTTTTTCATATACCAAAACATAGTTTTTCAACTTTCAAAACTAAACAACATTTTTATTTATACCAAAACCCTCATACTAAAATGTGGTACGTACGCCCACAAGTCAAAATCACCATAACAACCACCAAGTCCCCATGGACGTACTCATTCAACCATAGTTTTTCAACTTTCAAAACTAAGATTCTCATGATCATTGAAGGGCGAATCACTTCCTTCAAAGCTAAGATTCTCATGATCATTGAAGGGCGAATCACTTCCTTCAAAGCTAAGATTCTCATGATCATTGAAGGGCGAATCACTTCTTTCAAAGCTAAGATTCTCATGATCATTGAAGGGCGAATCACTTCCTTCAAAGCTAAGATTCTCATGATCATTGAAGGGCGAATCACTTCTTTCAAAGCTAAGATTCTCATGATCATTGAAGGGCGAATCACTTCTTTCAAAGCTAAGATTCTCATGATCATTGAAGGGCGAATCACTTCTTTCAAAGCTAAGATTCTCATGATCATTGAAGGGCGAATCACTTCTTTCAAAGCTAAGATTCTCATGATCATTGAAGGGCGAATCATTCCTACACTAAGAAGTTTCTAACATTTTCATTTTCTTTTCTTTTCTTTTTCGTTACTGTTTCTCATTAGGGCTTCGATTCTGTTGTGTCATTGAAAGAACAAATTACTTCCTTCAAAGCTAAGATTCTCATGATCATTGAAGGGTGAATCATTTCCTTCAAAGCTAAGATTCTCGTAATTATTGAAGGGCGAATCACTTCCTTCAAAGCTACGATTCTCCTGATTATTGAAGGGCGACTCACTTCCTTCAAAGCTACAATTCTCATGATCATTGAAGGACGAATCACTTCCTTCAAAACTAAGATTCTCATGATCATTGAAGAGCGAATCACTTCCTTCAAAACTACGATTCTCATGATCATTGAAGGGCGAATCACTTCTTTCAAAGCTAAGATTCTCATGATCATTGAAGGGCGAATCACTTCCTTCAAAGCTACACCTTCGTTTCATTTACATCACTTCGTTTCATACTTTCATTCATGAAAACTTATGCATAAACATTTCCGTAAGTTTCTAAAACATGATGCATGAGTAAATGAATATATACACACTTCGTACAAGCATAAACCTTAGCATTTTGTGATGTAGGCTAAAAAGACAACACGTATGCATACACTACTTACCTAGAGTCCTTAGCAATTTATTATACTCGACCACTAATCTCGGTTATTTGGCAAATTTATAACATATTAAATCTTAACGTCAATATCGCAATGCATAATCACCACTTATTTATAAATTCTACATATTCAACATATCAAATTTTAAGGTTGCATCTAGTGCACAACTACACTACTCCATATCGAAACCAATTCCGGAATACACCAAGGCAATCGCATAAAACTACCTAGCTCAATCATAACCAAGTCCTATCCAATTAATCCCATTACGAACGATTAAATCCAAGGATTCCAGAAACGTGCTAACATAAACATCCAACATCCAAACTTATCCAAAACGAATATAAATATGTCTAACTAATTACTTTGGAGCCAACTAACAGCCAATTCGACCAATTTATACTTAAATCTCGGAGTTTAACCCTAAAATCGCCTAAACTTCAAAATTCCTAACTTCGGGCATATATATTCAATTGACTCGATTTGAAAATTAACAGCCCACCCAACGAGTCTATTTTAACATGCTAAAACAGTTCATCTAATGGAAATCGGTAGATTAAGATAAAAACTAAAATACCGAACCTGTCCAAAATTTTCATTTTGCACAATTCAACATATTCAGCCTAAACACGCTTTAATCCACTATTTTATCCATTACCAATCACAATTACAATCCAAAAAACACCCAAAATTCATAAACCTAACAACGAACCAAACTCCTTATGCCATAAATTTAAAAATCTAACAGCGGAAACAAATTTTATTTTTTACCTTAAATGCTAGAGAGGAGGATGTCGATGTGTGGGTTTCGGTTTTTCTTCCAGAACCGAGCAAGGGAGAGAAGAGGTGTGGGTGTTTGGCACGGAGAAAACCGAAACGAGAGAGGGAGAGGGAGAAAGCTTGGCGTGAGGAGAAGAAAACCGTGGAGGGAGAGAAGGTTTGGCGCGGGGAGGCTGAAAACTGTGAGGGCGAGAGGGTTTTCGCTGGGGGGAGGAAGAAACCGAGAGGGGAGGGAGAGGGAGAGTGTTCGTGACGGAGAGGCAGAGCCGAAGGAGGGTTTTTCTTTGTGTTTTTTCAAATGAAATGACTTCCTAAAGAAGCAATAGAGGGAGAGGGAGAGGGAGAGGGAGAGGGAGAGGGAGAGGGATGAGGGTGAGGTGTCAAGCAACCGTTGGTTGTTCTCACCTACTGTTGGTTGTTCTAAATTGTCCCTCATTCAACTATTTAATAGCTAACCCTTTATTTGTTTGCCTAATTCGTCCAATTACCCCATTCTAAAATAAACGATAAATTAATGTGCATTAACAGCAAATTACAATTGTAGACAGACTATTTATGTTGTGATTGGTGTAGCTGACCTTTGCTCGCACTTCTTCTGCATCTGGACTAAACATAAACTAGTTTTGTGGAACAGAGAAAAATGGACGAACAACTTATCGATTAAAATGACGTGATATGTGGGATTTGCTGAATTATCAATTCACAGTTGACAGAAACAAACTCATTCTCTCTCTTCTGAGTAGAGGGAGGAGGCTCTTTTCTGATAAACAACCCAGTCCTCGGCCTCTCATGGAGTTTCAACGACAACCCAACATGGCTTCCAAAGATGGTTGACCAATCACTGAAATAGGACAATGTAAACATTATATTAGTTGGGTTGTCGCAAATTATTAATTTCCACAAATCAGGCAAGAGTTGTCGGTGTGCCGACATTTGCCAGCTGCAATAAGTTCCCTCCACCCTTAATTCAGCCATTCATACTGTTCAACAATTCTAACCCCATCTCTACTCATTCTTATGGTTTTTATAGTTGAGTTGACGCTTGATTCAATTATCGCTGAGTTTTACAGGACCTAATTATTGAATGATTAAGAGATCAGCATATCTCTATCATACACCCAGGCCTATCATTATCCCATATAAAATAGTATTTGAACTAATAATTGCTAAATGGTCTCAACTAAAAGTCAAAGTTAATATTTTCGTGTTTTTTAATGTAGATGTAGATTCGTGGTAAGAAAATATTGATGTCTCAAAAGATGTGGTGTGTCTGTTTTCACCCAAGAAGAAGTGAGGGAAAAGTAGAGAGAAAAGTAGAGAGAAAAGAGTATGCTGTGGCTCTGGCTGTGGCTGTGGCTATTTTGTTGAGAGAAAAGAAAAGAAAGTATTTTTTTCGTGGCCCACTTCACCACCATTGAAGGTAAGTATCAAAAGCTTTCCCCCACCCACTTGATAATGGTGGGTGATGCACTGCAAACTCTCTCTTTCAACACAGCGTGAGAGAGGACATTTTTGTTGGGCTTCCATGTGAGACGAGACACGAATTTATGGAGGAATACATGAATACAGCCAGTTAATCTCTGTGGAAGGCGGACGGAAGACAAGTTTGAGAGGTAAGAGAAATGTTAAATCTCTCGATCTTTTCATCTTCTCCCTGTTCTTGCGCTTATTTAGGCGGGAGAAACAAGTACCCTCCTCGATAACAAAACCCAAGATTCAATGTGAGTAGCGTTATTTTATACATGAAAATGTTAACCCTTTCCGAGCGCGATGGGGTTTGCTGCAAGTTCAGTGCTTGAACAGACGTTCATTTCTCGTGTTGACTGGGGTTCGTTTCTGGTTTGTTGATGATTAAATTCTGCATTTTTGTGTTTATGAGTTGTTGTCCTCTTCAATGGTTTCTTAAATAAAGCTTAATTTCTTCACTCTTCTTTACTAACTTTGATAGGGAGAACTCCATTTATACATTTTTACCTGCGGAAATATTGAAGTGGGTGGCTTCGAAAATTGAGATCTGATGTTTTAGTTTAAATAAATTTGAAGAATTAGTAGGACTTTGACCCTTTTTTTTCTTTGTTCGTGATATTTTGGAAGATTTTACGGTGGGATGTTCTTGTTTATTGAAAATCCCTGTAATTGGGCTTCTTGTATTTGTTCAACTGACAGAAAGACTGAATCGTTTGTGAAGAGAACTTGTAGTCTTCTCATCTTTTTGCGAGATCGTTGCAATTTATTGCCAAGAATAGTAGTTGCTGTTTGAAATGAAGATAAGATTAAAGGATAACAGAGAAACATTCAGTAATTTTAAATTTTGAAATGTCATTTGTTTGATTCAAACTCCAAATTTGGAAAACAGTTGCACGACTGTCTGGAACCATGAAACTATCCTTTTCTTCCCTTGCAGCTCGAAGATGGATTTTGCGGCGATCAATGCAGAAAACTCAGCCGATATTTATCGGTTCCTTGGTCTTAAAAGAACGAGCAAAACTACGGGATTTCCTCGAGTTCTAACGCTTCTTTCTTCGCTGCTAGAGAGATCAGTTCAGAGAAATGAGCTGCTATTGGAGGCAGCTGAGTTTAAAGATACCATTACAATTTTCCATGGTTTAAGACCCCCCACTCTAAGCATAAGGGAGTACATCTACCGAATATTTAAGTATGCGGGCTGCAGCCCGTCGTGCTTTGTCGTCGCCTTCATCTACGTCGATAGATTCATTCGATGCACCAAGGTTCAATTAACGTCTCTCAATGTGCATCGGCTACTTATAACGAGCATAATGCTTGCTGCAAAATTCGTCGACGACAAGTAAGTCCTAGCGCTTACATTTTCTTGTTTATCTTATAACAGCATTTGGAGTGAAAGAGATTTATTACGAGTTGATATAGTTTATTATCGGGGTAAAACTGCAGAGTGTTCAACAATGCATATTATGCTAAAGTGGGAGGAGTGAACACAGCAGAATTGAACAGATTGGAGTTGAAGTTTCTGTACAGCATAGACTTTAGACTTCAAGTGAGCGTGGAGAGTTTTGACAGGTACTGTGTACAACTGAAGAGAGAAGCTGATGAAGAAGGGATTCAGATTGGAAGGCCAATCAAATCCTGTGGAGTCAAGGAGAGCTGGAGCAGCAAAGACGACTCTGCCTGCACTCCCACCATTGCTGGATGATTCAATTCATTTCTTTTTACGTTGAAATTGATTTGCAGTTTATTAATAGCGATTGATGTTCTACTTTCGAGACTTTGCTCGTGCGCTTGTGTATTGTTCGTTCATTTATAAAATGAGTGTATTACTTAATTTAACGAACGAACTGTAGCATACGTGAGAGTCTAAAATGCATCACATTTCCTATATTTCTGTAGTTGTTATGCATTGGTCGAATGATTACAATTATACCTAAAGGCATTTTCTAGTGATAGGCAATTACTACTTTCACCATTGCTGGACTCAGTCTGGCAAACACTGTGGTGGCCGCTCCAAAGCAATCCAGCCGAACTTTCCCTTTCGAAAATCAGACAAGATGCGGAATGCTGCTTGATGTACGTCTCCGTTGAACAAGTTGGCAGCCAGCCTCTGAACAAGTCTGTAAACCCACAAATTGAATCTGCTCAAAACAATAGTCCATTTCTAAAGCACAAACCTCGTAACAACACAACACAATCATACATGTGACCACAGGTGCCGTCCACATCGATTTTGTATCGGTTGTAAAGAGCTTTTGTACCTGTCCAATATGAAAAAAATAATTAGATGGGCCATTAACAAAAACAATAATTATCCTCCAAAAATGATATTAGCTACTGTGTAGTGCCGTGCAGCGCAGAACAGTGAGTCGACGCCAATAATAAACCTAAATCTTTAACTTGCCTAGTGATGGAAGCTTTGTCAACATCTGTACAAGGATTGCAGCAATATCTGCAACATCATAGGACCTCTCTCCAATATCATCACATATAGCTAGCTTAATTGCCGCAGTTTGATCACTTATCCGCATCGGCAGTATTCCCGGAGAGTCGAGAAACTCAAGATCTTTGCCAAAACGAACCCACCTTCCAAGAGAAAAAGAAATAACTTTCATTAAATTAGCCAAACAACAATTTTTTAGAAATTACTTTACTAATTTTCTTTGCCTGATGAGTCCCATTCTTTCAAAATTTTGATATTTTCACAACACAACCTGCATTGCATGTGGCTAAAATCAACAATTCACACAACTATCACCTTTTACATAATGTCAACCACCATTTACAGAAAATTTATGATTTTCAAAGTTAAAATCAAAACTAAGTTATCAGACGAATCTGAGCATCACTGTTCACATTATGAAAAAATATTGGGTTCCATTATTCCAGCTTCCATACTCTACACCCCCTTTCATGATCCAGGATTACTTGCCACAACATCATTAGCATATCTAGAATCAAAAAACATACTTCAATGCCCTAGTGACCCCTGGTCTAGGAGCTGCTGCACACATACGTCTCTTCAGCAAGCGGTTGATCAAAGATGATTTCCCAACATTTGGATACCCAATTATACCAGCACGAACCTGTCCAGCAATGAGTGATCTTTTCTAAATGTATGACATAAAAATGGCAATGGATTTCGTGGAAAAGAAAACATAACTACAAGTTGTAAACATGGTCCCCATTCCGTAATATACCAGAGAGTCAAACATTGGCCAAGATGTTCTAAACGATATTAACATTATTATTAATATTGTTCTGTTAAGTCTATAAGTTTCTGGCTGAACCTAGAAAACACTCCAAATTATACATCTAGCAGTACAGAACAGAAAAAAATATGTTTCAAAGGTCTTCCAAGAATCTACAGAGGTATGAAACTATAAAAGGCAAATACTGAGATCTCAGGGTGAGGAAAGGAAGCGTTTGAGCACTATTCCTACCTTCCCTTCTGGTACATGCTCTTTTTATTTAATGAATTGTTGATTAATTCAAAATAAAAACTACAAAACTACCCAGCACAATGAAGCATTTAAAATTTAATTTCTTTGAGGAACCTACCGCACGAGGAAGTAGTCCTTTAGACCTTCGCTTGATATTGACACTAGCCGCTAACGTTTTCGCCATCCTGCTCAGCTTTATTGTGCCCTGCGCTTGCCAAAGGAGAGTAACTACTCCGTCACAAGTTTCAAACTAAGAAAAGAATAAGGTTCTCTTGTTTACATACCATTCCAAGTTTACCATTTGAAAATAGGACTTTGATTCCCTGCCTAGCAAAGTATGTTGCCCATGCATTGCGATCTTCCAAGGATATCATATCATCTCTATTCAATACCAAAATTCTTCTCCTATTACCAAGCCATGCATCCATCTATTCATGAAGTAAGAATATTTGTAAAAATGAACCCTGGTGGAAACTTCAATGTTCTTTACATAATGTAGTTGGACTAACGAGAAGCATTTAAAAATTTCTGAACTTTGGTGTAACTAGTACTGCATAATGTTGTGAAGTAACTCATTAAAGTAATAATTCGCCTAAAAGATAGTGATCATTAGATATGTGTTCTACCATGAAGTATAAATTAAAAAACTTGCATAACAGAAACAATAAGCTATCGCCACCTGAGGATGACTCGTAGATAAAGGTATTCTTGCATCTCGAACCTCTATCACGACATCCATCAACTTCAATTGTTCTTTAAGTTCTTTTTCTGTTTTTGCTATATGACCAGGATACCACTGTCAAATTGCCATGGTGACAGATCAATTCTAAGAAGTGAAATCGGACACCAATAAACTTTTAGTATCAATCATGTTCCAAGCCATACATCAATTATACCTGGACAGGACGTAGTGCCTTTGTCCAATATTGAAGATCAGCATCCAAATCAACCCAACCACTCTCGCCTAGGAAGCTATCATATGTGTCTTCTGAATTGGCAGTTTCATTGATATACAGATTTGGAGTTATCCTACCAACAATCTAAACATAAAAATCTTTAGTATATTACTTTCAACATCTGTTTTTCTACAGGATTCTTCAGTTTCCTGAAACTGATTAGCAAAGAACAAATAAAAAGGCCTGAGAGCAAAAAACAACAGCTCCTCAGTCTCTTTTAATATTTTGAAGCAGTGAGGAACACCCTGGAACATGTTAATTTACTGAGGATGAGGTTTAAATCCTCAGTAATCGAGACCAACATAAACGGACTGCTGCAAGAGTTTAATTAAAATAATTGCAAACTTTATAATCACCTAGTGATCCAGAAGATTATTTCCCTCAACATGTAAAAGAAATAGAAAAAACTAAAGTAACGAGAAACTAGGAAAATTACATAACAAGATCGAGGCTGACCCCCTTCAAATTATTTACTATTTTAAGGTAAATAAATGAAATTCTAGATAGAGGATGATTGACTGGAACTTGAGTTCTCTAGTGTCAGATTCAAAGGAGCGCAAGAATCCTCCTACACTGTGCTCAATCATTACCATCCAACTACCGTATCAATAACTTGAAATGAAACATTGAATGGAACACCTTTCTAAGATTATAATTTATAGGTACATATCAAAAGATATCCGAATTCAAGGGTAGAACTGAATGGGACAGAAGTTAGTGAGAAGGGGAAAACACACATACCTGAATAGTGGGCGACGAGGATGACAAAGAAGCCGCAGCAGCAAGAGATAAGGAAGACGTTCTCTTTTGGGAGCAAAAATTGAGAGTAGAGTGGCAGGGAAACCATAACCCCGAGAGGTGAACCGTGGCAGCCATGACTACCTGCTTCAACTGCAAGCGGAGAGATAGAGTTGGGCATCGAAAGAAGGTGGGATGGCTGTCTGGCACGGTTCGCTTGGTCCAGTTTGAAGGTGGAATAGGACCGAACCGCGGGTTCACGGCTACCCATTTTGTTACTATCAATCTAGAACAAAGGAAACTAGGGGTGTGCAAACCGAACTGAAACCGAGGAACCGAACCGGAACCGGTGATTTAGGTTCGGTTTTGATCGATTTTGAGCATAGGCTCGGTTCGGTTCGGTTGCATTTCATAAAAACCGGTGATTTAGGTTCGGTTTTCGATTTTGATCGGTCAAAACCGAACCGAACCGAACCTTAACTAAAAAATAAAAATAAATAAAAAAATAAAAACCAGAAGCCCTAAATCGTCTTCGTTGGGGCTTCTGGTGTCTTCATTCTTCAATCTTCATCTCTGAAGCTCTCCTCCAGAGACGAAGGCGATTCGGCGACGGCGAGGCGACGACAGCTCACAACAGCACCGACGACAGCTCACAGTAGCACCGCCGATTTGGGTATGTTCTATTCTTTCATAGTTTCATTCGTTGCTTGATTTTGTGTTTGACAGAGAGCAAAATCATTGATTTTGCTATCTGTGAACTGTGAAGTGTAAACAAACACGACAGAGAGCAAATTTTCTCTCTGTCGTGTGTTCACAGAGAGCAAAAACAATTTTTGCTCTCTGTCAAAACACGACAGAGAGCAAAATCAGCTCTCTGTCGTGTTTGTGAACACACGACAGAGAGCAAATTTGCTCTCTGTCGTGTTTGTGAACACACGACATAATGTCATGTTTGTTTTTTTAATCTTTAGATTTTCCACTGTATAGTTAGTTAGTTACATAATGTTTCTGTTTTGGGAGACTCTTCGGGCGTGACCGAGAGCAATTTATTTCATTTCTTTGTTTGTTATGTTCTGTTTTATTAATATTTCTGTTTTGGGAGACTCTTCGGGCGTGACCGAGAGCAATTTATTTCATTTCTTTGTTTGTTATGTGCTGTTTTATTAATATTTCTGTTTTGGGAGACTCTTCGGGCGTGACCGAGAGCAATTTATGTGTTTTATTTGTTTGTTTTGTGATGTTCAATCATGACTGAGAGCATTAGATTAGAGCAACATGTGTAGTATTTTGATGTAGTCGTTGATTTTGATTGATTAAATTTGTTTTAGGATGGAAAGCATTAATGATAGTGTAGAGGGTTCTGCACGTAGTCAAACGAAAAGGAAAAAATCAGAAGTTTGGAATCATTTTACGAAGATTGACAGTTCTGATAGTAGCAATCATAGAGCAAAATGTAATCATTGCTCACAGTCATATGCATGTCATCCATCGAAGAATGGGACAACAAACTTGAAAAAACACATTCTTAATTGCAACAAATTATTGGCAAGTGTTGATAGGAAGCAAAAGACATTAAGCTTTCAGAATATGGGAGGGGAATCGAGTGTAACTTGTTTTAGTCTTGAAACTTGTCGAGAATTGCTTGCAAAGATGATTATTGTTGATGAATTGCCTTTGAAATTCGTTGAAGGATAGGGTTTTAGAACATATTCGCAATATGTTCAACCTAAGTTTTCAATACCTTCTAGAACTACCATTGGACTAGATATTATGAGTATTTATGAGAAAGAAAATTTGAAATTGAAAGATTATTTTAGAAATACATCTCAACGAGTATGCTTGACTACAGATACATGGACTTCTGTGCAAAATTTGAATTACATGGTATTAACTGCTCATTACATTGATAGTGATTGGATATTGACTAAGAGAATTATCAATTTTTGCTTGATTTCGAATCATAAAGGTGAAACGATTGGTAAAGAAATAGAAAGATGTTTGTTTGAATGGGGAATTGAAAATGTTTTGACGATTACAGTTGACAATGCTTCATCAAATGAAGTTGCAAGTTCGTATTTGGTCAAAAGTATTAGAAATTGGAATGGATTAGTTTTGAATGGAGAACACATGCATGTGAGATGTTTTGCACATATTTTGAATTTGATTGTGTGTGATGGTTTAAAAGATCATCAAGAGTCTATTGCAAGAGTTCGTAGAATGGTGAAATATGTTCGATCTTCTCCTGCAAGGCTACAACAATTTAGAAATTGTGTTGAAAATGTAAAGATCACTTGCAAAAGTAATGTTTGTCTTGACGTACCTACTAGATGGAATTCTACATATTTAATATTAGAAAGCGCCGAAAAGTATGAAAAAGCTTTTGCAAAGTTAATTGAAAGTGATAGTCATTATTTTCTTGATTTGGGCGGGGAAAGTGAAAGACCACCCACAATAGAAGACTGGGCTAATATTAGAGAGCTTGTCAAGTTTTTGAAGATCTTTTACGATACAACTGTTTCCGTTTCGGCCTCCTCACATGTCACCACCAATATTTATAATAGTGAAGTGTGTAATTTGAAAATGATTATCCATGAGCACTCTGAGTGTGATAATCTATTGTTGAGAAGAATGGCTATTAACATGCAAAGAAAGTTTGACAAATATTGGGGGAGTTGTGATAAATTCAATATGTTGATGTGTGTAGCAATTGTACTAGACCCTAGATATAAAATGAAGTTTTTGAAATATTGTCTCACCATGTTGTTTGATAGTGACAAGGCAAATGATTTAGTGAGACAAGTAGAAATTGTGATGGAAAGATTATATCTCCATCATAAATCTGATTTTGATACTTCAGAAGACAATTCTAGTATGATGGTTGGAACGACTTCTGTAGGATCGAGATTGTCTAAGAGGGGGGTGAATTAGACCTTTTAAAAATTTCTTAAACTAATCGGCAAGCACAATAGTAAAAATAACAGAGAAAGAGAGAAAAACCAACACAAGAGTTTTTACGTGGTTCGGCCAAAACCTGCCTACATCCACGCTTCAAGGTTCCCCATTGAAGATCCTTAACTTTCTCCTCACGAGAATAAACAGATCGGAATTCCGGGCTCCGATCAACTGCCTTGTACAGATCTGGATTGAACTTGATGGGCGTCAATCCACTGCCTTATACAGATATTTGAGTTTATAAAAATTCAAGCTCAGACTACACTCTCAAAGATTAAAATCTCAAGTTATCGAATCGAGAGGTGTAGATGAAATACAGAGTATGATAGATTTAGCAGATTAGGGCTCAAGAGTAAAAATTTGCAAAAGTTGTTTCTTCGTGCTCTAACCTCAGCTTAAATACTCTGTCTGATTTTGCTTCACAAAATTGAATGCTTCTTTCTTCAAATGGAAAATGTTACTGTTGGGAAGCATCCGTACTGAAGCAGATATCCGTTGCATCTGAAATTGTTGTTCGTCGTCGCCATTAAAGTTCTGGAGTTAATGCTGAAAACGACGTCACTGTAGCTTCGCGGTTATATTCAAATTTGGCGGAAGATCACCGGTGGAAGCAGCTTTAAAAAATCGGAACGTCATCGGTGGATGCAACTTGAAAAGCCATTGGCAGATGTATCTTTATATTTCATCGGCAGAAGCATCTTGACTTTCCATCGGCAGAAGCATCTTGACATTCCATCGGCAGATGCATCTTCAAACGCCATCGGCAGATGCAGCTTGAAAACACCATCGGTAGATGCAGGCCTTGAACTCCTTCGGCAGATGCAAGCCTTGTACTCCATCGGCAGATGCAAGCCTTGAACTCCATCGGCAGATGTCGTTTACCTATCGGTGGATGTCATTCTTTTCTTCAACCGGTGGATGTCTTCTTTGTCTTTTAGCTATCGGTTAATGTGAACATTTTATACAATTTCAGCCCTGTACACTTAACCAATATTGTTAGAAAACTAAATGAAACGACCCGAGAAGGATCACCACGAAATCATAATCTTTTATTAATCGTTCGCTTAACTTTTACTATTATTTCATCTTTCCTATTCCTCGACAAGCATTTACATTCGCATATCCTTTTTTTTTTTTTTTTACTAAACTGAAACAGAGACACAGAACCATCAAGGAAGACGAACCCTCTCGCGACTCGACTTCCTACACCTCGTCGGCTCAAACTTTCACAGAGTCGAGCGACTATACACGGTCAATCGATCGATAACTTAATTGGGCAATGAAGGGATACCCTCAGACCACTCAACGTCGATCAACACAAACTGCATGGGTTTGCAGTTGTCTTCCGGTAGAAACATATCTACCGCTCGTCACATGCTCTACACGTGTCCGGTAGAAACATATCTACCGCTCATCACATGCTCTACATATGGCTCATTAGACATCACTTAGTGAAAACATCATCCGGTGGCACACGCAAAACCACGTGACCAAATTAAAACATCGCCCGGACGCAAAACGACAAACTTTAAACCTACATCTACCGATGACGTCAGCCGGATGATATATTCATCCGACATCTTCCGGTGGACATCCACCGGTGAACACGAGCCAAACACGTGACTCAATAAAATCACACCCGGTCACTAAACGACAAAATAACATTTACATTATCCGGTGAAGAAACACACTTCATCCACCGGTCACTAGATGACAAAACCATTATTCCTACTTCTACCGGTGACGTCAGCCGGTACAAAACTTCCACCTACAGAACTCAACCAAACAATTCACATGATTCATCTTGTCTATAAACTTTACCGATAAGACTACTATCCATTCAGAGCATAAGTAGCGGAAGACTTAAGTAAAACAGACCATTCATTAATTGTCACGATCACTAACAGACTCTGAAGTTTGATCAATCAGATTCTAACCTCATTGTTAAGAGAAAACCTACTCTACTTAGACATCTGTTCAACATAAACTTCATGGACATACTGTGAGCATAACCAGGGGTCTTAATCGCCTATCCAGCCTTGCACTGTCATTCTGAGCATCCTCCAGCAACCAGCTTTAAACATCTTCTTTGAACATTGTATCCTCACCTGAACCTTCTTCACCTACACCATAAGGTTTAACTATATGCCTAATGCTTAGTAAGGAATGCATGTTGGCAGACATACATAAGTGTACAAATTAAGAAACATAAGTCTGTAAATCTTTCTTCATTCGTTCTCATTTTCATTATTTACATAGCATGTATTAAGGCAGGAAACAAGGGAGAAAGACAGGGGTACATAATCAATTGCCAATCGGGCAATCATAGTAACGACTAGCTCGGCCTCCACCGGTGGGAGAATTCACGAACTATCGTGCAGTATAAACTCGGCCTCCACCGGGGTGAGGATTTGCGAGTTTTCCTGCCAATTCGGTCTCCACCAGCGGGAGAATTCGCGAACCGTACTTATCATCCACTCGGCCTCCTCCAGTGGGAGAATTCGTGAGCCATACTAATCATCAACTCGGCCTCCGCCAATGGGAGAATTCGAGAGTCATACATGTCATCAACTCGGCCTCCACCAATGGGAGAATTCGCGAGCCATACATATCATCAACTCGGCCTCCAACAGTAGGAGAATTCTCGAGCCATACATATCATCAACTCGGCCTCCAACAGTAGGAGAATTCGCGAGCCATTCATAAGCCTTGTGAACATATCATAGTCATTTCCCCCGTTCTGCACTTAATCATGATAACATTTGTTCTTCATGTTCTTATCTCAACCATAAACGTGTACATATTGCATAGACATGAAGTTCACAGAGAAATGTCATACTATAAGGACGAGCAAAACATCATGTAACCTAACATCTTCTTACTCACATTCTTCATACCATGGCAACAACTAGTCATGATTAACAGACAAACATCTCAACAATTTTCCTAATACCCTTGCGGTGTAGGGCCCTAGTGGCCGGAAATCTTAATACATCCACTTACCTGGTTCCCTTAGCAATCCGAGCTTCTTCTCTTTAAACTTCTTCACCTAAAACATGTTCATTACAGTAGTTAAAACAAAATCCTAATAGTTCTAATCATAAATCGTCCTAGGATTCTAATAGCTAAAGTCATTCCGATTCCTCTGTTTGATACACTGCAGTCTGAAATCCGAAAACTAGGCGGACAAGTCTTACCATCGATTAAATCCGAGTTGGTTACTTAGAATGTTCAAAATTGATTCGGAATGACATCACTACTCTCAGATTTTAAAAGGTCTTAAACTGCTCGGCCACTGTTAAAACCAAACTCAAATGCCGAGTTGAAAGCAAAGCTCTATTCACTAATAAATGACTACATTATCCATTTCATACCTCAGGTGCGGATTTGCAGAGATATGCAGGCTTAAAACCGGTCGTCGGAGGGAGGTTGCTGGCAAGCAGGGTGCGAGCTCGGGGAAGGAGAAATTGCCGAGAGTAGAAGGTGTCGGCTAAAGTGGGGTTTAATGAGGTTTAAGGTTTCCAATTTCTTTAAATACCGGTCCCAAACTTCAATTATTACCATAATGCCACTCAACCTAGTTTAAAATCCACATGTAATTAATTAAACTTGTCATAAAATTCTAAACCGCGAAGATTAAATATTCATTACCGTTAATACAGTTAGGAAAATTACCTAGTCGTGTCTCGGGTGCTACACTAAAATACCCTTTTTAAGGGTATTTCCAACAGATTAAAAATACAAACATAATTCATTATTCTCATTTAACAAACATAATCAAATTACATATTTATCATCCAAATACATCATCAAAAACTTAGTTAGACTTAAACACTAATTAAGTCAACAATCTCCCCATTTTTGATGATGACAAAATATTAATGTAAATTTGATTAAGTGTTACTCTCCCCATAATTCTAGCTCCCCCATGGAAAATGCATATATTCTAAGAACAAACACGAAACATACCAGAGTTTTAAAAACATGCATATATCCAGATTTTCAGATTTCCAAAATTTTCAGATTTCCAAAATATGCATACAATCATAGTAACTAATTCCACATGCATGTCCATCATCAATCAAATATATTCTCCCCCATTGACATTATCAAAAACAATCAGAGAGACAACAGAAGCATTCAACACAATTCAGAAACACATCAGAGTAATTGCATTAGAAAATGAAGAAAAGTGTAGACATTAAAGAGAGTATCAGCTACTTAAAAAAGGCTATAAAATGATTCCAAAAAGCTTGGTTAATCCAAGCAGGCACTTCAAGGTCTGAGGAGAAGTAAGCCTCCACGAGTGTTTGGAAGGAAGCAATAGCCTGAGGGACAGGTGGATGATAGAGCACTAAACCCTGGCATGGAGTAGGCTCTGGCTGAGGAGCAGTAGAGGTAGAGGGGCCTTGATATACCACCATATCCATACATAGAGGAGGCTCGACAGAAAGACCAGCAATAGGAACAACAGGAGGAGAGAACAGGAGCTCAGCTTCATGAATATGCGAGGACATGAACTGCACATCTTCTTCAACTGTAGGCCTGGAAAATGGAAGAAGGAGATCTTCATAGCAAGCCTCGGAGACATTGATTGAACTGGATGGTGCAGGTTCTGGTTCGGGATTCAGATTGTCAATTGAGGATTTGAGTGACTCAAGTTCCCGGACAACAAGGCGGCGATGACCATCCACTTTGGTTGCCAACAGACCAAGACCAGTATCAAAATCTGTGCTCATGTCTTTTTGAGTCTTGGCTAGCTTGGCATCTAGAGTCAGTTCAATCCTACTTTCAATGGAACTGAGAGCTGTCCCAATGCTGTCAATAGAGGCCTTCAGCTCATTATACTGAGCCTCACTCAACGAGAATCTCCTCTGATAAGTTAGAGGAGTGGCAGGAGCATTGGATAGGATGGGTGATGAGGCTTGGACTTGAGGAGTGGGGAGGACTGGAGAGATAGGTGGAAAGGCAGGTAGTGAGGGAATCAAAAGTGCAGGTGGAGGAGGAGAAGAGATTGGGACTGGAGAAGCAATTGGACTTGGAGGAGGTAATTGGTCTGTAGGAGGTGGTTGGACTGGTGGAGGCAGAGAAGGCAATAGGAGTGCAGGAGGAGGAGAAGGAGGATTCTCTGGAAAGGGAAGGGGCACAGATGAGGGAGTAGAGATGGCCTCGGAAACATGTGCTCTTGAGGAAGGGGCACGACGTCTTCGCACAAGAGGAGAAGGTTAGAAGCTAGAAGCCTGAGATTGAGAAGGGGAATTATCAAATGCAGGTATCTCAGAGTCATCCCCTCCTTCAGCAATGGACTCCTCTAGCAGGATAAGTTTTCTCTTCCCCTTTTTGGCAGCTGCAGCTTTAGCAGTACTTTGCTTAGAAGCGTCCAAAACAAGGTTCCCTGTTCTTGTTCTCTTTATTCCCATTTTCTTCAGGGTGGTTTGGGAATAGTAACTTGAAGGTTGAAGACAGAAGGGGTCTTCATCCTCTGGAAAAACAACCTCAAGCTGTATAAATATCTTCATGAGGAGCAGATTGTAAGGTAAAGAGGTAGCCCTGGATGACACTGCCTGAATCATCCTTCGAACAACAACATATCCAAGATTGAAGGGGGCCTTGTAGTAAAGTGCAAACGGAACAAAATTGCACTCACTTCGTCATGGTGACCACCCTTAGGGACAATATTGTACCCTATCATCTGATGAAATAACCTGGCCCTTGCGATCAGGTGTTTGCCCTTAAGATGATCAGTGGAATGGTTTGGGTCAAGAGCTATAATCTGTATAAAGCTTTGACCGTCAGAGGTTCCAAAGAAAGGAGGCTCAGTGCCGGACACATACTTGTATGGACAGCTATCTAAATGGGAGACCTCCAGAAGGGCATTAATGTACTGTGGAGTAATGTCTATGTGCTTGTTATACACATAGCTCTTTATAGTAGAGAGATCAGAGGTATAACTCAGGTTAGCATAAAACATTCTGATGGCTTCTGGGAAATAGTACGATTCTACATCAAAAAGTCCTAGTAACCCGAGATCCTTTAAGGGTTCTATGATATCCATTCCAGATAAGTCCTCAAAGTAAATACCTCGACTGGGAATTAAAGATTTGAACTTAAAGTCGTCATGGTACCTTAACTCAGCAGCTTGAGAGAGAAAGAAGAGAGATGGCCACTCTTTTGCACGAGGAATCTCTCGTGGAGGACGAGCTGATACTTTGGCCTTCTTCTTGGTTGGTTTAGGAACAGCGAAAGACGATGAAGCCATTGGAGCGATTCGAAGAAGGAAAAACCTAGAGAGAAAGAGGTTTGAAAGCTGAGGTTTTCTGAAAAGGCGCGAAAGATGAAGCGTCTCGGAGAAGAAATAGAGTTTAATTGGAATAGGGCATCGCCCGATGAGAGGAAGTCACACATGTAAAACCGATCAGCCCGATAGGTCACACGTGTCGGCAGATTAAGAATATATCTTCCGATGCCTTCAGACAATATGCATCTGCCGATACCTATCGGTATCAATGCATCAGCCGATGCCTTCACAGACAGAAATGCTCTAACACTCAGGAATTGTCCAAATAGAAGAAGAATCTTAGATTTTCTCAACCCGAATGAGACCTAGTCTTATTCTAATATTATTGAAGGTCTTTTCATCCAAAGGTTTTGTAAAGATGTCGGCCAGTTGATCTACTGAATTAATAAATTCTAAAGATATATCACTTCTTTGAACATGATCACGGATGAAGTGATATCTTACATCTATATGCTTAGTTCTAGAGTGCTGAATATGATTTTTAGAAATGTTGATAGCATTGGTGTTATCACACCGAATAGGAATCCTATCATAAAACAGATTATAATCTTCCAAAGTCTGTTTCATCCAAAGCATTTGTGCACAACAACTGCCTGCAGTAATATATTCACTCTCAGCAGTTGACAATGCAACAGAATTCTGTTTCTTAGAATACCAGGAGACAAGAGTTTCACCAAGGAACTGACATGTTCTACTGGTGCTTTTCCTATCAACTAGACTACCAGCATAGTCAGAATCAGAGTATCCAATCAGATCAAAAGAAGTGCCTTTAGGATACCACAATCCAAGATCATAAGTTCCACTCAAATATTTGAATATTCTCTTGACTGCATTTAAGTGGGATTCTTTAGGGGCAGCTTGGAATCTAGCACACAGACAAACACTAAAGAGTATATCTGGCCTACTTTCAGTCAGATATAACAATGAACCAATCATACCACGATATTTTTTAATATCAACACTAATTCCTTTTTCATCTTTATCCAATTTAGTTGTGGTACTCATGGGAGTCTTGGAAGACTTAGATGATTCTAATCCAAATTTCTTTAGAAGATCCTTGATGTATTTTTCTTGACAGAAGAAAATTTCATCAGGAGATTGACTAATCTGAAACCCTAAGAAGAATTTCAACTCCCCCATCATACTCATCTCAAATTCACTTTGCATGAGGGAGGAAAATTCATTACACATGTTGACATTAGTTGATCCAAAAATAATGTCATCGACATAAATTTGAACTAACAAAATGTCTTTATCCTTTTGCTTGGTAAATAGAGTTGAATCAGTATTTCCCTTTTTGAAATTCCTTTCCTCAAGGAAGTTCTTCAATCTATCATACCAAGTTCTAGGAGCCTGCTTAAGTCCATAGAGGGCCTTTCTTAGTTTGTAAACATAGTCAGGTTTTTCAAAGTCTTCAAATCTTAAGGGCTGTTCTACATAAACTTCTTCCATGATATATCTATTTAAAAAGGCACTCTTTACATCCATTTGAAAGAGTGTGAAGTTTTTGTAGCAGGCATAGGCTAAGAGCATTCTAATGGATTCTAGCCTAGCTATAGGTGCAAAGGTTTCCTCAAAATCAATTCCTTCTTCTTGATTGTAACCTTTGGCAACTAACCTAGCTTTGTTTCTTACTACAATCCCATTTTCATCCATTTTATTCTTATAAACCCACTTAGTTCCAATAATAGGATGATCAACAGGTTTTGGAACAAGTTCCCAAACATTGTTCTTTTCGAATTGGTTTAGTTCATCTTGCATTGCAACAATCCAATTTTCATCCAATTCGGCTTCCTCAAACTTCTTAGGCTCTATCTGAGAAATAAATGCCACATTGGCACAGAGATTCCTAAGAGAGGATCTGGTCTTAACACCTAATGAGGGATCACCTAAGATTTCATCTATTGGATGGTTTCTAATATACTTCCAATCTCTAGGAAGATCTGCAGATTCATCTTTAACAGGAACAATTTCTAGAGAACTTGAAGATGGTTCTAAAGATTTTTCTACTAGAGGAGTATCTGTAGGCTTTTCTGAAGAAAGAGAATCGAGTTGTTTATCCAAGGTAACATCCTCATCCACATAGATTGTGGGCTGAGGGGACTCATCAAAGTTGACATGGACCGACTCTTTAACAACTAGAGTTCTCTTATTGAATACCCTATATACTTTACTGGTCAGAGAATAACCAAGAAAAATTCCAAGATCAAATTTGGAATCGAATTTTCCTAAGTTATCCTTAGTGTTGAGAATGAAGCATTTACTACAAAAGGCTCTAAAGTATTTGACAGAAAGAGTTTTTCCACTCTAGAGCTCATATGGAGTTTTCTCAAGAATAGGTCTTATTGAGACCCGATTAAGCACATAACAGGCTGTTGCAATAGCTTCAGCCCAGAAATACTTAGGAAGAGAGTTTTCATTAAGCATAGTTCGAGCTAGCTCTTGGAGAGATCTATTCTTCCTCTCAACAACACCATTTTGCTGAGGGGTCCTAGGAGAGGAGAAGTTGTGCTCAATTCCATGTTTGAGACACAAGAGTTCAAATTTTTCATTTTCAAATCTCGGGCTCAACTTTTCTCTCTTTTCAAACCACATCACACTTCTTATTGGAGAAATTGTCAAAAATACTTGATCTCCTATTGGAAATTCTAATTTTCTCTTCCTATTTGCATAGCTCTTCTATCTACTCTGGGCTATTCTTTTCCAAATTAAAGAACTATCTTTGCAGTCTCCCTCATAATGTCCGACCCAACAATATTCCTTCTCAACTTCGTCTCAATGTACTGGAGATTGCTCAATGTACTGGAGATTTGCACTTTCTACCATAAAATACTTCATAAGCCTCCATCCAAAACAAAACTTAGTTACTATTGTTATAAGTGAACTCCCCTAATGACAGATTCTTACTCCAATTCCCTCAGAATGAATAGCACAAGCCCTCAAAATATCCTTCAGGATTTGAGCGCTCGCGGTAAGCCACGATAGCATCCTATGTTGTGCGTGTTGCGCAGCCAGCACGACCCTTGTGCCTAGTTTTTCCAAAAACACATTTTTTATGTTTTTTTTTTTTTACGTTTTAGGGTTTTCAAATTTAATATTTCCAAACTTTATTTTGGGTCATTTACCATTATTTTTAGTGTTTATTTTATCTTATTTAAATATCCACTTTGTACCATTTTTTTTGCATGTTAATGCTAGTCCTTTTTTCATTTGGAACTCGCGAGTTGTCTTCTCATTTCTGCAAAATCTATAGGATAAGCCTAAACATAATAGACTTCGACCCTCAAACAAGTAAAGATTTACATGTTTGAGGGAGACAGTTATGATTTTTATTAGGGAAATTACCAATATAGACCTCGAAGTATACGGTTTTTTTATTTTAAACTTTTAAAATATTAAATTTAACGGATCAAACATTAAAGTATCAAAAACGTAACATAACAAACTCTACCGTCCGTCCGATCTGCGTCCGGTATCCAATTTTGCCCTATATAGAATGGACGGTAAATATATGCATCCGTCCGTATCAATTATTTTGCCATATACCGGACGGACGGTTAAAAATCGCATCTGTCTGGTACATTTTACTGACGGACACACGAATAGTCTGTCCGTCCGTCCGTAAGATTTGTCGTGGCTGTCGACGCGCGGATAGGACGGACACTTAAATAAAGCGTCCGTCCGTGATCTTGTATGTCCGTCCGTTTTTGTTAAGGCATTTTACAAACGGACGGACATTCTAATTTAGGGCGAGATTGGACGGACGCTTAAATACAGCGTCCGTCCAATCTCTCCACTTATATCGCACCAGAACCTGAAATCTGACATTTTCACCGCGGCAAAATCAATTTTCTCTCAACCTCTTGCAAATTTTTTGCAAATTTTTGACCAAAAAATGCTTTGAGGTAATAGCTTTATCCATTCTGATTGATTTAGTTTAATTTTTATCGTAAATAATTTGGATTTTGTAATCTTCCATACTGCATAACAGACGAATGCACAGAAAGAGCGTCCGTCCGTTCTCCATTTTTGTTGAATTGAGATTGTTTTCCTCTGGTTTTCTTTATGTATTCTGAGCGTTAGTGTGTTATTTTTTTGCAGATAATCGTCGTAAATGGCAGGAAGATTAGTTGATGCAGATGAGCCTGTGGACATAGAGTGGTATATGGAGAAGCACGGTCGAATATACGGTGATATTCAACCATTTGATCACTTAGATGGTGAAGGAGAAATACAAATGCATTCAATATCGCAAACCTTAGATGATGAGCTTCGTGAACCATTTAATTTGGATGATGACGAGGCACAAAGTATATAAGTAAGGGTAGAAAATTCTGGTAATTTTGTTGTGGGCAGACAATATAGGTCCTTGAAAGCCAATAGAGATGAAGTACGAGATTATTCTTTGAAAAAGTGATTTGATATCAAATTTGTTAATAGCGAGAAGAAGAGACTCACGGTAAAATGTAAAGGAGTAGATTGTAATTGACATTTGCATGCTCGATCATGCAAAATGAGTTGACTTTCCAAATAAAGGCCTACTGTAATGATCACAACTATGTAAGGACACTTGATAATCGACACGCTTTGGCAAAGTGGTTGGCAACGTATTATTCAGATAGGTTCAAAAGTCAACCTTACTTGCCCATTCCTGATATTATCGAGACAGTGAAGAAAGAACATAAGGTGAATATTAAGCCAAGTCTTGCGAGAAGAGGAAAAAGTGAAGCTAAAGAACTTAATTACGGGAGAGGCGAAGAACAATTTAAAACTACTACGTTCGTATTCAGAAGAAATATTCAGATCAAATCCAAGCAGTACAGTGAAAATACATGGTTACGTGGTTGGTGAGGGGCGAGATAAGAAGATGATATTTGAAAGAGTATACATATGTATGGCTGCCTGTGTGGCAGGTTTGCTGGAACAGGGCAGACCTGGGCTCTTGCTCCGGCCAATTACTCACGTCCATAAGTATTGATGGCTACAATGGCGTATATCCCATTGTCGTTGCCAACATGGAGACAGAATGCAAGGACTCGTGGCTGTGGTTTTTGGAGTTATTGCAGGACGATTTAGGCATTGACTGTGGACGAGGATGGAAATTTGTATCGAATCGACAAAAGGTATATATTATTATTACTATTATTATTATTTGGGCGTTGTAGTTATATTGTTTTATGTTGAGTCTGATTTTCTTTCAAATTTCAGGGGTTGTTGGTTGCTGTGGACGACACATTTGGTTTAACCGAATACCGTTTTTGCCAAAGGCATATGTATGCAAACTTCAAAGGACGATTTCGGAGCACAGCCTATAGAGATGTTATGTGGAATGCAGCAAGGGCAACCACAAGGGAATATTTTGAGATAGCAATGAGGAAAGTGCATGAGCTAAACCCAGATGCACATACATGGCTTCGAAGAACACCGCGTAGCAGTTGGGCAACTCATGCGTTTTTGCTAATTTTCAAGTGCGACTTGGGCTTGAACAATTTATGTGAGTCTTTCAATTCAGCTATATTACCGCCCAAGGACAAACCAATCCTGACCATGTTCGAGATGATTCGAAAGAACATGATGACTCGTATTGTAAAAAAATACGAAGAGATGCTCAAGTCAGACGATGTCCTATGTCCTAAGATTAGGAAAAAACTAGAGAATCTCAAAGAGCCAGCTCACAATTGGAGTGCTGAGTTAGCGGGAGATGCACGGTTTGAGGTCAGCAACGGTAACGAAGAATATGCCGTTGACCTGAATGAAGGTGTGTGCACATGTTGGAGGTGGGAGTTTACTGGAATCTCATGTGTTCATGTCATTCCGTGCATTTATTTCATGAGAGAGCCGGTGGAAAATTCGTTCATATATACTATCATCGAGATACATATTTTGAGATGTACTCACACTTCATTCGTCCAATTAATGGCCAACCAATGTGGCCGGAACCAGAGAATCGGACCCCAATCGTTCCACCCGACAGAAGGCCCCAACCTAGTAGGCCGAAAAAGAAAAGAGTGCGCGATGTGGATGAGCCTTCTACGTCGATAATATCTATGAAGAAGTCTATGATGTCGTGTCTTAAATGTCGGTGTCAAGGGCATAATAGTCACACATGTCCTGAGAGAGGATCTAGTTCAGGTGCTGCTGCTTCGCGTGACACATTTATGAGTTTCCAGACATTTAACGGGACTCGAGTATATTTTTTCCCATTATTCTCTAAACAAACTAAGATTATTATGTTATAATATAACTGTCATTATGTGTAGGAATCTACTACACGCGGCCATGAAATAAGATGATGGATCTCAAGTGATAACGAGGACATTCAGGAGCAGCTTTATTTTATGCATTTTGTCTGTTATAATTTAATTTGATGTACAATTCATTTCAACTTCAAATTATTTTGTAATGAGAGCTAACAATTAGTAATTTTGTTAATTTTGTCTATATGATAATTTTGTTTATTTGATGTTTAATACTGTAACTGTTTAGGTAGTCGAATATGCAGTATGATACTAGGTATGGAGGAGTCAAAAAACAAAGGAAACTCTGGTCAAATTTATAATTTATAATTTTTTATCAGATTTTAACTAGTTTTAGGTAAAATTGCGATTCTAGTCTGGTTTTGTCTACCCGTCTAATTTAGAAGGTTAACTTAGAATTATTCAATCTATAATATATAAATTAGAATTACTTTCTAATAGGTTTAGGTCCACTAGCTTGAGACTTAATTAGAATATTTGGCTAACTTATAAAAATGAAATTACTTCGTTTAGTTTATTTTAATAGATTGGTGAAAATAGTACTTCAAAAATAATTTTATACGATAATTTTGTTAATTTGATGTTTAATGTGAGAAAAATTTAGAAATTTAGCCAGAGTTTCCTTTGTTTTTTTACTCCTCCATAGCTAGTATCATCCTGCATATTCAACTATCCAAACAGTTCCAGTATTTTACACCAAACATCAAACTAAAAGTATTAAACTAATATACATAAAGTGCATCAATCTAGAAGTATACATCATCCAACTAAGTGCATCAAACTAAATTAAAGTACATCAACTACAGTGCCAACTACTATTCATCAAACTAATATACATCAAAATAGAAAATAATGGGGAGTCATCCCCATCATCCTGGTAGTCCATCATCTCCTATCTGCACGTAATGAAAGTTATATTAGAAAATAATAATTATAATAAAAATAATAATGAGAAAAATGGGTTGGAATGTACCTACTATTGGGCATCGTCGTTATCGTTATCTCCCACCGATTGGACTTCCTCTTCATCGCCCACCATCGGTTTGGCATAGTCGTCATCCTCGTCTGACATCATACGGGCATCGTCATTGGCCTCCACCAGGTTCTGGATGATATGTCTCGTACCTCTGTCGTACTCCATCATCCCTCTAAGGTATTCCATCACCTCTATGTGCTGCTCCATCGTAGTCACTTCGATATGATGGACTCTATTTGAGAGAGACTCTATATCTGCTCTAACAGACTCTTGAGGTTGCCTTATATAAGTGGGTTGTCGTACATGAGAGGGTTGCCCTACATCATCTCCCTCATCTCCCCTCAGCCTCCATAGCCCATCTGTTTCAACAAGCCCCATCTGAACCAAATGAAGCTTGCCAAATGCATCTCTAGCCTACAGTGATCTGAGCTGCTCTCTAGGAGGTAACTCAAACTCAAAATGCTCGATAATTTTATGAATCAAGACACTGTAGGAGAGATTCTTGTTCCTTGTACGCCTAATCTCACACATGTGACTTAAAATCACAAAGTCGGGGTCAAATATTAAACCGTTGTATAGTTTCTCCATGATATAGAGACACATGTAGCTAACATGATCTCTATGTCCAACCCTCGGTAGAATGGTGTGTGATAATAGATTGTGGATGATGCGGGCTTTTACATTCAACTCTTTCGCTCCTGGTTTAACAAACGCCACAAGGTCAGCGTTCCAATGAATTTGCCAAATGAACTCTGTCCCTCGGCAGTTTCGATGAAGGGACACTTTCGTTGGGCATGGTAGTATCTCTCCGCCCCTTCTGCGACAAACACGAACAACCGATTTACCGTCTCCGAAGTAATGACAATCTTCTTTCCCAATACGCAGATCTTGATAATTCTGGACATCCCGGTCCAGCTCAGGTTCGCATAGAATAGGCGAACAATTCTATCACAGCTTTGGCCCCATAGACTATACACCCCTTCGAGGCTGATTCTGTCGAACATTTCTTTGATCTGCAAGGACTCCCATCCTGTAAAGTCCACAGTCTTCGACAACGTAACCTAGCGATGTAACAAATCCAGGTCGAACTGCTCTCGATAATGCTGGTTGCGAAATTCATTTGATAAAAACTCCGACCACCGTGGAGGTGGCGTCGGCCTCTCTGGTTGATTTGAGGGTCCAGCTTGTGAAGTTGAAGCTGCCCGACTTGGGGCAAACTTTCGTCTAATAGTCAATTTGTCTGCCATTTAGGATATTCTACAATTTGGAAAAATTCGAAACAAATTAGCCTCAAAGGAGAATTGAAACTGTCTACAGGGCAGTTTACTGGATGGACGCTCTGAAAAGAGCGTCCGTCAGTTAAAAATCAACCCGGACGGACGCTCAGAAAAGAGCGTCCGTCCGGGTTTTTTCCCTAACGTACAGTTTCCAAATACCGATAAAAAATCTGACTTATATACAATAAAATTTGAACTAAATCAAACATAATGGATAAAGCTATTACCTCAAAGCGTTTTCCGTCGAAAATCTACAAAAAATTTGCAAGAGGTTGAGAGAAAATCGATTTGGACGCGGTGAAAATGGCAGATTTCAGACGTAGGTCCAATATAAATCGAGAGATCGGACGGACGCTGTATTTAAGCGTCCGTCCGATCTCACCCTAAATTAGAATGACCATCCGTTTATAAAATGCCTTAACAAAAATGGATAGACATACAAGATCACGGACGGACGCTTTATTTAAGCGTCCGTCCAATCCACGCGTCGACAGCCACGGTAAATCTTACGGACGGACTATTCGTGTGTCCGTCCGTAAAATGTACCGGAAAAATGCAATTTTTAACCGTCCGTCCGGTATATGGCAAAATAATTTATGCGGACGGACGTATATATTTACCGTCCTTCCGATATACAGTAAAATTGGATACCGGACACAGATCGGACGGTCGGTAGGGTTTATTTTGTTACATTTTTGATACTTTAAGGTTTGATTCGTTAAATTTAATACTTTAAGATTTAAAATAAAAAAAAACCATATACTTCATGGTTTATATCGGTAATTTCCCTTTTTTTATTATTGTTAAGGTTTCTCCATGGAAATCATTCGATTATAATTCTTCTCCTCACTTTCTTTTACTAATATGCGACAACTCTATGATTAGGTTAATTTAAATGTAAAGAATACCCATCTTGAGCAAGTGTCTACCTACTAAAGACTCAAGGTAAATGATGTTTTATACATTGACTCACCAGTCTGCATCACAAAGTGCTAGGTTAAGTAGTTTCGTTACGATAAGTCTTTGATGACTTGTTTGTTATTATGATGACTTGATGATTTCTTTAATCGTTATGATAGGATGATGTTTACGATTGATATTACGTTTTATGATTATATTGATGATGATGTCACTCGAGGATATGTTATAGTATAGACTTTTGATTGTGATGTATTGTTAGATTATATGATTACATTGACGATGATATCGATCGAAGATGTATTATAGTATAGACTTTTGATTGTGATGTTTGTTAGATGATATGATTATATTGACGACGATGTCGCTCGATGATTTGCTTTGTTTAATAATTAATAGATGTAGAAATATTTATACTTTTTTTATACGTAGTAAGTTATGATTGAATAAAAAGAACAAACGAATTGACTCGAGGATATGCTATGTTTTGCATTGTATGTTTATGTATGACTCATGCATCATGAAAAAGAATTTATGTTAAGAAAGATTTAAAGAGAACAAAGAAACAAAGAAAGAAAAAAAGAATGATAGAAAAGACAAACAGAAAGACAGAAAGATGAGAGAATGACTGAATAAACGTAATTTTTGTTGTGAGGTGGTATTATGAGTTGGCTGTTTCATAAGATGAGATCATAAGCGTCTTCTCTCTTTCCTATACTAAATTACCTCCAACAAATAGACTGTATATCAAAACTAAAGAAGAGTAGAAGACCTAGTGAGAAAGAACCGCGACAAGACTTTTTTTACGAAAATTACGTCTGCATACATGTTCATGATAGATTTACACCACTTACTGAGCGTTAGACTCATAGTTTGAATTTTGTGATGTCGGTGAAAAATTTTATAACTTACACGATGAAAGAAACAAATGACAGATGCAGTTGAATAGTTGCTCTTATGGCAAGGTTATGTGGTGTTAATGCAAATAGTGATTCAGATACTATGAAGAGGAAAACTTACGTTGTATTTCCATATGAGTTAAAAGAAATTTTATATCACTTACTATTTTGTTATGTTAATTGATGAATTTGTTAAGTATTGTTTTCAAACGACTATTTAAGACCGTTGATTTGATTATAATGAATACTTATGAATTTTAAGATTTACGTTGTACGTTTTTAATAAAATGATTTCGAAATTTTAAGTGAACTCTTTTAAAGAAAAATTAAAGAAGAAATGGTGCGCTACGAGGCGTTACACTTTCGGTCAACTGAACTCAAACACTGGTCGACCGAAGACTATGTTTCCAGCTAGGAAAGTTGCAAAAAATTCAGCTCCAATCTACTCTACAACCTACATAAACCCCATATTGACCAACATAACACAAAAAAACTAACGATTTCTAGTTTCCAACCTTAAAATCTCAATCCAACATAAACAAAAACCTAATCAAGAAAATTAACAAAAATAGAGTTAGGAACAACTTCCTATTGAAGAACATTAACGAAAGAGAAGGATCAGAGCATTCGAGAACTTTATCATAGAGATGAAAATCCACCTCCACACAATGAGGAAGAGAGTAACCCTTCCTCCTTTATAAAAAGAAATTTATTTTTAATTTAATATATATAATATAATATAAAACATTGTATTTTGTGTATATATATATATATATGGACACCTCATAAGTGTCTGTGTACAAGTAGGTTTATGTAGCACCCGGTATTGTCCACCTTAATTAATAACATCATTTAGTAACTTTCATTCTTGTGAAAATAAGTGATTATGATTGGTTGTTTAAATAGGTTAAGGATTGGTTAACTAAGGGCAAAAGTGTAATTTGGGAAGACTAGTGTATAAAAGAGGTCAGCTAATGGTTTTAGCCGCCACTGTTTCATTTCTTCATTTGGCGTTCAGCTCAGCTAAGCAGAGTTTCTCTCGGCGATTTCCTTTCCGACTTTTCTCTAAACTAGGTGAGTTCTACTTTGATTTCTTGCTACATTGTAACTATCGATGGTAGAGGAGATTATAAATGAGGTTTTGATAATGCTGTAAGTGAGGGTTAGTTCTGGTTTGTGGTGAATCGAGAATGCACAATGAACTGAGCTCCCAAATTAGTTTCCTTAGATTTCTGGATGGTTAGAATGAAGTTTAGTAAAGATTTAATTAATGCTAGGTTTATGGTTTTAGGTTTGAGCAAACTCCCGAGGTAGATTTCAACCAAGCTTTTCAGGAGACCAAGTAAGTAGAGTATGTGTGTGCCTTCGGACCTACATCACAAAACAGTAGGTTTATGCTTGTTTGAATGTTTCCTGTATGTCATGTATCATGTTTTTGGAAAGAACACGAAAATAAATTTACATGTAATGACATGGTAAGGCATGAACAGATTGTAATAGACCAACTGTTAAGGGAACTAATCCGCCCCTTAATCGATGAAGAGGATGTATGACTTTGGGAAATTGATCCGCTTCCCAATGGAATATAGGATCAGTTCAGCTATTAAGGGAACTAATTCGCCCCTTAATCGATGAAGAGGATGTATGTGTAGGATCGAGATTGTCTAAGAGGGAGGTGAATTAGACCTTTTTAAAATTATTAATCTAACAGCAAATTAACACAACAATAAAAATAACAGAGAGAGAGAGGGAAAAACCAACACAAGAGTTTTTACGTGGTTCGGCCAAAACCTGCCTACATCCACGCTTCAAGGTTCCCCCTTGAAGATCCTTAACCTTCTCCTCACGAGAATAAACAGATCGAAATTTCGGGCTCCGATCAACTGCCTTTTACAGATCTTGATTGTTCTTCAGGGCGACAATCCACTGCCTTATACATATTTTTGAGTTTGTAAATTGCAAGCTCAGACTACACTCTCACAAGGAGTAAATCTCAAGTTAAAATCGAGAGGTGTAGAAGAAAATACAGAGTATGATAAATTTGGCACATTAGGGCTCAAGAGTAAAATTCGCAAAAGTTGTTCCTTCATGCTCTAACCTCGGCTTAAATACTCTGTCTCCTTTTTGCTTAACAGACTTGAATGCTCCTTTCTTCAAATGGAAAAGTTACCATTGGGAAGCATCCGTACTTAAGCAGATATTCGTTGCATCTGAAATTGCTGTTCGTCGTCGCCATTAATGTACTGGAGTTAAAGCTGAAAACGACGTCACTGTAGCTTCGCGCTAACTTTGAATTCTGGCGGAAGACAATGTTGTTTTAGTCTTGAACCGCCATCGGTGGATGCAACTTCAAAATGTTGAACAGGCTTAGGATGATGAATCTTTAAACGCTGAACCGGTGTCGGATGGTGAAGTTGTAGACGTCTTATTGAAGTCTTCCGCCCTTGTTGTCTAGCGAACGAAGGATGTCTTCTTGACGTCTTCCACCCTTGTCGTCTAGCGAACGTAGGATGTCTTCTTGAAGTCTTCCGCCCTTGTCGTCTAGCGAACGTAGGATATCTTTTTGAAGTCATCCGCCTTTGTCGTCTAGCGAGCGTAGGATATCTTCATTTATCTCATCTGCCTTTGTCGTTTCGTGAGCGGTGGAGTTCTTCATTTCTCATCCGCCTTTGTCGTGTAGCGAGCAGTGAAGTTCTTCATTTCTCATCTGCCTTTGTCGTGTAGCGAGCGGTGGAGTTCTTCATTTCTCATCCTCCTTTGTCGGGTAGCGAGCGGTGGAGTTCTTCATTTATCATCCGCCTTTGTTTAACGATTTTTCAGCCCTGTTAAATAAGTATACAGCCTTGTATACTTAACCACATTCATTAGATAACTAAAATACCATTTTCAAGGGTATTTCCAACAGAATAAAATTCTTGCATAATTCATTATTCTCATTTAATAAACATAATCAAATTACATATTTAACATTCAAATACATCATCAAAAACTTAGTTAGACTTAAACACTAATTAAGTCAACAATCTCCCCCTTTTTGATGATGACAACCTATAAATTTGATGAAGTATAACTCTCCCCCATAATCCTAGCTCCCCCACAGCATATGCATACATTTCAGTTTCATTCCAGTTTTTCAAAACATGCATACACAATTCATAGCATATCTGATTTATTTCTCAAGCAGCATCAATCAATCAAATATGTTCTCCCACATTGACATTATAAAAAACAAACAAAGACAGAGACAGCAGAAGCAATGCATGCACCACATGCTATAGAAACATCAGAGAAATTTCATTAGAATATCAATAAACATGTTTACAAACAACCTCCTCCACTTAAAGAAAGCTAAAAAATAAGTCTAGAAAGCTTGGCTAATCCAAGCGGGCACTTCAAGATCTGAAAGAAAATAAGTATCCACAAGTGCGCGAAGTGAAGCAATAGTGGGAGGAAGTGGTGCTTGTTAGAGCACTATATCCTGGCATGGAGAATGCACTGGCTGAGGAACAGTAGATGGAGAGGGGCCTTGATAGACCACTAAATCCAAGCAGGGAGCAGAAATGGCAGAGATTTCTGGAAACATGATCATGTCCAGACAAGAAGGATGTGCTACAGATGGAGAAGCAGTAAGAGAGGCATCCATAGGACGTGAAGACACGAAAGGGGGCTCTCGGGCAGAAATAGCAGCAGAAGGAGAGAATGTCAGCGTAGCTTCCTGAAGATCTAAGGGCAGTAGCCGAGCATCTTCACCTGCCTCTGGACGGATGATCGGAGGGAGGAAGTCTTCAGAACAGGCCTCTGTGACATAGACTAAATTAGATGGTTTAGATTCGGGTTCGGGATTTAGATTGTCAACAGAAGATCGGAGAGACTCAAGTTCCCTGACAACAATGCGTCTATTAGCAGCCATTTTCTATGGCAGCAAGTCAAGACCTGTATCCAAAGTGATGCCCATTTCCTTTTAGTTCTTGTCAACCTTGGCATCTAGAGATTTTTCAAGCTGACAAAGGGCTAACCTAGACTGTCAATAGAGGCCTTTAAATCATTGTACTGAACCTCACTCAACGAAAATCTCCGCTGATAAGTCAGAGGAGTGGCAGGAGTAACAGATGGAATTGGTGAGGAGACGTGGACAAGTGGAGCTGGTAGGACTAGTGGAGCAGGTTGGACAGGAGGAGGTGTTTGTAGTGGAGGAGGTGGTTGAACTGGTGGAGAAAGGGGGACTGGAGGAGATGTTTAGACTGGAGGAGGAAGTGGGACTAGAGGAGGCAGAGAAGGTATCAAAAGAGTAGGTGGAGGAGATGGCTGAGGAACTGAGATGGCCTCAAAAAGATGGGCAATAGAGGATGAAGCAGGGGGTCTTGGCACTGGTGGAGGAAGATGGGGGCGTGAGACCAGAGAATGAGGAGGGGAAATATCAAAAGTAGGGATCTCTGAGTCACCACCTCCTTCTTGCATTGAGGACTCTTCATCCAAAATCAGTTTCCTTTTACCTTTTCTGACGGCTGCAATCTTAGCAGCCCTTTGCTTGGACTGATCCATAACAAAATTCCCTTGACGGGTTCTCTTAATTCCCTTCCTTGACAAAGTGGATTTAGAGTAGTAACTGGATGGTTTGAGACAGGATGGATCCTCATCCTCAGGAAATTCAACATCGGATATCTGAAAGATCTTCATGAGAAGGAGGTTATAGGGAAAGGATGTAGGCCCTGAAGAAACACACTGAATCATCCTTCTCAGAATAATGTATCATATATCAACCGGGGTCTTTTGACAGAGGGCAAAAAGAACAACAAATTCCATGCTGCTAATATCATCATAATGACCACCCTTAGGAATAATATTATAATTGATCATCTGATTGAGAAGTCGAGCTCTAATGGTTAAATGTTTGCTCTTTAAGAAATTGGGAATGTTGTGCGGGTCTAGGACAATTTCTTTCAAAAATTGTTTGCCATCAGGAGTTCCAAGAAATGGGGGTTCTAGCCCTGTTGAATAGATTTTGGGATGTTATCTAGATGAGGACTCCCCAGAAGCTCATTTAGGGATTGGGAGGTAAGAACTATGTGTTTTCCATACACATAGCTCGAAATGGTTGATTGGTCAGAAGGATAACTAAGATTGGCATAGAACATTCTAATGGCAGAGGGGTAAAAGAAAGATTCAACTTCAAACAACCCTATTAAACCAATGTCTGTCAAGGGTGCTACTAAATTTAAACCTTCTAACTCGTCTGGAACAATACCACGACTAGGAATCAACTTCTTAACTTTAAAGTCGTCGTGATACCTGGCTTCACCAGTCTGATTGAGGAAATAGAACGACGGCTAACTATTTGCACAAGGAATCACCGGAGTTGGACGAGCAGAGACTTTGGCCTTCTTCTTGGCCAGTTCGGAAACTCCACGAGATGATGAAACCAGAGGATCCATTGGAAAGATAAGATCAAGAGAGAGGATTGGTAAGGCAGGGGTTTTCAGAAAGAGCGCGAAAGATGAAGCGTTTCGGTGAAGAAATAAGAATTTAAAAGAAATAAAGCACTGCCCGACGTGATGAAGTCACACGTGTAACATCGATAATGTCCGATAGATGACACGTGTCAGCAGATTAGAAAATACATCATCCGATGCATAGAAATCATCCGGTCAGTGGAGGATACATATCATCCGGTTAACTATGTCCACCGATGCCATCACTAACACAGATCACTCTTTCACAGGAAGAAATTCCAACATAAGAAATTTAGCAATTCTCAAACCGAATGAGACCTAACCTTATTCTTATATTATTGAAGGTCTTTTCATCCAACGGTTTAGTAAATATGTCGGCCAATTGATCTACAGAATTTACAAACTCTAAGGAGATATCATGTAACACCCGAGATTAAATTTAAAAGAATAATAAAATATGTTGTTTTAAGTAATTGAGTTTTAATTAATTGAAATGTAAAGTAAATAAATTTGATTGAAATTAAGACGGGGAATAGGTTAATTTAATAACTAGATTTAACGAAATTCGTATTGGTCGGAAACACGGGAGGGCAAAATGGTAATTGAGGATTAATTAATGGTTAGTTTTATTATTATTATTATTATTATTTAATTTAAAAAAATAAATAAATAAAAACACAACATAATGGCCGAAGCCATTCTGTCGTGTTCGAGCACCCGAGGGAGCAGGGGAGACGGAGGCGAGGGGGGAGGCGACGCGGCACCGATCACCGGCGACTTCCGACGGTCTCCGGCCAGACGAAGACGAGGAGCAGGTTTCCGGCCTTCTCCGCGCGTGAACCGACTGGTAAGGTTGATTTTTGCCCTGTTTTCCGTTCTATCGTGGCCGAGAGTGACGAGCTCGATTGAGCTCCGATCACCGGCCGATTTTGGGTGTTTCCGGCGTGGGTTCGCCGACCCTTGGACCGGCTTTTGTTGTCTGGTTGTGAGGAGTCCGATTTGGGCGTAAAACAGTGAAGCCCTCTTTAGGGCATTTCGGGTTTTTGCTTGTAGTTTGAGATTTTTGGTTAGTTTATGCTAATTGAGGGTATAGGTGGTTGATTGGAGAGGAATTGAGTGAGAATTGATGGAAAATCGGAAAGGGGAATTTTCCAGGTGAAGGGGCAGTTCGGGCTTTCTGAGTTTTGACCTAGTTACGGTCGTTTGTTTTAAAATTCCTTTTGGCAGGTTAAAATAAGTTATTAGAGGAGTACGTGGCCGCTGGAATCGTTCGATTCTGATAACCGACGCAAAAGTTACGCGCGTTTGAAGTTTCGGGTCTGTTTTTACCGAACACAAATTAGTGGCCCGTTTAGATAGGTTTTAGTTGGATTAGGCTAGAAATAGTAGTTTGAGAGTTAATTGGTGAAAGTAGGCTTGATTTTAATGAAGTTTGAATTATTGTCGTAGGTCGAGCTGTAGATGGACAGGTAACCGAGTAACCTCAGCGAGCTAGGACGCCAGGTAAGTAGAGAATGAGTGTTTGTTGCCTTCGGTCCTACACCATAGAACGGTAGGGTTTGTTTGCTTGTTTGTTATGTTTTGCTTTGTGTCATGCATCGTGTGCCATGCATCATTGTTTTATAAACTACGAAACCACGTGTTTTGCATGCTTGAGTGGTGAGGATGAAATGGAAGATAATAAATGATTTGCAACTTGGTCTCGAGTAGAATAGCTTCGTTGGGCAAGTGGCTCGTTGAGCACCCCGCGAGGGATTTTACTCGAGATGCTATGCTAATGTACGTAATGCATCGTGAGTATGAATGCCTCGACCTGTTCGTGCTTGAAGTGCACAATGAGGATTCTACGATCGATTGGGGGAGATTCGTGTTGGCCGTCCTGGACTGTGTTGGGACGTGTGCCTCCGGTCTAGCTCCGTGAATCAAGGCGTGGCCGTCCTGGACTGTGTGGAGGGGGGGGGGGGGGGTGTGCCTACTTGATTCACCTGAAAGTGAAAGATAATTGCAACCGAAATGAAAAGAAAGCAACCGAGTGTGTAGAAACTGCATGTTAGGGTTGAGTCGAGCATTTAGTGTGTTGTTGTGCATTATTTCCCTACTTGCTAAGCGTTAGGCTTACTTTTGTGTTCTATGGTGTAGGTGGCGGAGGAGTTCGGGGCATGCCGGTGCAGGCAGTTGTCGGGGCGCCTCGACCATAGTCTTCGGAGGATGTGGGGTTTTATATTTTGATTGTCTATTTTAGATGTCTGTTTGTGGAAATGATGGGAATGCTTAACTATGTGTATTTGTTGTTATAGTCATAGTTCAGGTTGATGTGTTACCCTGTATTGTGGGTTTCTTCATTTTGGTTGATTGTTGGAGATTTCGTAGGTTGGTTAGATGGTTAGGAATATTCTGGATTGGATTTTATGCAGGTATTTAGCATCTTGGAGGTGCCATTTTCAGGTGTTACTTTGCCGAAATTTTCGGGAAGAACGCCGGGGTGCTAAAAGGTTAGGGGTCAGGGAATTGGTGAGTCTAGGCAGTTAGGTATGACGTAAGAGAGTTTCAAGAGACTTAGCTTTAAGAGAGCTTAGGGAGATTAGCTTTAAATTTCGCAGTGTCAGTTTTATTTTATGCTTTGAGGTTTATAATAATTATTTTAAATTATGTTTTAGCGTGAGATTGGTTAGCAAAATAGCGCTCCGAGCCAGGGTGGGTTCGGGGGCGTTACAAGATGGTATCAGAGCAAAGTGGTCGAGTCGTTCAAATGATTACCTGACACTGCCGGCCGCCATGCAACGTGCTTCATCGACTGTAAGTATTTCTTTACTTTTTGTTAGTTTATATTTAAGTTTGTTTGTTTTGGAACTATAATGGATTAGAAAATTCCGAGAGTACCGAGACAACCTCAGTGGATCCGGTGAGCCAACTTATAGACATAGTGAACTGATAGTTTGAATAGCTAGGAATTTATTGGAAAGGCGAAACAGACAGGGTAACATCCTTAGGATAGCTAGAAGTAGAGTTGAGCATAGAGAGATTAGAGAATCTCTGGATGAGAATGTAAGATTGATAAGGTAGGATTTTGTATCCTTAGATAGAAATGAAATCCTAAGTAGCAAACCTTTGGAGTTTTAGAAATAAATCCGAGTGGAGTTAGAAAAGTTTGAAGTTAGGGATGTAGGTACCGTTTTAGGAGTGTATTTTATCAAAGATGAGTGGGGATAAGTGAAAAGATTATGCTTGGCATATTGGAGGAGCATTAAGGGTTGTCTGGTTATTGGTGTTATTCGACCTAGAAGCTACAACTTAAGGGTGGGAATAGAGACCGTTGAGTTGAAGAGTAAAAGAGAGTGGATTAGTTTTTACATTTTAGAGGGAATTTTGAGGAAATTAGTGAGTGTTCAAGTTAAGGTCTAAGGACGTATGAGTAGGTGAGTTATGGAAGACTAGTTGAAGTTGAAGAGTAAAAGAGAATCAAGTAGTTAGTAAAAATTGGAAATTTGGAGAGTGAATCTTGAACTTTGTATGAGTGTTGAGAAATTGGGAAAGGAGGTTAGAAATTTAGGAATTTATATGAGTGTTCGGTAGAATGTGAGTTGACAGGAATTTTTCACGAGCGGTGGTAGGTGCCTTATGAATAAGCCTAAGTTAAAAAGTTTCAAACCGTTGAGGTAATAACTAACCTAATCTTGTGTCGATAAGTTGAGGATAGGAGATGAAAGTTAGAAGGATAACTCGAGTGGTAGAGGAAAAGAGAGTAGATTGGTTAGTAAATTTTGGAGAGAAAACCTAGTGAAATGAGATATTGTATAAATGTTGAGAAAATTGTTAAGTATGGAGACTATGATTTGAGGAGAGATAGAAATTATAAAGTGAAGGAATTTGCATGAAGAACGTTTGAGTGTATTAAGGATAAGGACTCGTATGTAACAAAGTTTGAAACCGTTATTTTCGTGATTGAGGAGATTAGTTAACTCTAATGAAAGATTAAGATAAAAAGATTAGTCATTAAAGATTTAGTGTTTCATGTGAAGTTGAGGAATCTAAAAGATATTGAATAAGAACGATACGAGTTAGAGTATGGAGCGAATAGTTGGGAAGGAGTTAGTTAAATCTAAAAAATTTATAAGGTCTGGTAGCAACTATGGTAGAAGTTGAACAAATTAAGCATAGTGAAGATAATTATGAGAACTCTGATAGTACTTGTAGTACTTGAAGAATGAGGAATAGATTTAAATAGTAAAAGTGTACAAGGATAGTGTCTGCATGATTAATGAAATGTCGTGATGGGAATGAAACGTTAGAGTAGTGGAGAATTTAGATTTGAGGATTTAGGATAAGATGTTATTTTGAGTTCTTGATGTTATAACATGGAGGTAGTTTTGGAGTTTTTTTTTTTTTTTTTTTAGATTTGAGGTCGTAATGTAAGTGTGTGATGAACATTGGATTAGACAATTAAGTGACTAAATGAACTTAGCATGATTAGAAGTGGAGAGTTAGAACTAAGTTAAAGAGATTTAAGAGTCCTTGTGATAACTGAACTAGTTCATGTCAATAGGTGTAGGTGTATGAGTAGGAGAGCTAGGGAGTACGGAGTAAGGTGAAGTTAAAGATTTTGGAGATGTAGTACCAGATGAGTTTTGTCAACGCACAAAGTTAGGTGATGAGTTTGGAATGGGTAAGTTGAGAAAATGTAAGACTTTGAAGAAATAGTGAAGACATGAGAACTTGTCATTTATGGTTGGTGAGTAGAAGAGAATGGAACTTTGAGGATTAGAGTAAGAAGGATATTGATTGAATTCTTGGGGTCACGATATTGAAGTGAGTTGAAGAATTGAGGTAGTTATGTAAGGTCAAACGATGTTAAATAATAGGACGAATAAGATTGCTCCGTAGTGATAAATTTACTAGGTGATCAAGGATTTAAGTTGAGAATTCAGTTAGAAGGGGTTGAGGATATGGATTAGATTATAGTTAGTGGACTTGTGAGTTGAGGCATGTAGTACCCGATAGGTGAGTAAGGGTATTGGGTAGGTGAGATGTGATGAGTACACTGAGAAATAACAAGGCCACAAATTTTGAGGACAAAATTTTTGTAAGGAGGGTGGATTGTAACACCCGAGATTAAATTTAAAAGAATAATAAAATATGTTGTTTTAAGTAATTGAGTTTTAATTAATTGAAATGTAAAGTAAATAAATTTGATTGAAATTAAGACGGGGAATAGGTTAATTTAATAACGAGATTTAACGAAATTCGTATTGGTCAGAAACACGGGAGGGCAAAATGGTAATTGAGGATTAATTAACGGTTAGTTTTATTATTATTATTATTTAATTTAAAAAAAAAAATAAATAAAAACACAATAGAATGGCCGAAGCCATTCTGTCGTGTTCGAGCACCCGAGGGAGCAGGGGAAACGGAGGCGAGGGGGGAGGCGACGCTGTGCCGATCACCGGCGACTTCCGACGGTCTCCGACCAGACGAAGACGAGGAGCAGGTTTCCGGCCTTCTCCGCGCGCGAACCGACTGGTAAGGTTGATTTTTGCCCTGTTTTCCATTCTGTCGTGGCCGAGAGTGACGAGCTCGATTGAGCTCCGATCACCGGCCGATTTTGGGTGTTTCCGGCGTGGGTTCACCGACCCTTGGACCGGCTTTTGTCGTCTGGTTGTGAGGAGCCCGATTTGGGCGTAAAACAGTGAAGCCCTCTTTAGGGCATTTCGGATTTTTGCTTGTAGTTTGAGATTTTTGGTTAGTTTATGCTAATTGAGGGTATAGGTGGTTGATTGGTGAGGAATTGAGTGAGAATTGATGGAAAATCGGAAAGGAGAATTTTCCGGGTGAAGGGGCAGTTCGGGTTTTCTGAGTTTTGACCTAGTTACGGTCGTTTGTTTTAAAATTCCTTTTGGCAGGTTAAAATAGGTTATTAGAGGAGTACGTGGCCGCTGGAATCGTTCGATTCTGATAACCGACGCAAAAGTTACGCGCGTTTGAAGTTTCGGGTCGGTTTTTACCGAACACAAATTAGTGGCCCGTTGAGATAGGTTTTAGTTGGATTAGGCTAGAAATAGTAGTTTGAGAGTTAATTGGTGAAAGTAGGCTTGATTTTAATGAAGTTTGAATTATTGTCGTAGGTCGAGCTGTAGATGGACAGGTAACCGAGTAACCTCAGCGAGCTAGGACGCCAGGTAAGTAGAGAATGAGTGTTTGTTGCCTTCGGTCCTACACCATAGAACGGTAGGGTTTGTTTGCTTGTTTGTTATGTTTTGCTTTGTGTCATGCATCGTGTGCCATGCATCATTGTTTTATAAACTACGAAACCACGTGTTTTGCATGCTTGAGTGGTGAGGATGAAATGGAAGATAATAAATGATTTGCAACTTGGTCTCGAGTAGAATAGCTTCGTTGGGCAACTGGCTCGTTGAGCACCCCGTGAGGGATTTTACTCGAGATGCTATGCTAATGTACGTAATGCATCGTGAGTATGAATGCCTCGACCTGTTCGTGCTTGAAGTGCACAATGAGGATTCTACGATCGATTGGGGGAGATTCGTGTTGGCCGTCCTGGACTGTGTTGGGACGTGTGCCTCCGGTCTAGCTCCGTGGATCAAGGCGTGGCCGTCCTGGACTGTGTGGGGGGGGGGGGGGGGTGTGCCTACTTGATTCACCTGAAAGTGAAAGATAATTGCAACCGAAATGAAAAGAAAGCAACAGAGTGTGTAGAAACTGCATGTTAGGGTTGAGTCGAACATTTAGTGTGTTGTTGTGCATTATTTCCCTACTTGCTAAGCGTTAGGCTTACTTTTGTGTTTTATGGTGTAGGTGGCGAGTTTTATCCTGGTGAGGTAAAGAGGACAGCTGAGGACTAGGCCGCAGTCGGAGGAGTTCGGGGCATGCCGGTGCAGGCAGTTGTAGGGGCGCCTCGACCATAGTCTTCGGAGGATGTGGGGTTTTATATTTTGATTGTCTATTTTAGATGTCTGTTTGTGGAAATGATGGGAATGCTTAACTATGTGTATTTGTTGTTATAGTCATAGTTCAGGTTGATGTGTTACCCTGTATTGTGGGTTTCTTCATTTTGATTGATTGTTGGAGATTTCGTAGGTTGGTTAGATGGTTAGGAATATTCTGGATTGGATTTTATGCAGGTATTTAGTATTTTGGAGGCGCCAGTTTCAGGTGTTACTTTGCCGAAATTTTTGGGAAGAACGCCGGGGTGCTGAAAGGTTAGGGGTCAGGGAATTGGTGAGTCTAGGCAGTTAGGTATGATGTAAGAGAGTTTCAAGAGACTTAGCTTTAAGAGAGCTTAGGGAGATTAGCTTTAAATTTCGCAGTGTCAGTTTTATTTTATGTTTTGGGGTTTATAATAATTATTTTAAATTATGTTTTAGCGTGAGATTGGTTAGCAAAGTAGCGCTCCGAGCCAGGGTGGGTTCGGGGGCGTTACATATCACCTCTTAGAACATGCTCTCTTATGAAGTGATATCTGACATCTATATGCTTTGTTCTAGAATGCTGAATAAGATTTTTAGAAATGTTGATAGCACTGGTGTTATCACACCGAATAGGAATCCTATCATAAAACAGATTATAATCTTTCAAAGTCTGTTTCATCCAAAGCATTTGTGCACAACAACTGCCTGCAGCAATGTATTCACTATCAGCAATTGACAATGCAACAGAGTTCTGTTTCTTAGAATACCAGGAGACTAAAGATTCACCTAAGAACTGACAGGTGCCACAAGTGCTTTTCCTATCAACTAGACTACATGCATAATCAGAATCTGAATATCCAATCAGATCAAAAGTGGTGCCCTTCGGATACCATAAGCCTAGGTCAGGTGTCCCACTTAAATATTTGAAAATCCTTTTGACAGCAGTTAAGTGAGATTCCTTAGGAGCAGCTTGAAATCTAGCACAAAGACACACACTAAAGAGTATGTCTGGCCTACTTGCAGTCAGATATAGTAATGATCCAATCATACCACGATATTTTTTAATATCAACACTTATTCTTTTTTCATCTTTATCCAATTTAGTTGTGGTACTCATAGGAGTCTTGGAAGACTTAGAAGATTCTAATCCAAATTTCTTAAGGAGTTTCTTGATGTATTTTTCTTGACAGAAGAAAATTCCATCAAGAGATTGACTAATCTGGAAACCTAAGAAGAATTTTAACTCCCCCATCATACTCATCTCAAATTCACTTTGCATGAGGGAAGAAAATTCATTACACATGTTGACATTAGTTGATCCAAAAATAATGTCATCGACATAAATTTGAACTAACAGAATGTCATTCTCCTTTTGCATGGTAAATAGAGTTGAATCTGTATTTCCCTTTTTGAAATTCCTTTCCTCAAGGAAATTCTTCAATCTATCATACCAAGCTCTAGGAGCCTGCTTAAGACCATAAATAGCTTTCCTTAATTTGTAGACATGGTCGGGTTTATCAAAAGTTTCAAAACCTAAGAGTTGCTCAACAAAAACTTCTTCATTGATGTAACCATTTAAGAATGCACTCTTTACATCCATTTGAAAGAGTGTGAAGTTCTTGTAGCAGGCAAAGGCTAGGAGCATCGTAATTGACTCTAATCTAGCTACAGGGGCAAAGGATTCCTCAAAATCAATACCTTCTTCTTGAGAGTATCCCTTAGCAACTAGTCGAGCCTTGTTTCTAACCACAATCCCATTTTCATCCAACTTATTCTTGAAAACCCACTTAGTTCCAATGATGGGATGATCTTTTGGCCGTGGAACAAGTTCCCATACCTTTATCCTTTCAAATTGATTTAGCTCCTCTTGCATAGCTAAAATCCAATTTTCATCACACTCGGCCTCTTCAAACTTCTTAGGCTCTACCTGAGAGATAAATGCTACATTGGCACAGAGATTCCTAAGAGAGGATCTAGTCTTAACTCCTAAAGAAGGATCACCTAAAATTTCATCTATTGGATGGTCTTTGACATACTTTCACTCTCTAGGAAAAGTAGGATTTTCATCCTTGACAGGAATAATATCAAAAGAAGTAGAAGAGGGTTCTAAAGATTTTTCTACTTGAAGGGGATCACTAGGCTTTTCTAAAGAAAGAGAGTCCAGTTGTCTATCCAAAGAATCATCCTCATCCACATTGATTGTGGGTTGAAGGGACTCATCAAAGTTGACATGAACTGATTCTTCTACAACTAGAGTTCTCCTATTGAATACTCTATATGTTTTACTTGAAAGAGAATAACCAAGAAAAATTTGAAGATCAGATTTGGAATCGAATTTTCCTAAGTTATCCTTAGTGTTGAGAATAAAGCATTTACTACCAAAGGCTCTAAAGTATTTAACAGAAGGAGTTTTTCCACTCCAGAGCTCATATGGAGTTTTCTCAAGAATAGGTCCTATGGAGACCCGATTGAGTACATAGCATGCTGTAAAGACAGCTTCAGCCCAGAAGTATTTAGGAAGAGAATTCTCATTGAGCATAGTCCGAGCTAGCTCTTGGTGAGACCTATTTTTCCTCTTAACAACACCATTTTGCTGAGGGGTTCTAGGGGAGAAAAAATTGTGCTCAATTCCATGCTTGAGACACAAGAGTTCAAATCTCTCATTCTCAAACTCTCCACCATGATCACTACGAATAGCTACAATGGTGAGCTCCTTTTCATTTTTGAACTCTTTTCCTAAAGCTAGAGAAGGTATCAAATCTCATCCTTTAACTTCAGAAAGAATACCCAGGTGAATCTAGAGAAATCATCTACAATAACAAAGGCATAGAATTTTCCTCCTAAGCTGGCTATATTGGAAGGACCGAAGAGGTCCATGTGAAGGAGTTGGAGAGGCTTAGAAGAAGAAATTGCATTCTTAGATGCAAAGGAACTTTTGATCTGCTTGCCCATTTGGTAGGCTTCACAGACCTTATCATTCACAAAGGATATCTTAGCGGTCCCTCTAACTAAATTCTCCTTAGTAATCTTAGCTAAGGTACCCATCCCTACGTGTCCTAATCTCCTATGCCAAGTCCAGCAGTCATTAGAAGAATTCACAGCAAAGCATTTTTCATCAGAAAATTCAATATTACCTAAATCAATAATATACACATTTTCTTTTCTATATCCTTTAAACAGTATAGAACTAGATGAGCTATCTTTAATTATGCATGAATTTGATTTAAATATCACCTCATAACCTTTGTCACATAATTGACTTATGCTTAGCAGATTGTGTTTTAACCCATCAACTAATAAAACATTTTCTATAATAGGATTGATAGGGTTACCTATGTTGCCAATGCCAACAATTTTGCCCTTTTGGTTTCCACCAAAAGTAACACTTCCTTTCTTCTTGTTGACAACAACAAACTTAGATGCATCTCCAGTCATGTGCCTTGAACAGCCACTGTCCAGGTACCATTGATTCCTTAATGGAGACGCATCATCCTTATCTTCGTGTGCCATGAAGCACAGGTTGGCTACTTCCTCATCTTCTGAAGAAGAGGTGTCGCCTTCGCTGTCATCCCAAGTGGCCTTCATAGCCTTCTTCTTAAACTTCTTGGGATATTTCTTGGCCTGTGGACAATCTGTCTTCATGTGGCCAGGCTTGCTGCACCCAAAACAGGTAATCTCCTTGTCTTTAGGAAATTTTTCATTCCTTGGAAAACTTCTCCCTTGCAGCTTCTTCCTATGGAGAAACTTGCTGAATCTCCTAGTGAGGAGAGCAATGTCCTCATCATCTTCTTCTACTTCTTCCTCAGATGCTTCATTTTTCCTTGAAGAGGCTTTCAGAGCAATATCCTTCCTTTTATTTATCTCATTTTCTTTGAGATCTTCCTTATCATTGGCCCTCATGGTTATCTCATGAGTCATCAGAGAGCCAATGAGCTCTTCAAGCTTGAGCACCTTTAGATCCCGAGCCTCTTGTATTGCTGTTACCTTTGCTTGCCAGGCTCTAGGTAGGCATCTCAAAATTTTTCTTACCTTTTCTTCACCTGAATAAATCTTACCAAGAGCTTTAAGACCATTAGTTATATTAGTCAATCGAGTGAACATAGAACTAATGGTTTCTTCTTTTTCCATAGAAAACAGTTCATATTCATGAACTAACATGCTCAATTTACTCTCTTTTACTTGGTTCGTTCCCTCATGTGTTATTTCTAATAAGTGCCAAATTTCTTGAGCACTTTCACACCCTTGCACTCTATTAAATTCATCTCTATTTAGAGCACAATACAGTGTGTTTATCGCCTTGGCATTAAGGCTCAAGTTCTTTTTGTCTGTATCATTTAGTTCGTGTGAGGCTTTGGGGATCTTAACACCATTCTCTGTTTTAACAGCAACGTATGGACCATTTTCTATGTTATCCCATAATTCATAGTCCACAGCTTGAACGTATATTCTCATTCTAGACTTCTAGTATACATAATCATTACCATCAAAGAACGGAGGTCTAGTGGTAGACTGGCCTTCTACTTGTGTAGAGTTTATGTTAAATGCCATGGTAAATGTATCACCAAGAATTCAAATACAACTTAGACAATGATTAACCTTGCTCTGATACCAATTTTAGCACCCGGTTCTATCGAACCAGCTCTTTTATTATTAATGGTATGATTAGTCAATAATTCAAGTAGGGTTATTAAATGACTAGACAAGGGAACTAGAGTAAATTTACAATTTTCAAAAGTGGATAACGTATTTAAGGAAAGAGGGTTGGGTTTAATGCACTGTAGCCGCCACTAATTTCATACCATTTTCTCTTCGGGTTTTCAGCTCAAGCAGCCGAGCTCTCTAGGCGATTTTCCTCGCCCGATTCTCCTTCAACTTAGGTAAGTTTTCTTCATTTCTCTTAAGTTTAAGCAGTTAGATAGCTGAGGGAGTGCAATGTGGGGATTTCGTGTATGCTGTGAATGAGTGTAGATTCGGGTTGGGGTGAAAATTTGGAAAATGCTTAGTGAATAGAACTCCTAACGGTCCACTTAAGTTTCAGAATGCTTTAGAATGAGGATTAGTAAGGATTGGCTTAATGATCTGTTTATGGTTCTAGGTGAGCATTTCCGAAGCAACTCCTAACCGAGTATACACCAGGAATCCAGGTAAGTGAAGTTTGCTTGAGCCTTCGT
>CM039511.1:25072623-25208454 GCA_022432975.1 Begonia masoniana
TTTCGGTCGATGTTGCACTGATAGAGTCAGTGTTATTTACTGTTGATCGTTAGCTATGGTATATTTGTCATTTGTGAATCGTGGAATTTGAGTGGTAGATGTGGGTAGTAATTTTGTCATTTTGTGATCGGTGGATGTGAGTGGTAGATGTGAGAAGTCGACGTGTCGTTCGGCTGACTTGAGCGGTGGATGTTGGTAATAGAAGATGTCTTTTGTTTCTGCTTCTACCGCTGACACTGTTTAGCGGTGGATGTCTTCTATTTCTGTTTCTACCGCCGAGACTATTCTGTCTCTATTTCTACCGCTTGAACTATTTAGCGGTAGATGTGTTCTGTTTTTCCTTTGTCTTCTTTCAACCAACTGTCTCTAATATTTTATTCATTTAATAAATGTTATTTTATACAAATGATTTTCCGCTGCAAGTTTTAACGTTTAAAGGGTCAAATTTTGATCGTTGAATGAAATTTTAAAATTTTCTCAAAATGTCATAGTTCGGTTCAGTATTATGAGTAGCGAACCGGGTTTATAAAATTCGGGGCGTTACAGTTTATCCCTCTGTAACGATATGAAACTTCAGTATCAATTGCAAAAACAGAATATTATAGGAAAAAAGGAGATAGGTGAGTTTTGTCAACAGTTCGCCTATAATCTTCTGAATCCTTATCCTAAATCACATTATCAGAAATCTTCCAAACCAGAAAAATACAAATAAAAAAAGCATAAGAAAAAGTATGATAAAGAGAGGCACTACTCTAAAGATAAGAACCCCTCTAAAAAATATAAAAAGCATCAGAAGATTTATAAAAATGATAAATCAGAAATTAAATATTTTAAGTGCAGAAGATTTGGACATTATGCCACTAAGTGTTTAACTAAGAAAAATTTAAACGAAATAAATCTGGATGAAGGTCTTCGCCTTCAATTAACCAAACTACTTTTAAACTCCACTGAGGAAGAATCTAGTTCTTCCAGCTGTAATGATGACTTTTCCTCGTCATCATCCGATAACGACTGTACTAATAATTGTTGTAAGAAAAACTCTAAAGACTTTAATGCCCTGTCTTTAAATGTCTTATCTAAAAATAAAAAAGCCATAATTAACCTGATTGATGAAATTTCCAATTCTGAAACTCAGAAAAAAATTATGGAAGTTATTTTAAAACTGTAACGCCCCGAATTATATAAACTCGGTTCGATACTCATAGCTCGAACATGACTAAGAAACTTTGGACTAAATTTAAAAACTTCGCTCGAAAGTCAAAATTTGACATTTTCTAAAACTTCAAAATATTTAAGGACTTGCAGCGGAAATCATTTAAGCAAAAATAGAGTTAAACAAAACTATAGAAACAATGTTTGAATAATCAGTTGGAACATTAAAAAATAACCAACCAAAGAAAATAAAGGTTTAATCGTGAAATACTTGAAAAGTTATAGAAGTCAAACGTAGCTGCCGCTGAGCAAAGTCAACAGAAGAGACTGAAACAGAAAAGAGAGGGCTTCTTCCGGTGACAAAACGACAAAACTTTGGCTACGTCATCCGGTGGATTTAACAAACGACGTCCACCGGTGACTAAACGACAAAGTCCATTTTTCCTTCACAAGACAAAACAAAACTGAATACATCGCCCGGTCACTAAGTTACAAAAACTCATTGCTCGCAACCACCGGTCATAAGACGACAAAAGTCTTCCTATCTCTACCGATGACGTCAGCCGGATGATTTCTTTCACCCGATAGACTAAATCTCGCATCCACCGGTGACGTCAGCCGGATGATTTCCTTCATCCGATCGATTTTATCTCACATCCACTGGTGATGTCAGCCGGATGATTTCCTTCATCCGATCGACTTTATCTCACATCCACCGGTGAACTTCATTCGCCAATGGTTCAACTTACAATTTTCACTCAAAGCATTCAAAACAACCTGATCCTAAATAACGTCTGACATTCAACAAATAACCATTAACAGAAGAACAACATCTGTATCCTCGACATAAATTTGGAAATAACAAACTCCAACTACATTTAAATCATGTTTTCTTTGGCAGAGAAGAAATTCTCAAGGGTATCAAAACATCAAATAACTACTGAAACTTCACCTACGGACAAGTGTTAAACCGCCTCATCAGAATGCCAAACCGTGGCCAGAATGTGCTCCAACAGCTTCACCTATTCCTCAGTAAATTCAGAAAATTCACCAGTAGTTACCTCCACACCTACATCATAAAACTCACCTATTAGCCCAATGCTAAGTAAGTAAAGCAAATGACATGGAATACTGAAACATAAATCCTAATTATGTAGTTTCTACTTTCACAACTTAGTTGCAATTTTGTTCATTCACTGTTATGATCCCTCGATTCCATTGGGAGATGGATCAACTTTCCCAAAATCATACATCCTCTTCTCAATTAAGGGGCGGATTAGTTCCCTTAACAGCTGATCTGATCCCTCAATTCCATTGAGAGTGGGATCAGTTCTCCCAAAGTAATGAATCCTCTACTCGATTAAGGGGCGGATTAATTTCCTTAATAGCTAATCTGCTTCAATCTGTTCATACCTTGCTAAAACATTTCACATAAATTCATTTTCGTATTTCTTCAAAAACATGATGCATGACATAAAGAAAACACTTAACATGCATAAACCTACTGTTTTGTGATGTAGGCCTAAAGGCACACACAATACTTCACTTACCTGGCTTCCCAAGAGGTTCCTGGTTGCAGGATATCCCAAGAGCTTGCTCACCTAAAACATAAGCACAGCATTACTTAAACTTCATTCTCAACATTCGAAAATCTAAGGGGCTAGTCCTGAGAGTTCTTTTCTTCACCATTCCCGATTCCTCTCTAACCCCCAAATCCCATCCCTTACTCACAGCACTTCTAAAACACATACATTGTCATCCATCAGTTACCTAGACACTAAAGCAGCAAGTAATCGAATCGAAACTTACCTTGGTTGAAGGAAAATCGGGTAGGAGAATCGCCTAAAGGTTCCTGCTAGAGAACTGATGGCCAAGAGAGAGGGATAAACAGAATGGCGGCTATAGTGCATTAAACCCAAAACCTCTTTCCTTAAATACGTTATCCACTTTTAATATCTAATTACCCTTTTGCCCTCGTATTCACATTAACTAACCTAATCACTTTTTCTCCAAATTCTTCAAAAAATTAGTACATCATAATTTGATAAATTAAATTTGGTTTAATAGGAACCTGGTGCTACAATCTACCCTCCTTAAAAAAATTTTGTCCTCAAAATTCAATACCTGAATAATTCTGGGTGTTGGTGCATCATGTCTTGCTGGCGCTCCCAAGTTGTTTCCTCTATGTTCTGGTTATGCCATAAGACTTTCACCAGTGAGACTTCCTTGTTGCGCAACACTTTCACTGCATAATCTAAGATCCTTATTGGTTTCTCTTCATAAGTAACAGTGGGGTGAACTTCAATACTTTGAGGTTCCACAACTTGAGATGGATCTCTAACACACTTCTTCAGCATGGAAACATGAAACACATTATGGATTCCCTCTAAAGAGGCTGGTAACAGTAGTTGATAGGCTGACTTCCCAATCCTCTTCAAGATTGAGAAAGGTCCAATATATCTGGGGTTCAACTTGCCTCTCTTTCCAAATCTCACAACTCCTTTGAAAGGTGACACCTTAAGGAAAACTTCATCACCAACGTCAAATTCCAGTTCTCTTCGTCTTTTGTCTGCATAGCTTTTCTGCCGGCTTTGAGCTGTCAAGATTCTTTGTCGGATAAGAGCAATTTTCTCCACTGTCTGCTGCACAATGTCATGACCAATCAATTGTGCTTCTCCAACTTCATCCCAATACAATGGGGATCTGCACTTTCGTCCATACAATGCCTCGTATGGTGCCATGCCTATTGTTGCCTGAAAACTGTTGTTATAAGAAAATTAAACTAAGGACAAGTATTTGCTCCATGAACCTTGAAAGTCTAATACACATGCACGGAGCATATCCTCTAATGTTTGAATAGTCCTTTCAGATTGTCCATCTGTTTGAGGGTGGAAAGCTGTGCTAAAACTAAGCTGTGTTCCCATAGCCTTGTGCAAACATTTCCAAAACTTAGATGTAAATCTAGAGTCTCAGTCTGAAACTATGGTGCTTGGAACTCCATGCAGTCTAACAACTTCATGCACATACAACTCAGCCAGTTGATCCATCGAGTATGTTATCTTCATTGGCAGGAAGTGAGCTGATTTGGTTAGACGGTCGACTATCACCCAAATTGCATCATGTCCTTTTGCTGTTCTAGGCAATCCCACAACAAAGTCCATCGTTATTTGCTCCCATTTTCATTCAGGAACTGGTAAAGGTTGCAATGTTCCTGAGGGTCGTTGGTGCTCAGCTTTAATCTACTGACAACACAAACATGATCCTACATACTCTGCCACACATCTTTTCATATTTGGCAACCAATAATGCTATTTAAGATCTTTGTACATCTTTTTGCTTCCAGGGTGAACAGAGAATCGAGAAGAATGTGCTTCAGAAAGAATCTCATCTCGAAGTTCTTTAATGGTAGGAACAAACCATCTATTTCTAAACTTAAGGATTCCATCAGCGGAATAGTTAAAATCCAACTTGTCTGCAGAGTCCATGCAGGACTTATACTTATTACATTCAGTGTCGTTCCTTTGAGCTTCCTTTATTTTCTCCAAAATAGTAGGCCTCAAGGATATGGCCGAAAGCATAGCTGATACACTAGATACTGCTTCTAGATTAAACTTTTGGAATTCAGACTCTAAAGCTAGTGGTATGTCTAAAATCATGGCTGAGGCTGATGTTGTCACTCTACTCAGGGCATCTGCCACAACATTTGCTTTGCCGGGGTGGTACTTAATCTCAAAATCATAATCCTTTACAAATTCCAACCATTGACGTTGCCTCATATTTAATTCCTTCTGTGTGAAGATATACTTCAGGCTCTTATGATCTGAAAATATCTCACAAGATTGTCCATACAAATAGTGTCTCCAAATCTTTAGAGCAAAAACCACAGCAACTAACTCTAAGTCATGCGTAGGGTAATTCTTCTCATGTGTTTTCAACTGTCTAGAGGCATAAGCTATTACTTTTCCATCTTGCATTAGAACACAACCAAGACCGATCTTGGAAGCATCACAATAAATGCTAAATTTACCATTTTAAACAGGAAGGGTCAAAATTGGAGCGTTGGTCAGTTTCTGCTTCAATGTCTGAAAACTATGCTCACATTCATCAGTCCATGTATACTTCACATTTTTCCTTGTTAACTTAGTAAGGGGTGTAGCAATCTTCGAAAATCCCTCAATAAATTTTCTATAATAACCAGCTAATCCAAGGAAACTTCGAATATCCGTAGCATTCCTTGGTTGGGGCCACTTCCTGACTGCTTGAACCTTGGCTGGATCGACAGATATGCCATCTCCAGAGATGACATGTCCTAAAAAGTGAACTTGATCTAACCAGAACTCACACTTAGAAAACTTGGCATAAAGTTGGTGTTGCCTCAGTAATCCTAACACCAAGCTTAAGTTTTTTGCATGCTCCTCCTTGGTTCGTGAATAGATCAGAATGTCATCGATAAACACTATGACAAATTTATCCAAAAATTCATGAAACACTCTATTCATGAGATCCATAAAGGCTGCTGGTGCATTTGTCAATCCGAAGGACATGACTAAAAACTCATAATGTCCATACCTTGTGCGAAAAGCAGTCTTTGGAATATCTTCAGATTTAACCTTCAACTGGTAGTAACCGGACCTAAGGTCAATCTTAGAGAAAACTCTAGCACCATTAAGCTGATCAAATAAATCATCAATCCTAGGCAGTGGATACTTGTTCTTGACAGTTAGCTTATTCAATTCTCTATAGTCTATGCACATACGCATTGATCCATCTTTCTTTTTGACGAAAAGAACAGGTGCACCCCATGGTGAAAAGCTAAGGCGTATGAACCCTTTCTCCAACAAATCCTCTAACTGCTTCTTCAATTCCTTAAGTTATGTTGGTGCTAGTCTATATGGATTTTTGAATACAGGCTCGGCGCCTGGGTAGACATCCACAACAAATTCAATTTTCCTATATGGTGGAAAGCCAGGAAGGTCATCTAGGAATACTTCCGAAAAATCTTGGACAATTAAAACATTTTTGGGGTGTCTAAAACATTGGCCAAAAAGCACAAATACTTTTTTGCATGAGGAGGGTCTACAATCAACAGAAGTCATCACAGTCATTTCCTTACTCTTCTTCAGAGCTTGGAAGGTATGGTTTAAACCACCAGGGGGTTGAAAACTAACAATTCCAGTCCTACAATCTATTGTGACATAATGCTTAAACAACCAATCCATTCCTAGGATTACATCAAATCCCATTATGTCCATAACAATGAGATCGGCAAGCAAATTTATGTTTCATACTAATACAACACTACCAGGTATCACTTGGTTAGAGTGCATGCGTTCACCAGAGGGTAAGGTAACATTAAACACATGCTCAGTAGGGGTAAGCTTTACATCTAACTTATCAGCAAACGTCGATGCTATGAATGAATGTGTTGCACCAGAATCTATCAATGTAAAAGCGGGTAAAGAGTTGACCAGTATAGTACCCGACACAACAGCAGGCTGTTCATCATCGCCCGACTCCATCATGGAGAATATCCTCGGCTTGATCATAGCAGGGCCATTCTTAGGAGCTGGATAGTCTTTAACAACGTGGCCAACCTTGTTACAGTTGAAGCATCGGGTGACTCTGGGCTTTGGGCAATCCCTGAATGTGTGTCCAGATTCCTCGCAATTGAAAGACTTTCCCGAACCAAACCTGCATTCACCTAGGTGACTCTTCGAACATTTTGGGCACAGGGGAAACTTCCTGGCATCCGGCACTTTCTTTCTTGTTCCTTGGCTATGCTGGCCTTCACTAGGCCTCTTTATTCCCCTTTGATGATGTAGCTGGACCGACTTTTGTGGGACCTCTTTTGGTCCAGCACACTTCTTTTCAGTTTCTTCCACTTCCAAAGCAGTGGACACAACCTCACTGAATGTCAAGCCTTTAATACCACAAAATTTAACCCCTCGGTATATTTCTGGCTTCAGTCCATGCACAAACTTGAATACCTTGTCTTCGTCCCTGTGAGCAAAATATCCAGCAAACCTGGACAGGGACTCGAACTGCCTACTGTACTAGGCTACAGACCCTGTCTGTTTCAAGTTTAGAAATTCCAACTTCTTTGCAGTTTGGACAGTACTGTTGAAATACTTGTAACACCCGAAATTTCTATTACAAGTGTAGCCCTAGTTTTGGATAAGTAGGAGTGATAGTGTGGCTTGGTGTCAAGTGAGGTTAAGTGATGAAAGTGGAGGCTTTGACAAGTCAAACCAACTTGTGATTGGTGGAGGATTGTAGTTTGAAAAGTCAAATGCAAATAATGGTGATTTATTATGGTTTTTGGCGTTGAATTTAAAGAGAGTAAGTGAGGGAGAGAGTTTGAAATGTCAAACTCTTTTGATTGGTTGAAAATGGAGTTTGAAGGTCAAACAACCAATGATTAAATTGTGGGATTAAATGGATGTTAAAGTGGATGAAAAGTGAAGTTTAGTGATTATGTTTGGCGTGGAAATACAAAGGAAAAGGGGAGGGCTTTAAGGTAATTTACTTGAGCATTTAATGAAAGAGCATTTAATGAAAGAAGAAAAGGTGTATAAATAAATGAAGTTCTTTTCATTCTTCTTCTTCACTCCATCGATCCCTCTCTCCCTTTCCTCCATAGCCGAAGCTTCTCATCCCTCTAGCTTCATTTTCTCAAGCCAATCTAAGGTAATTTTTGTTGGGTTTTAGTTTATGTAAGATTGGATGAAGCTTAGGATTGTTTTTAGTGTGTTTTGTGAGGTTTTAGAGAGGGTTTGAAAACCCTAGATGAATGAGTCTGAATTTTGGGGTTCCAAATTGGGGTTTTCTTTCTCTTTTGATTAATTAAGCCTTAGATATGTTAGTTTAATTTGTTGGAGTGATTAGATAGTGATTTGGATTTGAAATGCACAAAACCGGTTTTTAGGTAAATAGGGCACCGATTCTGTCTTGGCCATTTTCGGATTGGTCAAGTGTCTTGTTTAATGGATTTAAGCATTTCAATGGATAGTAGACGTGTAGAGGTTTCCGAGTTGGGGTGGCACGTCGAATTCCGTTGAAAAACGAGAAAGTTACGGCCGTTTAAAGTTAGATGTCGGTAATTTGTGCAAAAATTGGGTGTAGATGTTTAGAAGTGGGAATTGCTTAGTTGTTGGTTAGTTAAGTTTAAGGATCTTTTTAGAATTGTATTGGTAACTTATTAAGTGAAGTTTCATTATTTAGGTCGTCGAGCGTTTGAATTGGACGATGAAAGTAAGCCAGTGGAAAACCGAGCATCCAGGTAAGTAGTGGTTGTCATCCTTTTTGCCTTCGGGCCTACACCATAGAACGGTAAGTAATGGTTATTTGTTTTTGCTTAGTGATGTGTTGCTGTTTTGTTGAGGGTTGCATTGGTTGGTTGTTTGGTTTCGTGTTGTGTTGCGTTGTTATGTTGTGTTATGTCGTGTGGTGTTGCATTGGTTGGTTGTCGTGTGGTGTTGCATTGGTTGGTTGTCGTGTGGTGTTGCATTGGTTGGCATGGTAGTCGGTTAAAGTGTAAGGCCCTTCGGGGCGGGCAACTAAGGCACTTCGGTGCGGGCAAGTAAGGCCCTTCGGGGCGGGCAAGTAAGGCCCTTCGGGGCGGGCAACTAAGGCCCTTCGGGGCGGGCAACTAAGGCCCTTCGGGGCGTGCAACTAAGGCCCTTCGGGGCGGGCAACTAAGGCACTTCGGTGCGGGCAACTAAGGCCCTTCGGGGCGGGCAATTAAGGCACCTCGGTGCGGGCAACTAAGGCCCTTCGGGGTGGGCAACTAAGGCATCCTTTCGGGTGCGGGCAACTAGAATTGTTTGGTCGTGTTGTCGTGTTAGGTTGAGCCAGTTTGTTGAGTTGCATTGAGTGGTGTTGTGTTGTTGTGTTGAGTTGTCGTGTTGAGTGGTGTTATTATGGTTATGTTGTTGTGTTGAGTTGTCGTGTTGAGTGGTGTGGTGTTGTTGTGCTAGGGTAGGGTGGTGTGTGCATTGTTTTATTTATATTTATTATTCCCTACTTGCTAAGCGTAAGCTTACGTGTGTGTGTGTTCTGTGGTGTAGGTGGCGACAGCAGTACAAGTTAGAGCTACGAGAAAAGCTGGGTTTGGGACGCAGTCGTTGATGTACGCTGTATGCCGGTGCGGGCAGTTGTCGGGGCGCTTCGACCTAGTTCTCGGCAGGGGTTTGTGGTAGTGCATGTTTTGAAAACTTTGAGTTATTAGGAGTGGATTTGGGAATGTTTGAGTGTTGCTTGATTGGTCATGTTTTGAGTATTTGGAGTTGAAGTGTGTAGTTATTTTGGTGTGTGATAATGGTGGTGAAATGTGCACGTTGTGGTCGGGATTGGATCTTAGAGTCGTTTGGCTAAATTTTGTTTGATGTATATAGTTGGATTGATCTGGTCATTTGGTTGGTTAAATCGTGTATTAAAGGTATTGTCTCTTCAGGTTTTGGATTTTGAAAATTTAGCCGTTATATTGTCGATTTTTGGTTTTCAAAGCCAAAATGTCGGGTTGAGTTCTCTATTTTTTTTTGTTAATTGTTTTAAGTCGGTTTTTCAAGAAATTTGTGGGACACGAAGTTATGGGTGTCGGGATGACGTGGTTAAAGTTTCGTGATTTTTGGAGGTGTCGGGATTGTAGAAAAGTGTAGAAAAGTGTAGGAAAGCGGGAAAAGGTCAAAATGGGTATTTTTGGATGTTTTTGGGTGTTAAAAACCCGAGCCGGCCCGATCGGTCGGGCCCGGGGCACGATCGGTCGCGGTCGGGATGTTGTAGAGTGAAGAAAACCCGAGGAGGCCCGATCGATCGGGCATTTAGCCACGATCGGTCGCGGTGGCACGGTTGGGGCGCGCAGGCGCAGCGCGCGCGCCCAGCGGCCCCTTTGGGGCCAATTTTCGATTTTTTTCAAATTTTCCCATTTTCTCAAATGTTTTGACCTGACATTTTCCGATGTATTTTAAACGTATTTTGGGCCCGTTTCCCAACAAGTTTTGAGGGTTCGAAAAAAACCCGAAAACGAGTCAAAATATTTAAGATAATTATTTTTAAATTACGTTTAAATGCGGGGTAGCTAGCCAAGTAGCGCACCGGGCCCGGGGTGGGTTTGGGGGCGTTACAATACTTCTCGTAGAAAATGTCTTTGAATTGCGACCAAGGCATTGCCAAGACATCAGTGGTGGTCTCTATTGTTTCCCACCAGAGTTGAGCTTCACCAGCCAAGTGAAATGTCGCCAACGTGACCTTGTCTCCTTCTCTATGTTGGCACACCTAAACATACTTTCAATCTTCCTAAGCCACCCTTCAGCAACAACTGGATCAGATGATTGTCCATCAAACGTGGGTGGTCGTAATCTCCTGAATCTATCTCCAAAATGTTCATTGCTAGAACCCGAGTTGGCACTCCCTTGCACCTCTCGGTTCAGCAACACTCCTAACTGATCGAACTGTTGTCGTACTAAGTCTGTCTGCTGACGTACCAAATCTGTCAGCTGTCTAATAACACTTGGTTCCTCCTCACTCCTCAAGTTTGGCATTTCCCTTGGCACTCTGGGTCTTCCTGGGCGTCTGGCCATTGTACTAAATTCCTGTACAGGGTTAATTACACTCTTAAGTATCTAATAGCCAGAGTTACCATAAACACTTACAGTTGTTGAAGTACTTACATGCAACGATTGGCACTGATGAGTAATCTTTTGAACAGTTTAACTGACATGTCTCTGATACCATACTGTAACGCCCCGAATTATATAAACCCGGTTCGTTACTCATAGATCGAACATGACTAAGAAACTTTGGACTAAATTTGAAAACTTCGCTCGAAAGTCAAAATTTGACATTTTCTAAAACTTCAAAACATTTAAAGACTTGCAGCGGAAATCGTTTAAGCAAAAATAGAGTTAAACAAAACTATAGAAACAATGTTTGAATAATCGGTTGGAACATTAAGAAATAACCAACCAAAGAAAATAAAGGTTTAATCGTGAAATACTTGAAAAGTTACAGAAGTCAAACGTAGCTGCCGCTGAGCAAAGTCAACGGAAGAGACTGAAACAGAAAACAGAGGGCTTCTTCTAGTGGCAAAATGACAAAACTTTGGCTACGTCATCCGGTGGATTTAACAAACGACGTCCACCGGTGACTAAACGAAAAAGTCTATTTTTCCTTCACAAGACAAAATAAAACTGAATACATCGACCGGTCACTAAGTGACAAAACCCCATTGCTCGCAACCACCGGTCATAAGACGACAAAAGTCTTCCTACCTCTACCGATGACGTCAGCCGGATGATTTCCTTCACCCGATAGACTAAATCTCGCGTCCACCGGTGACATCAGCCGGATGATTTCCTTCATCCGATCGACTTTATCTCACATCCACCGGTGACGTCAGTCGGATGATTTCCTTCATCCGATCGACTTTATCTCACATCCACCGGTGAACTTCATCCACCAATGGTTCAACTTACAATTTTCACTCAAAGCATTCAAAACAACCTGACCCTAAATAACATCTGACATTCAACAAATAACCATTAACAGAAGAACAACATCTGTATCCTAGACATAACTTTGGAAATAAAAAACTCCAACTACATTTAAATCACGTTTTCTTTGGCAGAGAAGAAATTCTCAAGGGTATCAAAACATCAAATAACTACTGAAACTTCACCTACAGACAAGTGTTAAACCGACTCATCAGAACACCAAACCATGGCAAGAATGTGCTCCAACAGCTTCACCTATTCCTCAGTAAATTAAGAAAATTCACCAGTAGTTACCTCCACACCTACATCACAAAACTCACCTATTAGCCTAATGCTAAGTAAGTAAAGAAAATGACATGGAATACTGAAACATAAATCCTAATTATGCAGTTTCTACTTTCACAACTCAGTTGCAATTTTGTTCATTCACTATTATGATCCCTCGGTTCCATTGGGAGATGGATCAACTTTTCCAAAATCATACATCCTCTTCTCAATTAAGGGGCGGATTAGTTCCCTTAACAGCTGATCTGATCCCTCAATTCCATTGAGAGTGGGATCAGTTCTCCCAAAGTAATAAATCCTCTACTCGATTAAGGGGCGGATTAATTCCCTTAATAGCTAATCTGTTTCAATCTGTTTATACCTTGCCAAAACATTTCACATAAATTCATTTTTGTATTTCTTCAAAAACATGATGCATGACATAAAGAAAACACTCAACATGCATAAACCTACTGTTTTGTGATGTAGGCCCGAAGGCACACACAATACTTCACTTACCTGGCTTCCCGAGAGGTTCCTGGTTGCAGGATATCCCTAGAGCTGGCTCACCTAAAACATAAGCACAGCATTACTTAAACTTCATTCTCAACATTCGAAAATCTAATGGGCTAGTCCTGAGAGTTCTTTTCTTCACCATTCCCGATTCCTCTCTAAACCCCAAATCCCATCCTTTACTCACAGCACTTCTAAAATGCATACATTGCCATCCATCAGTTACCTAGACACTAAAGTAGCAAGTAATCGAATAAAAACTTACCTTGGTTGAAGGAAAATCGGGCAGGGGAATCGCCTAAAGTTTCCTGCTAGAGAACTGATGGCCGAGAGAGAGGGATAAACAGAATGGCGGCTATAGTGCATTAAACCCAAAACCTCTTTCCTTAAATACGTTATCCACTTTTAATATCTAATTACCCTTTTACCCTCGTATTCACATTAACTAACCTAATCACTTTTTTTCCAAATTCTTCAAAAAATTAGTACATCATAATTTGATAAATTAAATTTGGTTTAATAGGAACCTGGTGCTTCAAAAACAATCTGTAGATTCAGATTCCGAACCTAAGCAACAGTCTGCTTCATCAAAATATTACAGTATTAATGAAATTTTTGATCGTCTCGAAAACATTAATACTTCGAAACCCACAATAATTCAGGATCTTCGTCACGAAGTAAATGAATTAAAATTTGAGTTAATTCAACTTCGTAATAATTACAATCAGTATAAAATTATAACCGATGATCGTCTATCTAGACTAGAAACAAATGTCCCATCAACTTCGAATTCTATTCTTGAAAATGACATGGAAGACTCTACTCCATATTTAAACAGCATAAGTCGCATCACTTTACAAAAGTGGTTTATTCAAATTACTCTGGTAATTCAACAGAATTTTAAAATTCCAAATTTAATTGCTCTTGTTGACAGTGGAGCGGATATTAATTGTATTCAGGACGATTTAATTCCTACTCAATACTTTGAAAAAACAGTTCAATCTTTAACTGCTGCTAGTGGAAGCAGAATAAAGATAAATTATAAATTGTCTAAGGTCTTAATATGTAATAAAGCAACTAGTTTAGAAACAACATTTTTACTTGTTAAAAATTTGCAACAACAGGTGATCTTAAGAACACCTTTTCTAAATCTTATCATGCCAATAAAAAAGATTGATAAATCTGGAATTCATGCAACTGTTCAGGATCAGGATATTATTTACCCCTTTGTCTCTGATCCCGAGAACCATTCCATATTTGAGTTACAAAATTTTCATAAAAATAAAGAAAAACAATTAAGTTTTCTTAAAGCAGAAATTAATTATTTAAATATATCAGAACAACTTCAAAGTCCTAATTTTTATGAAAAAATTAAAGAAATTGAAAATAAATTCTTAGCAGAAGTATCTAACAGTATGCCTAATGCCTTTTGGGAGAGAAAACGTCATATCGTTTCTCTTCCTTATATATCTGAATTTAATGAAAAGCTAATTCAAACTAAGGCTCGTCCGAATCAGACGAAATATAATTATTTAGAACTCTGTAAAAAAGAGATTGAAACTCTTTTAGAGAAAAATCTAATCTGTAAAAGCTACTCCCCATGGAGTTGGACAGCCTTCTATGTTAATAACAGTAATGAAAAAGAGCGTGGTGCTCCCCGCTTAGTAATAAATTATAAACCGTTAAACGATATTTTACAATGGATCCATTACCCGATTCCCAATAAAAAGGATCTTTTATATCGTTTACAATCTGCAGTAATCTTTTCTAAATTTGATTTAAAATCTGGATACTGGTAGATTGAAATAGCTGAAAATGACAGATATAAAACTGCCTTTGTGGTCCCTTTTGGACACTACGAGTGGAATGTGATGCCATTCGGTCTAAAACATGCCCCATAAGAATTTCAAAATATAATGAATAGTATTTTTTCTCCTTATACTGCATTCTGTATTGTTTATATTGATGATATTTTAATTTTTTCGCCATCAATAGTTCAGCATGTTAAGCATTTAAAAATTTTAAAAGATGTCATTAAACATAATGGTTTAGTGATATCTGCTCCGAAAATGAAATTATTTCAAACAACTATTTGTTTTTTAGAACATACTGTTAATCAAGGAACAATTATTCCTATTAACCGTAGCATAGAATTTGCATCAAAGTTCCCTGATGAAATGAAAGATAAAACTCAATTACAACGATTTCTTGGAAGTTTAAACTATCTAGGAGATTACTATCAGTATTTAGCCCAGGATACTTTTATTCTATATGCTCGTCTTCTGAAAAATCCTCCTCCCTGGACTCAGGATCATACTGAAACTATAAAAAGAATTAAACTAAAAGCACAAGTTTTACCTTGTCTTTGTTTATCTAATTCAAAATGGAATAAAATCGTTGAAACCAATGCTTCTGACATTGGTTATGGTGGTATTTTAAAACATTTTAATCCAAACATGTAACACCTGGTTTCAATATAAATCAAAATAAGTTATTAAACGGAGGTATATAATCTTAAGGTTTAAAATTGAGTGAAATGTTGATTAGGTTATTAAGTGACTAGGCAGGGGCAAGATGGTAATTGCAAATTTATATTGTGGATAACGTATTTAAGGGAAGTGTTAATGAGGTAGCCGCCACTGTTTCATTTCATTTCCTCTTCCACTCTCAGCTCCTCAGCTTAGCAGAGCGCGATAGGAGACCCTCTTCGATCCCTCCAGCGATTTCCTCAGAACTAGGTGAGTTTTGCTTCTATTTCTTACTACATTGTAACTGTCGAGGGTTGACAAATGAAGTTTTGAGAATGCGGTATGTGAGTGCTAGTTTCGGTTATGAGTTGAATCGGGAATGCACTACGATTAGGGCTTCCAAACTAATTTCCTTAGCTTTCTGGGTAGCTAGAAAGAAGTTTGACGAAAGTTTAAATTAATGTTCGATTTGTGGAACTAGGTTTGAGTAAACTCCCGAGGGAGAGGTTTCAACAAGCTTCCCAGGAGACCAGGTAAGTGAAGTTTGCTTGTGCCTTCGGGCCTACATCACAAAACGTTAGGGTTATGATTACTTGTATGAATCTGTATTCTATGCATCATGTTTTAAAACATACGAAAATGAATTTGAATGCATGATTGGCATGGTAAGGATTGAACATATTGAAACAGTCATGTGAATCAGTTTCACTGTTAAGGGAATTAATCCACCCCTTAATGAGACATGGATGTATGTACTTTGGGAGAGTTGATCCAACTCCCAATTTCACAGGTGGATCTGAACAGGAGAATCAGTTTCACTGTTAAGGGAATTAATCCACCCCTTAATGAGACAGGGATGTATGTACTTTGGGAGAGTTGATCCAACTCCCAATTTCACAGGGGGATCTGAACAGAAACGAAGCATGAGCAACTGAGTTGAGAAAGTAGAAATTGCATATTAGGAATTTATATTTCGTTGTTTCATTTCTTGTTGGCTTTACTTACTTAGCATTAGGCTAATAGATGAGTTTTGTGATGTAGGTGTTGAGGACACTGCAGGTGAGTTTCCTGAGTGCACAGAAGATTGATGTGGTTGGAGGAGTACATCCATGTCTCGGCTTGGTAAACTGATGAGGCGGGTTAACTGGTGTCAGCAGTTGTTGAGGTTTAGTAGATGACGATTGGTCTGAGTATGTTGAGTTTTCATGACAGTAGAAATTTTAGTATTTTGAATACGTTTTGAGATCTACTGATACTAGTAATCTGTTGAGTTTTAAACGTTGATTTTTACTGGATTTGACTAATGCTATGGTTGAGTTGTTTCTGAATGGTTTTCGAGAAGCAAGCAAATTCCTTTCTGTAGATAGTGTTGTGTTTTATGTCATCCGGTGATGTCGAGTGTTTTGGCTCGTAGGATGATATAGGTGTTCTGTTGTCGTTTAGTGACCGGATGACAAATCTTATGCTTTGTCGTTTAGTGACCGGATGACAAATCTTACGTTTTGTCGTTTAGTGACCGGAAGGCAAATATTATGTTTTGTCGTTTAGTGACCGGATGACAAATCTTATGTTTTGTCGTTTAGTGACCGGATGACAAATCTTACGTTTTGTCGTTTAGTGACCGGAAGACAAATCTTATGTTTTGTCGTTTAATGACCGGATGACAAATCTTACGTTTTGTCGTTTAGTGACCGGATGACAAATCTTATGTTTTGTCGTTTAGTGACCGGTGGGGGTCTTCAAATAGCTTTCCCTTTTTTGTTGACTTTGTTCAACGGACGATGAATTTGACTTTTGCAACCTTTAAAGTGTTTTCACGAGTTAAACCTTTGCTTCTTAACCGATTGTTTCTTAACGTTTTCCCACGCTTATTTCGACATGGTTTTGTTTAATTTTATTTTTGTTTAAACGATTTCCGCTGCAAGTTTTCATGTTTTATCAAATGCCCAAATTTTTGAATTTTGAACGAAGTTTTAAATTTGGTCCAAGTTTTCATAGAAAGTTTCGGACTTATGAGTAACAAACCGGGTTCAGTAAACTCGGGGTGTTACAGTGTGGTATCAGAGACATTCAGTTAAACCGTTCAAAAGATTACTCATCAGTGCCAGTCGTTGCATGGAAGTACTTCAACAACTGTAAGTGTTTACATTACCCTTAGTTGATAGATACTTAAGAGTGTGACTAACCCTGTGCAGGAATTTAGTATAATGGCCAGACGCCCAGGGAGACCTAGTGTGCCTAGAGAAGTGCCAAATGTGAGAGGCGAGGAGGAGCCTAGTGTGATTAGGCAGCTGACAGAATTGATGCGTCAGCAGACTGATATAGTGCGTCAACAGTCGGATCAATTAGGAGTGTTGTTGAACCGAGAAGCACAAGGAAGTGCCAACTCGGGTTCTAGCAGTGAACATTCTGGAGATAGATTCCGGAGACTAAGACCACCCACGTTTGATGGTCAGTCATCTGATCCTGTTGTTGCTGAAGGATGGCTTAGAAAGATCGAAAGTATGTTTAGGTGTGCCAACATAGGAGAAGAAGACAAGGTCACGCTGGCAACCTTTCATCTAGCTGGTGAAGCTCAACTCTGGTGGGAAACAATAGAGACCACCACAGATGTTTTGTCAATGCCTTGGTCAAAATTCAAGGATATTTTCTATGGAAAATATTTCAACAGCACTGTCCAAACCGCAAAGAAGTTGGAATTTCTTAATTTGAAGCAGACAGGGTCGGTGGCAGAGTATAGTAGGCAATTTGAGTCCTTGTCCAGGTTTGCTGGACATTTTGCTCATAAGGACGAGGATAAGGTGTTCAAATTCGTGCATGGACTGAAGCCGGAGATTTATCGAGGAGTCAAATTCTGTGGCATTAAAGGTTTAACGTTCAGTGAAGTTGTGTCCACTGCTCTGGAAGTGGAAGAAGCTGAAGGGAAGTGTGCTAAACCAAAGGAGGTCCCACAAAGGTTTAACCAGCCACACCAGCAAAGGGGAACGAAGAGGCCAAGTGAAGGCCAAAATAGCTAAGGATCAGGGGGAAAGGTGCAGAACGTCAGGAAATTTCCCCAATGTCCTAAGTGTCTGAAGTACCACCCGGGAGAATGCAGACTGGGCTTGGGAAAGTGTTTCAACTGTGAGGAGGTTGGACACACGATCAAGGAGTGCTCGAAGCCTAGAATCACCAGGTGCTATAATTGTAACAAAGTCGGCCATATTAGCAGAGACTGTCCAGTTCCTAAGAATGGCCCTGCTATGATCAAACCAAGAATATTCTCCATGACGGAGTCGGGTGAAGAACAGCCTGCTGTAGTGTCAGGTACTATACTGATCAACTCTGTGCCTGCTTTTACTTTGATAGATTCTGGTGCAACGCATTCATTTATAGCATCTGCATTTGCTGTTAAGTTAGATGTGCCGTTTATCCCTTCCCTGCATGTGTTTAATGTTGCATTGCCTTCTGGTGAACGCATGCACTCTGACCAAGTGATGCTTGACAGCGATGTGCTAGTAGGAAGCGTGAGTCTGCCTGCTGATCTCATTATTATGGATATAATGGGATTTGACGTAATCCTAGGAATGGATTGGTTATTTAAGCATTATGCCACAATAGATTGTAGGACTGGAATTGTTAGTTTTCAACCCCCTGGAGGTTTAAACCATACTTTCCAAGCTCTGAAGAAGAGTAAGGAAATGACTGTAATGACTTTTGTCAATTGTAGACCCTCCCCATGCAAAGAGTATTTGTGCTTTTTGGCCAGTGTTTTAGACACACAACTAGTAGAAAAATCAAGTCCCAAGAATGTCTTAGTTGTCCAGGACTTCCCTGAAGTATTCCTAGATGACCTTCCCGGCTTGCCACCAGATAGGGAAATTGAATTTGTGGTAGATGTTTACCCCGGTGCCGAGCCTGTGTCCAAAAATCCATATAGACTAGCACCAACAGAACTTAAAGAATTGAAGAAACAGTTAGAGGATTTGTTGGAGAAGGGGTTCATACGCCCTAGCTTTTCACCATGGGGAGCACCTGTTCTTTTTGTCAAAAAGAAAGATGGATCAATGCGTATGTGCATTGATTATAGAGAATTGAATAAGTTAACTGTCAAAAACAAATACCCTTTGCCGAGGATTGATGACTTATTTGACCAACTTGGGGGTGCAAGAGTTTTCTCTAAGATTGACCTTAGGTCCGGTTATTACCAGTTGAAGGTTAAATCTGAAGATATCCCAAAGACTGCCTTTCGCACAAGATATGGACATTATGAGTTTCTGGTTATGTCTTTTGGTTTGACAAACGCACCAGCAGCCTTCATGGATCTCATGAATAGGGTGTTTCACGAGTATTTGGACAAGTTTGTTATTGTATTCATAGATGACATCCTAATCTATTCTAGCACTAAGGATGAGCATGCAAAACATTTGAGTTTAGTGTTAGAAGTATTGAGAAGGCACCAAGTTTATGCCAAATTTTCTAAGTGTGAGTTCTGGTTGGACCAAGTTCACTTTTTAGGACATGTCATCTCTGGGGACGCATATCTGTTGATCCAGCAAAAGTTCAAGCAGTTAAGGAGTGGCCCCAACCGAAGAGTGCTACTGATATTCGAAGTTTTCTTGGACTAGCAGGGTATTATAGGAAATTCATCGAGGGATTTTCAAAGATTGCCACACCCCTTACTAGGTTAACCAGGAAAAATGTGAAGTACATATGGACTGATGAATGTGAACATAGTTTCATAACCTTGAAACAGAAACTGACCAATGCTCCAATTCTGACCCTTCCTGTCGATAATGGTAAGTTTAGCATTTACTATGATGCTTCCAAGATTGATCTTGGATGTGTGTTAATGCAAGATGGTAAAGTAATAGCTTATGCCTCTAGACAGTTGAAAACGCATGAGAAGAACTACCTACCCATGACTTAGAATTAACTGCAGTTGTATTTGCACTTAAGATTTGGAGGCATTACTTGTATGGACAATCCTGTGAGATATTGTCAGATCATAAAAGCCTGAAGTATATCTTCACACAGAAGGAATTAAACATGAGGCAACGTCGATGGTTGGAATTTGTAAAAGACTATGATTTTGAGATCAAGTACCACCCTGGCAAGGCGAATGTAGTGGCAGATGCTTTGAGTAGAGTGACTCTTTTAGTTTCTGCTTTGACTCTGGACATACCGATGGCTTTAGAGACGGAATTCCAAAGATTTAACCTGGAAGTTGTGCCAAGTGTGTCAGTCATGCTTTCGGCCATGTCTTTGAGGCCAACTATTTTGGAGAAAATAAAGGAGGTCCAAATGAATGACACTGAGTGTAATAAGTATAGGTTGTGCAAAGATTCCACTGATAAGTCAGATTTCAACTGCTCAGCCGACGGAATTCTCAAGTTTCGAAATAGATGGTTGGTTCTGGCTGATACTGAGCTTAGGAAGGAGATCCTATCTGAGGCACATTCCTCCAGATTTTCAGTTCATCCTGGAAGTACGAAAATGTACAGAGATCTCAATCAGCATTATTGGTGGCCAGGTATGAAGAGAAGTGTGGCGGAGTATGTGGAGTCATGTCTGGTCTGCCAGCAAGTCAAGGCTAAACATCAGAGACCCTCAGGGACATTGCAACCCTTACCAGTTCCTGAATGGAAGTGGGAACAAATAACAATGGATTTTGTCGTTGGACTACCTAGGACAGCAAAGGGGCATGATGCAATCTGGGTTATAGTTGACCGTCTAACCAAATCTGCTCATTTTCTTCCAATTAAGATAACTTACTCAATGGATCAGCTTGCTGAATTGTACATGCAAGAGATTGTCAGATTGCACGGAGTTCCAAGTTCAATAGTTTCAGACCGAGACTCCAGATTTACATCTAAGTTTTGGAAAAGTCTGCACAAGGCTATGGGAACACAGCTTAATTTTAGCACAGCCTTCCACCCTCAAACGGATGGACAATCCGAGAGGACTATTCAGACCTTAGAAGATATGCTCCGAGCATGCGTATTGGATTTTCAAGGATCTTGGAGTAGATATTTACCATTGGTCGAGTTCTCTTACAATAACAGTTTTCAAGCAACAATAGGAATGGCACCGTATGAAGCCTTATATGGACGAAAATGCAGATCTCCTTTGTACTGGGACGAGGTTGGTGAAGCACAGTTGCTTGGTCCTGACATCGTGCAGCAGACTATTGAGAAGGTTGCCCTCATCCGTCAGAGGATCTTAATAGCTCAAAGCCGACAGAAGAGCTATGCTGACAGAAGACGCAGAGAATTAGAGTTCGAAGTAGGCGATGAAGTTTTTCTTAAGGTATCACCATTCAAAGGAGTTGTGAGATTTGGAAAGAGAGGCAAACTGAATCCTAGATTTGTTGGTCCTTTCTCAATTCTGAAAAGGATTGGGAAGGCAGCCTATCAGTTACAGCTACCAGCTTCTATGGGAGGAATACATGACGTATTCCATGTTTCTATATTGAAAAAGTGCATAAGGGATCCCAACCAAATCATGGAACAGCAAGACCTCGAAATTTGTCCTACCCTTGCCTACGAAGAGAAACCAGTAAAGATCTTGGATTATGCAGTAAAGGTACTACGCAACAAAGAAGTGCCGCTGGTGAAAGTCTTGTAGCACAATCAGAACACAGAGGAGGCAACATGGGAGCGCCAGCAGGACATGATGGACCAACATCCAGAATTATTCAGGTACTGAATTTTGAGGACAAAATTCTTTTAAGGAGGGTAGATTGTAACACCTGGTTTCAATATAAATCAAAATAAGTTATTAAACGGAGGTATATAATCTTAAGGTTTAAAATTGAGTGAAATGTTGATTAGGTTATTAAGTGACTAGGCAGGGGCAAGATGGTAATTGTGAATTTATATTGTGGATAACGTATTTAAGGGAAGTGTTAATGAGGTAGCCGCCACTGTTTCATTTCATTTCCTCTTCCACTCTCAGCTCCTCAGCTTAGCAGAGTGCGATAGGAGACCCTCTTTGATCCCTCCAGCGATTTCCTCAGAACTAGGTGAGTTTTGCTTCTATTTCTTGCTACATTGTAACTGTCGAGGGTTGACAAATGAAGTTTTGAGAATGCGGTATGTGAGTGCTAGTTTCGGTTATGAGTTGAATCGGGAATGCACTACGATTAGGGCTTCCAAACTAATTTCCTTAGCTTTCTGGGTAGCTAGAAAGAAGTTTGACGAAAGTTTAAATTAATGTTCGATTTGTGGAACTAGGTTTGAGCAAACTCCCGAGGGAGAGGTTTCAACAAGCTTCCCAGGAGACCAGGTAAGTGAAGTTTGCTTGTGCCTTTGGGCCTACATCACAAAACGTTAGGGTTATGATTACTTGTATGAATCTGTATTCTATGCATCATGTTTTAAAACATACAAAAATGAATTTGAATGCATGATTGGCATGGTAAGGATTGAACATATTGAAACAGTCATGTGAATCAGTTTCACTGTTAAGGGAATTAATCCACCCCTTAATGAGACAGGGATGTATGTACTTTGGGAGAGTTGATCCAACTCCCAATTTCACAGGTGGATCTGAACAGGAGAATCAGTTTCACTGTTAAGGGAATTAATCCACCCCTTAATGAGACAGGGATGTATGTACTTTGGGAGAGTTGATCCAACTCCCAATTTCATAGGAGGATCTGAACAGAAACGAAGCATGAGCAACTGAGTTGAGAAAGTAGAAATTGCATATTAGGAATTTATATTTCGTTGTTTCATTTCTTGTTGGCTTTACTTACTTAGCATTAGGCTAATAGATGAGTTTTGTGATGTAGGTGTTGAGGACACTACAGGTGAGTTTCCTGAGTGCACAGAAGATTGATGTGGTTGGAGGAGTACATCCATGTCTCGGCTTGGTAAACTGATGAGGCGGGTTAACTGGTGTCAGCAGTTGTTGAGGTTTAGTAGATGACGATTGGTCTGAGTATGTTGAGTTTTCATGACAGTAGAAATTTTAGTATTTTGAATACGTTTTGAGATCTACTGATACTAGTAATCTGTTGAGTTTTAAACGTTGATTTTTACTGGATTTGACTAATGCTATGGTTGAGTTGTTTCTGAATGGTTTTCGAGAAGCAAGCAAATTCCTTTCTGTAGATAGTGTTGTGTTTTATGTCATCCGGTGATGTCGAGTGTTTTGGCTCGTAGGATGATATAGGTGTTCTGTTGTCGTTTAGTGACCGGATGACAAATCTTATGCTTTGTCGTTTAGTGACCGGATGACAAATCTTACGTTTTGTCGTTTAGTGACCGGAAGGCAAATATTATGTTTTGTCGTTTAGTGACCGGATGACAAATCTTATGTTTTGTCGTTTAGTGACCGGATGACAAATCTTACGTTTTGTCGTTTAGTGACCGGAAGACAAATCTTATGTTTTGTCGTTTAATGACCGGATGACAAATCTTACGTTTTGTCGTTTAGTGACCGGATGACAAATCTTATGTTTTGTCGTTTAGTGACCGGTGGGGGTCTTCAAATAGCTTTCCCTTTTTTGTTGACTTTGTTCAACGGACGATGAATTTGACTTTTGCAACCTTTAAAGTGTTTTCACGAGTTAAACCTTTGCTTCTTAACCGATTGTTTCTTAACGTTTTCCCACGCTTATTTCGACATGGTTTTGTTTAATTTTATTTTTGTTTAAACGATTTCCGCTGCAAGTTTTCATGTTTTATCAAATGCCCAAATTTTTGAATTTTGAACGAAGTTTTAAATTTGGTCCAAGTTTTCATAGAAAGTTTCGGACTTATGAGTAACAAACCGGGTTCAGTAAACTCGAGGTGTTACAAAACACTACAAAATTCGCTTTACTTCAAGTGTTTGAAAACCAGTACAAAAAAATTATTCAACAGTTAAAAAAGAGATACTTTCAATTGTCAAATATATTTCCAAATTTCAAGATGATTTACTTAATCAGAAATTTACTCTTCAAATAGACTATAGTTCGGCAAAATTTATTTTAACAAAAGATGTTAAAAATCTTCCTTCTAAATAAATATTTCCTAGATGGCAATCTGAATTATCTGCTTTTGATATTTCTATAGAATATATCAAAGGCGAAAAGAATTCTCTTCCTAATTTCTTAACCTGTGAATTCTTGCAGGATGGAACCCCCATCACGAGGTAGAGCCGCAACCGAGGCTGTGGTAGAAAAATCGAATTTTATCAGTATGGTACGAACTTTCCAGCTTTGGGAGCTTCGTCATCGCAATCAGTATCTAATAATAAGAAAAAAACTGCTAAAGAGGTTCTTGAACAAGGACCACAATTCATTAAAAAGAAAGTAGTTGAACCATTGATCACTTTATCAGTAAACGATTTAAACTTAAATCAGAAAGATCTGTGGTATCTAAAAGAAAGATACCTTCAAACCCAATAGTACACTGTTCCAGAGGGAAAGGCCTGTTATATTTACGAGGCTATTCTTACTGAAACAGTATTTGTACAAATTTTTCATCATTATCTGGAAGAAGGAAACAGTAAGACTCCAATAACACATTCTAAGCGTTACGTTGTTCGTGTGCTTCATCCTCACGAGTGAGGATTATCAGTATTTGCAACCCGAACTTTAAAAATAAATGATCAGAAGTATAACTATTGAGATTATACGAGGGCTTGGACCTTCGCTTTTTACTATAAGAATCCAATTCGATCACATTCATGGTTTTTTATTTAAAATCAGAAACAAAGTTCCCCTCTTGGTTCCTCCATTGGTGGCAATTTCATTCCCAGGAACAGAGTATTTTTTAGGAGCAGTTTCAGAAGAATTTTTCTTTGTGGGTCAAGTGTCACCCCACTTTATCAGTAAAAAAACCCTAGATCGGACATGATACTTTATGGTTTTGTACCGAGTTCCAAATTAACTGGATATGGCAGTGGGGCCTCGAGTTATCCGAAGACCATTTAGGAATTCCAAAAGTCCAACGAAATTTCTATGTGAAATGGTGGGCGAGATTTGATTCAGAAAAATATCTGGCAGTTATGTTAGAAGTTATTAAGTAGTATCAGGACAACCAAAATCCTCTCGTATCAGTAATCTGCTAACAACGGACTCTTCAGTAAATTTTATTCATCATATTAAAATGATGATTCAAAATCAGTATCCGGATTTAAACCTTCATGATCAGGAAATTAAGCTTCTGGAAGTAATTAAAACCCAGTATTTATCTCTCGATAAAAATTATCCAGACAACAAAAGTGATGCCTTAATGAATTCTTTAGAGGCTGACTGTGGCTCTTTTTCCGTTCTTGCGGGAGAATCCCAGAATCCGAACGAAGGTGATAGCGACGGCTACCCAACTGAGTCCGATTTATGGGACTCCCTCATCGAAATAAAAATGATGAAAGCTAAGGAAAAAGCTAAAAAGGGAAAGCAGCAAAGCTACAATTATTGATCTGGTGCGCGTACCAGATGTGAAGCTTTCAGCAGAAGTGTTGCATCAGTCAGCTTCAGCTTTGTGATGTAAGCAGTGACATCACACTGCATTATTTCTGAAGATTTCAGTAGTAGTGTCAGCCTTGTCGTTGACATAAAGAAGCAGCAATTATTCTGAAGATCGTCATCCTTGACGCTAAACTGCAATTGTATTGCAAGTGGCTTCTCTCTTTCCTTCTCTATTAAATTGAGAAGTCTGTTGTTTGTTTATTTAAGTTTTTGAAGAAGATCTCTCTCCCTTTTCGTTTGGTTTGCTCCCACTCTTGTAAGATCTTTTCTTTCTTTAATATAAAAGTTTTATCAGAAGTTCCATTTCTTTTTATTGATCGTCGATCCTCCCCCTCATTTGGTATCAGAGCCATAATGGCTTTCTAAATCCGTAGTTAATTCATGTATGAATGAATTAAAGAATTAAGGTTAATCATTAAATCATTCGTGAATTCTTATTAGCAATGACAATTACTCTCTTTTAATTTTCCTTGTTACTCTTTTCATGTTGAGGTTTTGTGTGTCACATACCATGCTGATTATACTCTTTTAATTTTTCGTGGTGTATGGATCGTCACCCAAGACGCGTCGAGGTGTGCCACTAGTACCAGGATGGGAAATGGCTTTTACTCGTAAATCATTGTCAGACGAGTACACTTAAGAAAATTAAACTTGTTTTAATTAGCAGAGGTCCCGTTAGGGAATGTGTGGCCTTGACTCGTAATTCGTCGGAGATAAGAGTACAAGAAGAAAATTAAACTTGTTTAATTAGCATGGTTAGTAAATTCATCTTACCATTTCAAGATTAATTCTGTTTTCTTTAGATCGTTCAGACATGGATTAACGTAAGGATAAAAATGAATTTATCTGCTTTAAATATATCATCTGTATCTATTAAAAATGAAGAAATCGTTGAGTACTCACAGGCTCAACAATTAAACAAATGGACAATACTCGAAGTAGAATCAAAACGAATTTATAAACTTGGTTTCTTTGATTCCCTCAGTAAACGTGCTGTAAAAACTTCTGAATAAACTATATGTTTAGATACTAATGACAAAACAATTTGATTGCTTTATTTAAAAAATATTCAGAAATATTTAACCGAATTTAAATATCTGCATATTGGTTTAATACAAATTGCTTTTAAACCATTAACTTTACTAGGATTAAATTCTAGTATTCTAGCAGATCTTAGAGATGCTAGATGTAATGACTAAAAATCATTTTAATGGGTATAGTTTAGACTAGTTTATGCCATGGACCAATTTATTTGAATGTTTATCCGAATTTGACTTTATCTTTATCAGATAGAAATCTTTTTAAAGATGTAAGTTTGCATGTTCAATCGCATGGTTATAATTTCTTAGCTGGATCTGAAACTATTGCTGTGATTTACCGTATTTATTATAAAGTGTTAAATACTTTATGCCCGAATGCTATACTCTGTAGTGAGATAGGTAAAACTGTAGTTATTGAATGTAAATTATTAACAACAAATGTTGCGATTCCCGATTAATAAATTGGGAAGAAGTAACTTTCCCATCTAACTTGAATATTCCTAATGTCGTATCCCCTCAACCTATAATCAATAGTCAGTTAGATCAGATAACTCAAACGAGTGACGGAAACATTGAAGTCCGATTTTCTCCGAAAATCACTCATAGGTTATCTTTATCTAGAAGTATGTCTTCTAGGCATAGTATTCCTCCGCATAGGGTTTCTATTCCTAGTAGTTCTCAATATTCCGAAGTGGAATCACAACAATCTGAAAATCATAATGAATCTGCCTTTGATTCTAAAATTGAAGGCATTCAAATATCTGAACAACAAATTCCTCATGGAATTTACACCAGAAATACGAAATCTCCAACCGTATCAGAAATGGCTTTTAAAATATAAAAAATTTTATGGATTACTCGCGAGGATCGAAAATACGATTATGAATCAGTAAAGAATTTATGAGCCCTCAAAACAGAATGTTTAAGGAATGATATTTTAAACAATATGATAAAACATAATTAGAATTTATTAAAAATCAATTTTATATTGATTTAGAAATCAACCGAACTTTAATGACTTTTACCAAATGGTTTTGGACTTGGTATATAGACCATAGTGGTAAACTTAATGTTATTGAAGAATATCAGGAATTTTAAACAACTTGATTTAAAAGAAACCGTTCAACTGTTAAGGCGGTTCATCCTCCTCTAGAACCAATTCAGCTAAAAATGAACAGACAACTTTAGAAGTGGTTCCTTTAGTGGACCTAATGAAACCACTACCTTCTAAAGAAGAGTCAATTAATAAACAGATAATTTTACAAATATTAATCTGCAAACAATTAGTTCGAATTGAAAATCACATTAATAATGTAATTCCAGATTCGAAATTAATTCCTTAAACATCAGAAATTCCTATAACAACAATATCAAAACCGGATGTTAAACCTCCAATTCTAATAACAAATTTTAATTTTTCAAATCCAAATGAAAATTCTAATTTTATTTATCAGTTAATTAATCGAATAAATAAAAAACTCCAACTTAGTACTTTAAGTAATGATGAGTCTGGAGTAAATTCTGAATATCAAGAAATTCAAGATATTCAGGAATCTTTTAAAAATATGTAGGATTCAATAATTAATTATGATAACAGTCAAGAACCTTTCAGTAGTAAGCAAGACTTACCTATTAACCGTGTAAACTACGATAATGGCCCAAAAGCCGATAGTGTCCATAGAACTTATTATAAAAGACCAACTCCCCAAGATTTGCTTTGGGAAGAAAATTTTTATTTAGAACAGAAATCTTATAGCGCTAAAACCATCTATGAATGGAATATTGATGGTTTATCAGACTATCAAATTTACGAAATGATACATTAAATGCTTATGTATTCTAGTGTCTGTAAAGCATCAAAGAATAGTGATCATGATATCGTTATCTTTATCATCAATGGCTTTACAGGTTGTTTGAAAGGATGGTGGGATAATTATTTATCCTTATCCCAACAAACAGAAATTCTTAGAGTTGTAAAGCAAGAGAGTTTTGTGAATGTCTCTGTCGATCCAGTTACTGGATAGACATTGACTCAGTAACGAATGACAACGGTTGAAGATGCTGTCTATTCTCTTATCCAAGCAATAATTTTCCACTTTATTGGTGCTGTTGAACAGCGTCAAGAACGTGGGCGTGAATTATTACAGAATCTTTGCTGTCCATCTTTAACCCACTTTAGATGGTATAAAGATGTTTTCATTACTAAAGTTATGCAGCGTAAAGACGCTAATTCAGAACACTGCAATAATTGACGCTTTGCTGCTTTCTCTTTTCAGTTTTTTCCTTAGCTTTCATCATTTTTATTTCGATGAGGGAGTCCCACAAATCGGACTCAGTTGGGTAGCCAACTCTATGACCTTCGTTTGGATTTTGGGATTCTCCTGCGAGAACGAAAAAAGAGCCACAGTTAGCCTCTAAAGAATTCATTGAGGCATCACTCTTGTTGTCCGGATAATTTTTATCGAGAGATAAATACTGGGTTTTAATTACTTCTAGAAGCTTAATTTTCTGATCATGAGGGTTTAAATCCGGATACTAATTTTGAATCATCATTTTAATCTGATGAATTAAATTTACTGAAGAGTCCGTTGTTAGAGGATTACTAATACGAGAGGACTTTTGGCTGTCCTGATAATGCTTAATAACTTCTGACATAACTGCCAGACATTTTTCTGAATCAAATCTTGCCCACCACTTCACATAGAAATTCCGTTGGACTTCTGAAATTCCTAAATGATCTTCGTATAACTCGAGGCCCCACTGCCATATCCAGTTAATTCGGAACTTGGTACAAAACCATAAAGTATCCTGTCCGATCCAGGGTTTTTTTTACTGATAAAGTGGGGTGACACTTGACCCACAAAGAAAATTTTTTCTGAAACTGCTCCAAAAAAATATCAGTTCCGGGGAATGAAATTCCCACCAATGGAGGAACCAAGAGGGGAACTTTGTTTCTGATTTTAAAATATCCGGGTTTAAAATAAAAAACCACGAATGTGATCGAATTTGATTCTGATAGTAAAAAGTGAAGGTCCAAGCCCTCGTATAATCCCAATAGTTATACTTCTGATCATTTATTTTTAAAGTTCGGGTTTCAAATACTGATAATACCCACTCGTGAGGATGAAGCACACGAACAACGTAACACTTAGAATGTGTTATCAGAGTCTTACTGTTTTCTTCTTCCAGATAACGATGAAAAATTTGTACGGATGCTGTTTCAGTAAGAATAGCCTCGTAAATATAACGGGCCTTTCCCTCTGGAACAGTGTACTATTGGGTTTGAAGGTATCTTTCTTTTAGATACCACAGATCTTTCTGATTTAAGTTTAAATCGTTTAGTGATAAAGTGATCAATGGTTCAACTACTTTCTTTTTAATGAATTGTGGTCCTTGTTCAAGAACCTCTTTAGCAGTTTTTTTCTGATTATTAGATACTGATTGTGATGACGAAGCTCCCAAAGCTGGAAAGTTTGCACCATACTTATAAGATTCGGTTTTTCTACCACGGCCTCTACCCCGTGATGGGGGTTCCATCCTGCAAGAATTCACAGGTTAAGAAATTGGGAAGAGAATTCTTTTCGCCTTTGAAATATTCTATAAAAAAATCAAAAGCAGATGATTCAGATTTCCATCTAGCAAATATTTGTTTAGAAGCAAGATTTTTAACATCTTTTGCTAAAGTTAATTTTGCTGAAGTACAGTCTATTCGAAGAGTAAATTTTTGATTAAGTAAATCATCTTGAAATTTAGAAATACATTTGATAATTGAAATATCTCTTTTTAATTGTTGAATAATTTTTTTGTACTGGTTTCCAAACACCAAAAGTAAAGTGAACTAATTCTTCTTTGGTAGTGTTCGGATTAAACTGTTTTAAAATACCGCCATAACCAATGTCAGAAGCATCGGTTTCAACGATTTTATTCCATTTTGAATTCGGTAAACAAAGACAAGGTAAAGCTTGTGCTTTTAATTTAATTCTTTTTACAGTTTCAGTATGATCTTGAGTCTAGGGAGGAGGATTTTTCTAAAGACGAGCATACATAATAAAAGCATCCTGGGCTAAATACTGATAGTAATCTCCTGGATAGTTTAAACTTTTAAGAAATCGTTGTACTTGAGTTTTATCTTTGATTTCATTAGGGAACTTTGATGCAAATTCTATGCTACGGTTAATAGGAATAATTATTTCTTGATTAATAGTATGTCCTAAAAAACGTACAGTTGTTTAAAATAATTTCATGGTGCTCCCCGCTTCTATGTTAATAACAGTAATGAAAAAGAGCGTGGTGCTCCTCGTTTAGTAATAAATTATAAACTGTTAAACGATATTTTTCAATGGATTAGTTACCCGATTCCCAATAAGGAACAATTATCCGTAGCATACTATTAATCAAGGAATGATGTTAGGACATACTATTAATCAAGGAACACTACCAAAGAAGAATTAGTTCACTTTACTTCTAGTGTTTGGAAACCAGTACAAAAAAAATTATTCAACTGTTAAAAGAGAGATACTTTCAATTGTCAAATGTATTTCCAAATTTCAAGATGATTTACTTAATCAGAAATTTACTCTTCGAATAGACTGTAGTTCAGCAAAATGTATTTTAACAAAAGCTGTTAAAAATCTTGTTTCTAAACAAATATTTGTAGATGGCAATCTGAATTATCTGCTTTTAATTTTTCTGTAGAATATATCAAAGGCGAAAAGAATTCTCTTCCCGATTTCTTAACCCCGTGAATTCTTGTAGGATGGAACTCCTATCACGGGGTAGAGGCCGCGGCCAAGGCCGTGGCAGAAAAACTGGATCTTATCAGTATGGTGCGAACTTTCCAGCTAAATAAGTGAAGCATTATTGAAACGAAATGCCGAAATGTAAATCTTCATCATGCAGTTTCTACCTTCTCAACTCAGTTACATTCGCATTCACCACATTCTGATCTCAATATTCCATTGGGAGTGAGATCAATTCTCCCAAAGTAATAAATCCTCTACATCAATTAAGGGGCGAATTAGTTCCCTTAATAGCTATCATGATCCCTAGATTTCCTTGGGAGTGGGATCAACTCTCCCAATATAATAAATCCTCTACATCAATTAAGGGGCAGATTAGTTCCCTTAATAGCTATCATAACACGTTCTATTCATGCCTTACCATTCATTCTATGTAAATTCATTTTTGTATTCTTTCAAAAATATGATGCATGACATACAGAAAACATTCGACATGCAAAAACCTACTGTTTTATGATGTAGGCCCGAAGGCACACACATTACTTCACTTACCTGGCTTCCCGAGAAGTTTCTGGTTGTAGGATATTCAAAGAGCTGGCTCACCTAAAACATAAGCACAACATTACTTAAACTTCATTTTAAACATTCAGAAATCTAAGGGGCTAGTCCTGGGAATTCTTTTCTTCACCATTCCCGATTCATCGCTAAACCCCAAATCTCATCCCTCACTCACAGCATTTCTAAAACGCATACATTGCCATCCTTTAGTTACCTAGACACTAAAACAGCAAATAATCGAATCAAAACTCACCTTGGTTGAAGGAAAATCGGGCAGGGGAATCGCCAGAGATTCCTGCTGGAGAACTGATGGCCGAGAGAAAAAGGGATAAACAGAATGGCGGCTACAGTGCATTAAACCCGAAACCTCTTTCCTTAAATACGTTATCCACTTTTCAAATTGCTAATTACCTTTTTGTCCTTGTATAGTTATTAACTAACCTAATCACTTTCTCTCCCAATTCTTTCATAAAATTAGCATATCATAATTGATAAATTAAATTTGGTTTAATAGAACCGGGTGCTACAAACAGCATCCGTACAAATTTTTCATCATTATCTGGAAGAAGGAAACAGTAAGTGTAACGCCCCGAGTTTTCTGAACTCGGTTCGCTACTCAATGCTTGAACATGACTAAAAAATTTTTTGATTAATTTAAATCTTCACTCGACAGTCAAAATTTGACATTTTTCTAAAAACTCAAAACATTTAAAAATTTGCAGCGGAAATAATTTGAGTAAAAATAGAGTTGAGCTAAACTATGCAACAGTGTTTGAATGATCGAATAAAATATTAAGAAAATAATTCAGCCGGAAGGGATAAAGGTTTAGGCGTGAAATACTTAAATTTTAAGAAAGTCAAACACATCATCCGAAGAACGAAGTCAACCGGAAGGAACTGACATAGAAAACAGAAGGCTTTTCCTGATAACAAAACGACAAAGTTTCGGCTACATCATCCGGTCACAAAACGACAAAATACCCTCTACATCTTCCGACGACGTCAGCCAGATGATTTCCTTCAAAAAACAGAAAACATCATCCGGTCGCTAGACGACAAACCATACTTTCATCATCCGGTCACTAGACGACAAACCATACTTTCATCATCCGGTCACTAGACGACAAACCATACTTTCATCATCCGATCACTAGACGACAAAATAACACTCACATCGCCCGGTATTGTAAATACCAGCATCCTCCGATCAGCTTAACCATACATCCACCGGTGACGTCAGCCGGATGATTCATTCATCCGATCGACTTAACCATGCATCCACCGGTGACGTCAGTCGGATGATTCATTCATCCGATCGACTTTACTCTACTCCCACCGGTGACTAAACGACAAACGACTTAACCCTTATCATCCGACGAGCAAAACACTCGACATCACCGAATGACTAAAACACTCGACATCATCCGATAGACATAAAATTACATCATCTGATGACTTTACTGAAGTCATCTTCCGATAGAAAACAGACACAACACTATCTACAGAAATGAATTTACTTGCTTCTCCAAGACCAGTCAGAAACAACTCAAACCATTGCATTAATCAAATCCAGTAAAAATCAACATTTAAAACTCAACAGATTACTAGTATCAGTAAATCTCAAAAACATATTCGAAATGCTAAAATCTCTACTGTCATGAAAACTCGACATACTCAGACTAAATCATTATCAACTAAACCTCAACAACTGCTGACACCAGTTAACCCGCCTCATCAGTTTACCAAGCCGAGACATGGATGTACTCCTCCAACCACATCTAATCATCTGTGCACTCAGGAAATTCACCTGCAGTAATCTCTTCACCTACATCACAAAACTCATCTATTAGCCTAATGCTAAGTAAGTAAAGCAGTAATGAAATGAATTGCTGAAACATAAATTCCTAAACATGCAATTTCTACTTTCTCATCTCAGTTGCATTCACATACGTTCATAAGCTGATCTGATCCCTCGTCCGTGGGGAGTTGGATCAGTTTTCCTAAAGTATAAATATCCTCTATTCGATTAAGGGGCGGATTAGTTCCCTTAATAGCTGATCTGATCCCTCGTCCGATGGGAGTTGGATCAACTTTCCCAAAGTATAAATATCCTCTACTCGATTAAGGGGCGGATTAGTTCCCTTAATAGCTGATCTGATCCCTCGTCCGATGGGAGTTGGATCAATTTTCCCAAAGTATAAATATCCTCTAATCGATTAAGGGGCGGATTAATTCCCTTAAAAGTATACTGATGCAATCTGTTCACGTCTCACCATGCTACTTCATGTAAATTCATTTTCGTTTTTTTTTTCTTCAAAATATGATACATGGCGACTGAAAAGAAACATACATTCATGCATACACAAATCCTACTGTTTTGTGATGTAGGCCCGAAGGCACATGCAAACTCTACTTATCTGGGCTCCTTAGCAATACCGTGTCTTCACTTGAATCCTTCCTCACCTAAACATTTCATAATTCAATGTTAAATGCATCCTGAATAACCTAAACTCAAAGCTGGTAAAATCCTAACTAAAGAAATCATTCATGGATACTAGTTCAAGCCTCTGAGTCTTAAAGTCAAGCACCTAGTGTGCGTAGCTTAATCCTCACTGGCCCTGATGGCATTAGTGTACTAAAACTACCAGACTCATACTAATGTCAGATTTTTAATCCTAACATTAACAACACCTAGAATTCTATCACCAATGCCATAAATCAGAAAACTCAATAATATTACCATCATTCTAACATTTGTCCGATTCTAAATCTCCAAGCACCAACCAATAATCATTCAGAAATCTAAGGAAGCTAGTTAGGAATCCTGTTCTTCGTGCATTCTCCGATTCAACACTAAACCCGAACTCCACTCACTCACAGCATTATCAAAAATACACACATTGCACTCTCTCTGCTATCTAGCCACTAAAATCTTCAAGAAAACGAAGAGAAAACTTACCTAGTTTGAGGAATGAAGATCGGAGAGGAAAATCGCCTGGAGCTCTGCTAAGCTTGAGCTGGACACCGAAAAAAATAAATGAAGAAACAGTGGCGGCTACAGTGCATAAATCTCTACACCCTTTCCTTAAATAGGTTATCTACTCCTAAATTGCCAAATTACATAAATGCCCTTGCTTAGTCACTCATTACCCTAACCAATAATTCTCCCAATCCTTTCACGAAATTGCACATCATTAATTGATAAGTTAAATTCAGTTTAATTGAAACCGGGTGCTACAGTAAGACTCCGATAACACATTCTAAGTGTTACGTTGTTCATGTGCTTCATCCTCACGAGTGAGGATTATCAGTATTTACAACTCAAACTTTAAAAATAAATGATCAGAAGTATAACTATTGGGATTATACGAGGGCTTGGACCTTCGCTTTTTTACTATAAGAATCCAATTCGGTCACATTCGTGGTTTTTTATTTTAAACCCAGATATTTTAAAATCAGAAACAAAGTTCCCCTCTTGGTTCCTCCATTGGTGGGAATTTAATTCCTCGGAAAAGAGTATTTTTTCGGAGCAATTTCAGAAGAATTTTTCTTTGTGGATCAAGTGTCACCCCACTTTATCAGTAAAAAAATCCTGGATCGGACATGATACTTTATGGTTTTGTACCAAGTTCCAAATTAACTGGATATGGTAGTGGGGCCTCGAGTTATTCGAAGAGCATTTAGGAATTCCGGAAGTCCAACGGAATTTCTATGTGAAATGGTGGGCGAGATTTGGTTCAGAAAAATGTCTGGCAGCTATGTCAGAAGTTATTAAGCAGTATCAGGACAGCCAAAAGTCCTCTCGTATAAGTAATCCGCTAACAACGAACTCTTCAGTAAATTTTATTCATCAGATTAAAATGATGATTCAAAATTAGTATCCGGATTTAAACCCTCATGATCAGAAAATTAAGCTTCTGGAAGTAATTAAAACCCAGTATTTATCTCTCGATAAAAATTATCCGGACAACAAGAGTGATGCCTCAATGAATTCTTTAGAGGCTGACTATGGCTTTTTTTTTCCGTTCTCGTGAGAGAATCCCAGAATTCGAACAAAGGTGATAGTGACGGATACCCAACCGAGTCCGATTTGTGGGACTTCCTCATCAAAATAAAAATGATGGAAGCTAAGGAAAAGCTGAAAAGAGAAAGCAGCAAAGCGGCAATGATTGATCTGGTGCGCGTACCAGATGTGAAGCTTTTAGCAGAAGTGTTGCATCAGTCAGCTTCAGCTGTGTGTCGTAAGTAGTGACATCACACTGCATTATTTCTGAAGATTCCAGCACTAGTGTCTGTCTTGTCGTTCACATAAAGCAGCAGCAATTATTCTGAAGATCGTCATCCATGACGCCAAATTGCAATTGTATCGCAAGTGGCTTCTCTCTTTCCTCTCTATTAAATTGAGAAGTCTGTTGTTTATTTATTTAAGTTTTTGATGAAGCTCTCTCTCCCCTTTCGTTTGGATTGCTTTACTCTTGTAAGATCTTTTCTTTCTTTTGAATAAAAGTTTTATCAGAAGTTCTATTTCTTCTTATTGATCGTCGATCCTCCCCCTCATTTATATATATATATATATATTAAATGAATCCTTACGACCCGAACGACATGTGCTAAACACTAATCCATACATTTCAAACACTTCCAAGTAAAACTCTAATTTAGTTACATCTTGGATCCCCAAGAAGAGAAATATTTAACTAAAATTTCCCAAATCTAGCCGAGGAAGAATTCCAACACCACTCAAAACTTCACTCTTGTCAATTGATTGGTTAACCAAAGTTCCGGAGACTCAACTTGTAACACCCGGCTTCTATTAACCGATTTACCTTTTTTCCATTTATAGAGGATGTTTTATAATTGAAATTGAGTGATTTAGTGATTAGGTTAATAAGTGAATGAGTAAGGACAAAATGGTAAATTATAATTTTATTGTGGATAAAGTATTTAAGGGAGGGTTTAATGAGGTTTAGCCGCCGCTATTCCCTCGTTTTTCCTTTCTCGGTATTCAGCTCAAGCTCAACAGAGTTCCAGGCAATTTTTCACCTCCGATCTCCATTTCCTCAAACTAGGTAAGTTTTCCCTTCGTTTTCTCGAGATTTAGTGACTAGATAGCAGAGAGAGTGCAATGAGTGTATTTTTGAGAATGCTGTGAGTGAGTTGAGTTTAGGTTAGTGATGAATCATGAATGTAACACCCGGGTTTTTTTTTAGGAAAAATTGGAGATAAAATAAAAGAATAAGAAAAATAGGTTGTTTTAATTAATTTAAAAGAAAAGTGAATGGTTTTAGGTTCGGGTATTTTCAGTGAAATTAAGCTGTAGGTTATAATTTAAGAACGAGATTTAATGAAATTTGAAAGGGTCGAAAACACGGAACGGCATAATGGTAAATGAGGATTAATTAACAGTTAGTTTTATTATTATTATTATTATTATTAAAAAAAACAAAACGACAGAATGGCCGAAACCATTCTGTCGTCGGGCAGCGAGGGCAGAGGAGAACAGGGGAGAGGGGGGGCGACGCGAGGGGGAGTTCGACGCCGTTCACCGGCGTTTTCTGACGTTTTCCGGCCAGATAACGCCGACGGTGCTAGAGCTGCGACTTCCGGCCATCTTCGCGCAGGACCGACCAGGTAAGCTCGATTTCTCCTCCCTGTTTTGGTTTTGTTCAAGGCCGACGGTGACGAACCGGATTTGGCTTCAATCACCGGCCATTTTTGGTAGATTTTGGTCTGAGATTGTCGGGTAGTGGGCTGGCAATAATCGCCTGGCAGTGAGGAGCCCAATTTGGGCGAAAAACAGTGAAGCCGATTTAGGGCATTTCGGGTTTTGTGTGTGTAGTTCGGAGTTTTTGGTTAGATTATGTTAATTGAGGCTAAACATGGTTGATTGGTGTGAAATTGGGTGGAATTGATGGAAAACCAAAATGGGAAATTTTCCAGGTTAAGGGCAGTTCGGTTTTTCTGATAATTGACCTAGCTAGGGTCGTTTGTTTTCAAATTCCTTTTGGCAGGTTAAAATAGGTTATTAGAGGAGTACGTGGCCGCTGGAATCGTTTGATTCCGATATCCGACGCGAAAGTTATGCACGTTTGAAGTTTCAGGTCGGTTTTTACCGAACCCAAATTAGTGGCCCATTTATATAGGTTTTAGTTGGATTAGGCTAGAAATAGTAGTTTGAGAGTTAATTGGTGAAAGTAGGCTTGATTTTAATGAAGTTTGAGTTATTGTCGTAGGTCGAGTTGTAGATGGACAGGTAACCGAGTAACCTCAGCGAGCTAGGACGCCAGGTAAGTAGTGGATGTGTGTTTGTTGCCTTCGGGCCTACACCATAGAACGGTAGGGATTGTTTGTTTGTTTGTTGTGTTTCGCTTTGTGTCATGCATTGTGTGTCATGCATCATTGTTTTCTAACTGACAAAATCACGTGTTTTGCATGTTTGAGTGGTGAGGATGACGTAATGAAAGATGAGAAAATTGATATGCAACTTGGTCTCGAGTAGAATAGTCTCGTCGGGCACGTGGCTCGCTGAGCACCCCGCGGGGTATTTTACTTGAGATGCTATGCTAATGTACGTAATGCGTCGTGAGTATGAATACCTCGATAAGTTCGTGCTTGAAGGCACAATGAGGATTCTACGATCGATTGGGGAAGATTCGGTTGGCCGTCCAGGATTGTGTTGGGGCGTGTGCCTCCGGTCTTGCTCCGTGGGTCAAGGCATGGCCGTCCAGGATTGTGTTGGGACGTGTGCCTACTTGATTCACATGAAAGTGAAAGATAAATGCAACCCGAATGAAAAGAAAGCAACTGAGTGTGTAGAAACTACATGTTAGGGTTGAGTCGAGCATTTAGTGTGTTGTTGTGCATTATTTCCCTACTTGCTAACCATTAGGCTTACGTTTTGTGTTCTGTGGTGTAGGTGGCGAGTTTTTACAGGTGAGGTAGAGGAGACAGCCCAGGACTAGGCAGCAGTCGGAGGAGTACGAGGCATGCCGGTGCGGGTAGTTGTCGGGGCGCCTCGACCATGGTCTTCGGAAAGACGTGGGTGGAACAATATTTTTGGGGTCGTGTATAATTTACAATTATTTTGGTGGTGGTTTGTAGAGTTGTCTTTTTGGTTGATGTTGGTTTTAGCGTTATTACATAGCTATTTGCATTTGGTGTATATAATCATAGTTAAGGGTGATGTGTCGCCCTGTACTGTGGACTTTCTTTACTTAGGAATGTTTGTATTTTAGTTTTCCTCTTTACTGCTATTTGGAGATTTCTCATGCCGTATACTGGATAGTTGGTTAGGAGTATTCTGGATCTGTTTGGGGATTTATTTATTGCAGGTACCTAGCATTTTGGAGGTGCCATTTTTAGGCGTTACTTTGCCGAAATTTTCGGAAAGGACGCCGTGGTGCTTAAAGGTTAGGGGTAAGGGAATTAGTGAGTCTAGGCAGCTAGGTATGACGTAAGAGAGAGTTTCGAGAGACTTCGTTTCGAGAGACTTCGTTTTAATTTCTGCTGTGTCAAATTTTATTTTAAATTGTGTTTTAATGTGGGATTGGTTAGTAAAGTAGCGCTCCGAGCCAGGGTGGGTTCGGGGGCATTACAAGATGGTATCAGAGCATAAATGGTCGTGTCGTTCAAATGATTACCCGACAATGCCGGCCGCCGTGCAACGTGCTTCACCGACTGTAAGTATTTCTTTCCCTTTAGTTAGTTAACTGAGATTAGATTGCCTAATCTTGTTCAGGAGTAGAACGAACATATAGTGAGTACCGGGACCACCTCGGTGGACCCCATGAACCAACCAACTTATAGACATGTTTTTACATAGTGACCTGATAGTTCGAATAGTTAGGAATTTATTTGAAAAGAGAAACAGACAAGGTAACATCCGTAGAATAGATAAAAGTAGGATTGAGAATATAAAGCTTAGAAAACATTATGATGTAAATGTAAGCTGATAACCAAAGGATGTGAGGAAAGAGGTAAGGTTGGTATGAGCGGAGTGTAAGTGTTAGTCAGGTAGAGGTGAGAGTTGCTAGGAAAGACGTGAGTTACGTTCTAGCATGAATACGGGCAAGGACCCGATGAGTTAAGTGTAACGCAAAATAGACTTTAGAATGAGGGAGATAGAAGATATAGATAACTGAGGGTGATACGCCTAGGAGTGTTACACATAAGGAGACCTTTAAAGTTTTAGAACACGATGCACTAGAGAAAAGTGTGAAGTTGGAAATGAAATTTATCGGGAGATACCTTAGATCGTCGAGGTACCATTGGTAGCGTAAGTGGATAAATGGAAATAGCAAAATGTAGACTAGTTAGATTTACATATAGTGGGAGTATTTAGATGTGGATTATGTTTGAACGTCTAATCTAAGTAAAACAGTTTTAGCACTTTTAGAGATGAGATTGATTGAGGCAAATTGGTTTATGTTAGTGAGTATCGAGGATGGAAAAATGAGAAATTTGTTTCGAGTTAGAAATCCCTTGAGGTATGGATCAAAGATTTTGAGGTATTAGGGGTCAAGGTTAGATGCAAGGTGATACTCAAATTATAAACATGGTTGCTCCTTAGGGAATAAGTAGGGAATAAGTACCAACTTAGCGGTTTACTCAATTAAGGACTATGGGGTACAAAGGTATAGTTAGAATGACCCAAACTAGGAGAGTAAGGATCGTGAATGCTACAATGAGGATTAGTGGTAGAGTAAGTAGATAAGAAAATCCTCATCGATGAATCATGGAGATGTCACTTCGGTATAGGTTTTATTAGAGTATATGATAAAAGTAAATGATAAAGGTACCTAATTAGTAAAGTGAAGAATCAAACAAATGATTGTATTCAATGAATACATGAATGATTGAGTGTTAAAGTATGAGGTTAGAATGATTAGAAATTAAATGCCTTGATTAAGTAGAGTCTCTTGGATTAAGATGATGTTAGGAGATTTAGAATAATGTACGCGATGTTAAGAGATATGGTAAATCAGCGAGAGGGAGTACCATTGTAGAAATGTAACAGGTAGGAGACTTAGCGAGTAGGAAGAGCAAAAGAGAGTAGATTTAATTATTAAACTTTAGAGAATAACGAATAAGAAGGAAAGAAAGGTTTCACATAGAAATTTTAAGAGTAAACTCTGGGAATAGGTAGAAAAGAGAATTTGTAATTCTGTAGTGTTTGCTGAGGTTAGGCTTGTTCGGAGTAAAGTGGTGGTTGTGAAATCTCTGAGTGATCACATAGAAGTATTCATCTTAATTAGTATCGAGGAATTTATTTTGAGTTGAAAAGCTACAAGACTTTGAGGTATTAGAAGGTAAAAGTTAGAGGCAAAGTGATGCTCAGGTAATAAAACTAGTGGTTGCTAGCGACGGGGGCACCGTTGTAGGAGTGTATTCAATCAAGGATGATTGGGGATATGTGAAAAGATTACGATCGACACTCAACCTAGAAACATAGAGCCAAAATCGAAAGATGGGAATAGATAGTGCGTTGATTAGGTAGAGAAAAGACTAGCCTTTTAAATTACGGTGATGTTTTGAGTTGCATTAAGGAGATTACTAGGTGGATTGTTGTAAAAGGAGTTAAGAGAGTAAAAAGAGTGAAGAGTAAGAGAGAGTGGATTAGTTATGGTAGAGAGAATTTGGAGGAAATTAGATTGTGACCTTAGGTATCGGGTAGTGTGCCAATTGGCAATAGTTAATGGTCTAAGTAATGAATAACTAAATTAGGCTAAGGTTGGTGGGCTTAAGAGTAAGATGTAAGTTAGAACTCAAGTAGTATAAAAGTAAGGTTGGCTGGGTATTGACTTTGGCGAGCTATCGATAGGATTTCCGTAAATGTAGAAGTACAACTGAATGGAGGTGTAGGGCTGTTAGTTAAGAGATTTAAATTAATAAGATGAAAGAATTTGCTCCACCATAACAAACTAGGTTAGTGATTGAGAATGAAAGTTTAAGATCTACGTAGAGTTAGGAAGCTAATAGATTGTGATATTTAGAGTCAAAGTTGAAGTTAGGAGTGGCATTTATCGGAAGATACTCTAAACTGTTGTAAGATTTCGTGGTTAAGGAAAATAGCTTAAGTAAGCAATAATAAGCATAAACGTGGAATGTAGCCGGGGAAACTTTGGAGTATGAGTAGAGTGTTAGAATAATCAAAGTAATGTCAAAATAAATAAGGGATAATGTTAAGTTAGAAAGTTCAATCTTCGACTCGTGTGTAACGAAGTCGAAACTGCTAATGTCGTAATAGATTAGGCGAGAGTTGATAAGCTTAAGAGTTGGCGAGCTTAAGAGTGTTATATGAATGAGAACTTGAATATTAGTAAGCTAGAAGAACGATGAGATTAAATTCTAGAATTGGGACGGACATAGGAAAGAAAGAAGTAGTGAGATTAGTTAACTATGAGAGAGAGTTAGGATAAGAGAGTTAGCCATTAGAAATTAAGTATTTCCTATGAAGCTGAAGAACTTAGAAGATAACGAGAATTAAATTGTAAAAGTTCGAAAGTATAGGTGATGATTGAGTAAGTTAAAGGTATAAATGAGTGAGAGTAAATAGTTATGAGAGTTAGACTCTTAAGTTAAGAGTTTGAACTACGTTGTCGGGTGAAGAGTAGATGAAGAGTTAGAAGTGAGATAAGTGAGGAGATTAGTAAATTCTAATTGGAGAATTTATAATATACCTTGAAAGAATTGAGAGCTTGAAATACATAGATAGTGTTAGTGTGATTAATGAAATATTGTGATTTCTCGGGGTAAGTAGGTATAAGGAATGAGAGTGATAAATTATAAAAGAGATGATTGAGTAGAAAAGAACTTGAAATTGAGGACTTAGAGTAAGAAGTTTATTAGTAAGTTTTAGTGTTACGCTATTGAGATAGCTTTGGAGATATGAGATAGTTAGGTAAGCGTTCGATAGGCACTGGATTAGAAAAGTAAGGGACTAGGTGAACTTAGTTAGGAAGAATTAAAGCTGTGAATTACACGATAGGTATTTCAGTCAAATGATATTCACTAATAGGATTTAAGTTGGGAGGCTTCAAGGGGTCGAAGACAATGAGCATTAAGGATATGTTGTACAACATTTAGAGTGTTGTGTGAAGAGTTAGGAACGAGTTAGTCTTGATCTAAGAATTTATTGAGGTTAGTAGGAATTGAGGTACGAAGTGTACTCATTAGTATCTTACGATTACTCGATTGTGGTAGCATAGAGGGTTGTAGTGGTTTGTGTGTGCGTATTTAGCAGACACAGAAGTAGAAAGTGAGGAATTAGATTAACTGAGCTAGAGAAAAGATCGAGTTGAGAATTCAGTTAGAAGGGTTTGAGGGTATGAATTAGTTTACAGTTAGTGGACGTGTGAATATTCGAGTTAGAAAGTGCAGAGTTAGGTGAAGTCGGAACTTGGGGAATGTAGCACCCGATAGGTGAGTAGGGTTGGGTAGTTGAGTTGAGTAAATTGAGAAATAACAAGGACAAAAATTTTGAGGACAAAATTTTTGTAAGGAGGGTGGATTGTAACACCCGGGTTTTTCTTAGGAAAAATTGGAGATAAAATAAAAGAATAAGAAAAATAGGTTGTTTTAATTAATTTAAAAGAAAAGTGAATGGTTTTAGGTTCCGGTATTTTCAGTGAAATTAAGCCGTGGGTTATAATTTAAGAACGAGATTTAATGAAATTCGAAATGGTCGAAAACACGGAAGGGCAGAATGATAAGTGAGGATTAATTAACAGTTAGTTTTATTATTATTATTATTATTATTATTATTAAAAAAAAAAACAAAACAAAACGACAGAATGGCCGAAACCATTCTGTCGTCGGGCAGCGAGGGCAGAGGAGAACAGGGGAGAGGGGGAGGCGACGCGAGGGGGAGTTCGACGCTGTTCACCGGCATTTTTCGACGTTTTTCGGCCAGATAATGTCGACGGTGCTAGAGCTGCGACTTCCGGCCGTCTTCGCGCAGGACCGACCAGGTAAGCTTGATTTCTCCTCCCTGTTTCGGTTTTGTTCAAGGCCGACGGTGATGAACCGGATTTGTCTCCGATCACCGGCCATTTTTGGTAGATTTTGGTTTGAGATTGTCGGGTAGTGGGCTGGCAATAATCGCCTGGCAGTGAGGAGCCCAATTTGGGCGAAAAATAGTGAAGCCGATTTAGGGCATTTCGGGTTTTGTGTGTGTAGTTCGGAGTTTGTGGTTAGATTATGTTAATTGAGGCTAAACAGGGTTGATTGGTGTGAAATTGGGTGGAATTGATGGAAAACCAAAATGGGAAATTTTCCGGGTTAAGGGCAGTTCTGTTTTTCTGATAATTGACCTAGCTAGCGTCGTTTGTGTAACGACCCCGGCCAGGAGCCGTCACGTGTTCATATTCTTTCATTAATCGTTTGCTTGGCTTTTACTATTATTACATTCACTTACTATCTCTCAACAGACTTTCACAATTCGCTTATATTTTTTTTTTTTTAAACTGGTAATAGAGACGCGGTACCATTAAGGAAGACGAACCCTCTCGTGCCCGACTTCCCATGCCTCGACAGCTCAAACTTTCACAGAGTCGAGCGACTAGACTCGGTCCTTGGTTTCTTGACAATTTCGGGAAAAGAGGAAGTGCCCTCAATTCTCTTAACAAAATACCACTCGGGTTTGCATGGGTTGCATGCGTTGACAACCCTCAGAAACTTAGTCGTCCGGTCATCACGTGCATTACGCGTGACTCGCTTAACATCACCTAAAAGGAGACATCTTCCGGTGGGCACGTGGGCCTCGCGTGCTAAATTAAAACATCATCCGGTCGCTAAACGACAAAACACATTTTACATCTTCCGGTCGCTAAGCGACAAAACACATTTTACATCTTCCGGTCGCTAAGCGACAAAACACATTTTACATCTTCCGGTCGCTAAGCGACAAAACACATTTTACATCTTCCGGTGATGTCATCCGGAAGACTGAACCATCATACAACTATCCTTCGGCATCTGCCGATGACGTCAGCCGGAAGACTAAACCATCAAACAATTCACCTTCGGCATCTGCCGATGACGTCAACCGGAAGACTAAACCATCAAACAATTCACCTTCGGCATTTTCCGATGACGTCAACCGGAAGACTAAACCATCAACAACTAACTCTCGGCAACTGCCGATGACGTCAACCGGAAGATTGCCTCATCCAGCTTCCGTCTTACGGTAGAGAACACTAAATCATCAAATGACTCCTCCCAACAGAAAGAAAACACATCTCATTCAAGATGCATATAGCGGAAGACTTAAGCGACAGATCATTTATAAATCTATATAATCATTCCCCGACTCAGTGATCCACTAGACAGTTTCAAAGCTCAACGTTTTAAAATAATCTCATCCTACTTAAGCTACCATATCCTTTAACATACTGTAACATAAGAGTCTTAACCAGGGGTCATAAATCGCCTCTCCAGTCCCGCACTGTCACCTTGAGCATCCTCCAGCAACCAGCCTTAAGCATCCTCTTTGAACATAACAACCTCACCTGAACCTTCTTCACCTACACCATAAGGTTTAACTATAAGCCTAATGCTTAGTAAGGAATGCATGCTGACAGATATACATGAGTACACAATTTAAAGAGACATAATTCATAAACCATTCTTCATTCATGTTCATCTTTATCATTTACATAACATGTATTAAGGCAGGGAACGAGGGAGGAAGACAGGGGTACATAGTCATTTGCCTATCGCGGCAGTCATACATAATCATTTGCCTATCGCGACAATCATGATACATCACTCGGCCTCCCCACTGGGAGAATTCGCGAGCCATACATATCATTAACCCGGCCTCCACCAGTGGGAGATTTCGCGAGTCGTACATATCATTCACTCGGCCTCCATCAGTGGGAGATTTCGCGAGTCATACATAACATAGCCTTTTCCCCGTTCTGCACTTAATCATGGTCACATTTACTTTTCATGTTCTCTACTTATTCATAAACGTGGACATAATGCATAGACATGAGGTTCATAGAGAAAAGTCATACCATAAGGGCAAGCATAACATCTCGTAACTTTACATTTACTTACACAACTTCTTCATATCGTGGAAATAACAAATCATAGTCAACAGCTAACATCTCAGTGATTTCCTAATACCCTTGCGGTGTAGGGCCCTAGTGGCCGGAAATCTTAATACATTCACTTACCTGGATTCCTTAGCAATCCGAACTTCCTCTCTTTAATTTCTTCACCTAAAACATGTACATTACAGTAGTTAAAACAAAGTCCTAGTAGTCCTAATCATAAACCATCCTAGGATCTAATAGCTAAAGTCATTCTGATTCCTCTGTTTGACACACTGCAGTCTGAAATCCGAAACTAGGTGGACAGGTTTTACCATTGATTAAATCCGAGTTGGTTACTTAAAATGCTCAGAATCGATTCGGGATGACATTTCTACTCCCAGATTTTAAAAAGTCAAAAACTACTCGGCCACTGCTAAAAAAAATCCAAACTCAGTGCCGAGCTGAAAATAGAGCTCTATTTACTAATGAATGACCATATTGTCCATTTCATACCTCGGGTGTGGATTTGCAGAGAAGAGCAAGCTCGAAACCAGCCGTCGGTAAAGGGAAGTTCTGGTAGCCGAGAGCAAGAACTTGGGAAAGAAGGAATCGCCGAGAGGGAATGTCGGCTACAGTGGCAATAAATGAGATTTAAGGTTTCCATTTCCTATTTATACTTAATCCATCAATTCTAATTACAAAACTGCCACCTAACCTAGTTTTACTCAACTTGTAATAAATTTGTCTTAACGTTAAATTTAAATCACAAAGGTTAAATAAGAGGGTGACAAAGAAAATGGTCAGAAAATCACCTGGCCGAAATGTCGGGTGTTACATCCACCCCTCCTTAAACAAAATTTTCGTCCTCGAAAATTGCTCAAGCAAATAACTTAGGATATTTGTTCAACATCTCCTGCTGTCTCTCCCATGTGGCTTCTTCAATGCCGTGATTTGTCCATAAAACTTTCACCAATGGGATCTCTTTGTTTCTCAGAGTCTTGACTGCATATTCCAAAATCTGTATTGGTTTCTCCTCATATTCCAGTGTCGGCTCTAAACCAATATCCGATGGCTGGATGACCTGCATCGGATCACGCATGCACTTCCTTAACATTGACACATGGAAGACATTATAAACTTTATCCAACGATGGGGGCAGTTGCAGTCTGTAAGCTGTACTCCTGATTTTTGCCAAGACAGGGAAGGGTCCAATAAATCTAGGAATAAGTTTTCCCTTCTTGCCAAATCTTAAGACTCCTTTAAATGGTGACACCTTTAAGAATACTTCATCTCCTACTGAAAACTCGAGTTCCCTTCTCCTTTGATCTGCATAACACTTCTGCCGGCTTTGTGCAGTCATCATCCTTTTCCGAATAGTGGCAATCTTATCTGACATTTGCTGCAGAATATCAGGTCCAAGAAGTTTTGTTTCACCAACCTCGTCCCAGTAAAGAGGTGACCTACATTTCCTACCATACAGTGCTTCATAAGGTGCCATACCGATGGTGGACTGATAACTGTTATTGTAGGAAAACTCAACTAGTGGTAAATGTCTGCTCCAAGTTGTCTGAAAGTCAAGTACACATGCTCTCAACATATCTTCGAGTATTTGAATCATCCTTTCTGACTGGCCATCGGTCTGTGGGTGAAAAGCTGTGCTGAAATATAACTTTGTACCTAATGTGCCTTGCAAACTTTTCCAAAATCGAGAGGTAAACCTGGGGTCACGGTCAGAGACAATGGATACTGGGATCCCATGCAACCTAATAATTTCCTGAACATAAAGATCAGCAAATTGGTCCATCGTATAGGTGGTCCTTACAGGTAAGAAATGGGCCGATTTCGTCAGTCTATCCACCACCACCCAAATACAATCATGCCCTTTAGTCGTCTTAGGTAGTCCTACTACGAAATCCATAGCTATGTGTTCCCACTTCCATTCGGGAATAAGCAACGGCTGAAGAGTACCTCCTGGACGTTGGTGCTCGGCTTTGACTTGTTGGCATACTAAACAGGACTCTACATACTTAGCAACATCCCTTTTTAGGTTAGGCCACCAGTACTGTAACTTCAGGTCTCGGTACATCTTGGTGCAGCCAGGATGTACAGAAAAGGAAGAGGAGTGCGCCTCAGCTAAGATCAACTTACGCAATTCCACGTCATTAGGAATGCACCACCGATTTCTAAACCTCAGGATCCCATCCTTGGAGAGACTGAACTCGGAGGTGGTGTCCTTCAACTTATCCATCATGCTGATATTTTCCACTGAATCCTTCTGTTGTGCATCCTTGATCTTTTCCAAAATTGTTGGTTGGATAGTTAACTCAGCGAGCAAGACTGATAACTCAGGAACTATCTCCAAGTCGAATTTCTGAACTTCTGTTCTTAAGGGTATAGACATGGTTGAAACCACGGGCTGCATTGTTGTTGACATCCTACTCAACGCATCAGCTACGGAGTTAGCCTTCCCGGGGTGATACTTGATCTCAAAATCATAATCCTTGACAAATTCCAACCAACGTCTCTGTCTCATGTTCAATTCCTTCTGCGTGAAGAGGTACTTTAGACTTTTATGGTCAGAAAACACCTCACATTGCTGTCCATATAAATAATGCCTCCAAATCTTCAAGGCAAAAACAACGGCAGCTAATTCTAGATCATGAGTGGGGTAATTTTGCTCATAACTCTTTAGTTGCCTAGAAGCATACGCTATAACTTTACCCTCTTGCATCAAAACACAACCTAAACCAACTTTAGACGCATCACAGTAAACACTAAATTTTCCTTCTTCGGTTGGGAGGGTCAATACAGGGGCTGTTGTTAACTTCAGTTTTAACGTCTGGAAGCTGTCTTCACAGGCTTCAGTCCAAGAATACTTAATGTCCTTCTTTGTCAAACTCGTCAGGGGTTTAGCTATCATGGAAAATCCCTTGATGAACTTCCTGTAATAGCCTGCCAATCCAAGGAAGCTGCGGACTTCGCTGGCATTCTTAGGTTGAGGCCAATCCTTTACTGCCTGAATTTTGGTCGGGTCCACAGATATGCCATTAGCAGAAACTACATGGCCAAGGATATTAACCTTATCTAACCAAAACTCACACTTAGACAGCTTGGCGTAAAGTTGATGCTCCTTCAATGTCGTCAAAACCACTTTCAAATGTTCTTCATGGTCAGCCACAGTTCGGGAGTATATCAAGATATCATCTATGAATACAATCACAAATTTATCCAAATACTCACAAAACACACGGTTCATTAGATCCATAAAAGCGGCAGGGGCGTTTGTCAATCCAAACGACATGACTAAGAATTCATAATGTCCATAACGGGTTCTGAAGGCTGTCTTTGGTATATCTCATTCTTTAACCTTCAGTTGGTAATAACCCGATCGTAAATCTATCTTTGAAAATACCTTAGCTCCTTGTAATTGATCAAACAAATCATCAATCCTAGGTAAGGGGTACCTATTCTTGATTGTCAACTTATTTAGTTCCCTGTAGTCTATGCACATTCTAAGAGAACCATCTTTCTTCCTTACAAATAAGACTGGTGCACCCCAAGGGGAACTACTGGGGCGAATAAATCCCTTGTCAACCAATTCCTGCAGTTGAACCTTCAATTCTTTCAACTCAACAGGTGCCATACGGTAAGGATTCTTAGATACAGGTGATGCCTCGGGGTATGTATCAATTGCAAACTCTATCTCTCTATCGGATGGTATACCCGGTAAATCATCTAAGAATGCCTCGGGAAACTCTCGGACTATAGGAATATCCTGTAGCTCAATTTTATTCTTCACCCGGTCATCTATTACACTAGCCAGGTAGCTCTCGCAACCACCTCTCAGCATTCGGTATATTTCTAGTGAGGATATAATTGGTATCTTACTTATTTTAGGAATAGCTTGGAAGGAATAATGGTTATCATTTGGGGGTCTAAAATCAACTATTCCAGATCGACAACTTATCGTGGCATGATGTCTAAATAACCAATCCATCCCTAATATCACTTCATAACCTTTTATGTCAATGACAATTAGTTCCGCATATAGATTCTTATCCCCTAAGGACACGACGTCACCCTTAATAACCTGCTCTGAATGTAGGGACTTCCCTGATGGCAACACAACACTATATAACCTTTCAGCTGGTAAGGGTCCTATGCTATGTTTGCATACAAACAAGGTTGATATAAACGAGTGTGTGGCCCCTGTATCTATGAGTGTATAAGCAGCAAAACCACAGATCATGACGGTACCTGATATGACTGTATGCTGAACAGCTCCCTCATCTTCCATCAATGCATACACTCTGGGTACAACCCTTGCACGGTTCGGGTCTGGCGGCATGGGGCAATCTCTGACCATGTGTCCGGTCTTATCACACTTGAAACACCGGCCAGAAAGCAGCTTGCACTCACCAGGGTGGTTCCTCTAACATGTAGGGCATAGAGGCGCCAGAGGTCTCTTTCCTTTTCCCTGGTCATCATTCTGGTTGAGGGGCCTCTTCATTCCATGCTGTTGTTGCTGTGGTCCTCTGTTCTGTCGTGGCTGCCAACCTTTGTTCTGACGTGGTGGCGGCTGAGTGTCCTTCATGAGTTTCTTTGGCTGTTCGCGCTGTGCATATGCTGTCATTTCTGCCTCTTCTAGCTCCAAGGCCTTAGCCGTCACTTCACCATAAGGTACATTATGTATCCCGGCAGTCTTCACTTTCATGTACAGACTTGGCTTCAGTCCTTGAACAAACTGGTAAATCTTATCTTCCTCATCCTCAATCATACGGGGAGCAAACCGTGATAAAGCATCAAATTCACATATATAATCCGTCACAGAGCCAGTTTGTCGTAGATTCATAAACTCCTTCTTCTTGTTGGCCCGAACAGTCCTATTGAAGTACTTGTCAAAGAAGGCAGTCTTGAACATCCCCCAGGTCATAGCTTCAGCATTAGCGGTGCTCTGGATCGAGTCCCACCAATGCCTTGCACTTAACTCCAAATGAAAGACAGCGTAGGTGACCTTATCCCCTTCGTCAACCTTTGCATACTTAAACATGTCTTCTATCTTTCGAATCCACTCCTCAGCATGAATAGGATCTGAAACATACCCATTAAACACCGGGGGTCGAAGCCGGTGAAAGCGCTCACCCCCCTGATCATGAGTTGCGTTAGTACTGGAGTTGCCTTGTTCTTCTCTAGCTGTCATCAGTCGTTCTATCTGGTGAGATTGGCGCATCACCAACTCAGTCAACTGAGCGATAGCATTGCTATCCTCATTGGTCTCTCTCTGTTGACCTCTAACCAACTTGAGATTCCTGAACAATTCATTACAGGCATAACTTAACTTAATGACATACATGAAATCATAAACACTTACAGTTGCTGAGGTGTGCTCAAGTGACAGTCGGTGCTGGAAGGCAGTCTGCAGAATCGGTTTTAGAACCTGGTTTTGCTTTGATACCACAATTGTAACGACCCCGGCCAGGAGCCGTCACGTGTTCATATTCTTTCATTAATCGTTTGCTTGGCTTTTACTATTATTACATTCACTTACTATCTCTCAACAGACTTTCACAATTCGCTTATATTTTTTTTTTTTTAAACTGGTAATAGAGACGCGGTACCATTAAGGAAGACGAACCCTCTCGTGCCCGACTTCCCATGCCTCGACAGCTCAAACTTTCACAGAGTCGAGCGACTAGACTCGGTCCTTGGTTTCTTGACAATTTCGGGAAAAGAGGAAGTGCCCTCAATTCTCTTAACAAAATACCACTCGGGTTTGCATGGGTTGCATGCGTTGACAACCCTCAGAAACTTAGTCGTCCGGTCATCACGTGCATTACGCGTGACTCGCTTAACATCACCTAAAAGGAGACATCTTCCGGTGGGCACGTGGGCCTCGCGTGCTAAATTAAAACATCATCCGGTCGCTAAACGACAAAACACATTTTACATCTTCCGGTCGCTAAGCGACAAAACACATTTTACATCTTCCGGTCGCTAAGCGACAAAACACATTTTACATCTTCCGGTGACGTCATCCGGAAGACTGAACCATCATACAACTATCCTTCGGCATCTGCCGATGACGTCAGCCGGAAGACTAAACCATCAAACAATTCACCTTCGGCATCTGCCGATGACGTCAACCGGAAGACTAAACCATCAAACAATTCACCTTCGGCATTTACCGATGACGTCAACCGGAAGACTAAACCATCAACAACTAACTCTCGACAACTGCCGATGACGTCAACCGGAAGATTGCCTCATCCAGCTTCCGTCTTACGGTAGAGAACACTAAATCATCAAATGACTCCTCCCAACAGAAAGAAAACACATCTCATTCAAGATGCATATAGCGGAAGACTTAAGCGACAGATCATTTATAAATCTATATAATCATTCCCCGACTCAGTGATCCACTAGACAGTTTCAAAGCTCAACGTTTTAAAATAATCTCATCCTACTTAAGCTACCATATCCTTTAACATACTGTAACATAAGAGTCTTAACCAGGGGTCATAAATCGCCTCTCCAGTCATTTGCCTATCGCGGCAGTCATACATAATCATTTGCCTATCGCGGCAGTCATACATAATCATTTGCCTATCGCGACAATCATGATACATCACTCGGCCTCCCCAGTGGGAGAATTCGCGAGCCATGCATATCATTAACCCGGTCTCCACCAGTGGGAGATTTCGCGAGTCATACATAACATAGCCTTTTCCCCGTTCTGCACTTAATCATGGTCACATTTACTTTTCATGTTCTCTACTTCTTCATAAACGTGGACATAATGCATAGACATGAGGTTCATAGAGAAAAGTCATACCATAAGGGCAAGCATAACATCTCGTAACTTTACATTTACTTACATAACTTCTTCATATCGTGGAAATAACAAATCATAGTCAACAGCTAACATCTCAGTGATTTCCTAATACCCTTGCGGTGTAGGGCCCTAGTGGCCGGAAATCTTAATACATTCACTTACCTGGATTCCTTAGCAATCCGAACTTCCTCTCTTTAATTTCTTCACCTAAAACATGTACATTACAGTAGTTAAAACAAAGTCCTAGTAGTCCTAATCATAAACCATCCTAGGATCTAATAGCTAAAGTCATTCCGATTCCTCTGTTTGACACACTGCAGTCCGAAATCCGAAACTAGGTGGACAGGTTTTACCATTGATTAAATCCGAGTTGGTTACTTAAAATGCTCAGAATCGATTCGGGATGACATTTCTACTCCCAGATTTTAAAAAGTCAAAAACTACTCGGCCACTGCTAAAAAAAATCCGAACTCAGTGCCGAGCTGAAAATAGAGCTCTATTTACTAATGAATGACCACATTGTCCATTTCATACCTCGGGTGTGGATTTGCAGAGAAGAGCAAGCGCGAAACCAGCCGTCGGTAAAGGGAAGTTCTGGTAGCCGAGAGCAAGAACTTGGGAAAGAAGGAATCGCCGAGAGGGAATGTCGGCTACAGTGGCAATAAATGAGATTTAAGGTTTCCATTTCCTATTTATACTTAATCCATCAATTCTAATTACAAAACTGCCACCTAACCTAGTTTTACTCAACTTGTAATAAATTTGTCTTAACGTTAAATTTAAATCACAAAGGTTAAATAAGAGGGTGACAAAGAAAATGGTCAGAAAATCACCTGGCCGAAATATCGGGTGTTACAGTTTGTTTTCAAATTCCTTTTGGCAGGTTAAAATAGGTTATTAGAGGAGTACGTGGCCGCTGGAATCGTTTGATTCCGATATCCGACGCTAAAGTTATGCACGTTTGAAGTTTCGGCTCAGTTTTTACCGAACCCAAATTAGTGGCCCGTTTATATAGGTTTTAGTTGGATTAGGCTAGAAATAGTAGTTTGAGAGTTAATTGGTGGAAGTAGGCTTGATTTTAATGAAGTTTGAATTATTGTCGTAGGTCGAGCTGTAGATGGATAGGTAACCGAGTAACCTCAGCGAGCTAGGATGCCAGGTAAGTAGTTGATGTGTGTTTGTTGCCTTCGGGCCCACACCATAGAACGGTAGGGATTGTTTGTTTGTTTGTTGTGTTTCGCTTTGTGTCATGCATTGTGTGTCATGCATCATTGTTTTCTAACTGACGAAATCACGTGTTTTGCATGTTTGAGTGGTGAGGATGACGTAATGAAAGATGAGAAAATTGATATGCAACTTGGTCTCGAGTAGAATAGTCTCGTCGGGCACGTGGCTCGCTGAGCACCCTGCGAGGTATTTTACTTGAGATGCTATGCTAATGTACGTAATGCTTCGTGAGTATGAATACCTCGATATGTTCATGCTTGAAGGCACAATGAGGATTCTACGAGCGATTGGGGAAGATTCGGTTGGCCGTCCAGGATTGTGTTGGGGCGTGTGCCTCCGGTCTTGCTCCGTGGGTCAAGGTGTGGCCGTCCAGGATTGTGTTGGGACGTGTGCCTACTTGATTCACATGAAAGTGAAAGATAAATGCAACCCGAATGAAAAGAAAGCAACTGAGTGTGTAGAAACTACATGTTAGGGTTGCGTCGAGCATTTAGTGTGTTGTTGTGCATTATTTCCCTACTTGCTAAGAATTAGGCTTACGTTTTGTGTTTTGTGGTGTAGGTGGCGAGTTTTTACAGGTGAGGTAGAGGAGATAGCCCAGGACTAGGCAGCAGTCGGAGGAGTACGAGGCATGCCGGTGCGGGTAGTTGTCGGGGCGCCTCAACCATGGTCTTCGGAAAGACGTGGGTGGAACAGTATTTTTGGGGTCGTGTATAATTTACAATTATTTTGGTGGTGGTTCGTAGAGTTGTCTTTTTGGTTGATGTTGGTTTTAGCGTTATTACATAGCTATTTGCATTTGGTGTATATAATCATAGTTAAGGGTGATGTGTCGCCCTGTACTGTGGACTTTCTTTACTTATGAATGTTTGTATTTTAGTTTCCCTCTTTACTGCTATTTGGAGATTTCTCGTGCCGTATACTAGATAGTTGGTTAGGAGTATTCTGGATCTGTTTGGGGATTTATTTATTGCAGGTACCTAGCATTTTGGAGGCGCCATTGTCAGGCGTTACTTTGCCAAAATTTTCAGAAAGGATGCCGTGGTGCTTAAAGGTTAGGGGTAAGGGAATTAGTGAGTCTAGGCAGCTAGGTACGACGTAAGAGAGAGTTTCGAGAGACTTCGTTTCGAGAGACTTCGTTTTAATTTCTGCTGTGTCAAATTTTATTTTAAATTGTGTTTTAACGTGGGATTGGTTAGCAAAGTAGCGCTCCGAGCCAGGGTGGGTTCGGGGGCGTTACAATGAATGTGCGATGATCCGAACTTCTAAACTAGCTCCTTAGGTTTGTGAATGGTTTAGGATGAGGTTTAGTGAAGATATGAATGATATTTTGTTCATGACATTAGGTGAACAGGGCTTCCAAAATAGTTGAAACCGAGCGATTTCCAGGAGACCAGGTAAGTGAAGTTTGCTTGCGCCTTCGGACCTACATCACAAAACATTAGGAACATGTTTATTTGAATGTGTCTGTATGCTATGCATCATGTTTTAAAAGTATATGAAAATGAATTTGAATGCATGTTGGCTTGGTAAGGAATGAACATAATGAAACAGTTATGCGAAACAGATTTACTGTTAAGGGAAATAATCCACCCCTTAATGAGACAGTGGATATTTATACTTTGGGAGAGTTGATCCAACTCCCAATTTCACAGGGAGATCGGAAACAGCTATGTGAATCAGATTACTGTTAAGGGAAGTAATCCGCCCCTTAATGAGTTAGTGGATATTTATACTTTGGGAGAGTTGATCCAACTCCCAATTTCACAGGGGGATCTGAACAGAAACGATGAATGACAACTGAGATGAGAAAGTAGAAATTGCATGTTTAAGATTCAGATATCAGCATTTCATTTCATTACTGCTTTACTTACTTAGCATTAGGCTAATAGATGAGTTTTGTGATGTAGGTGAAGAAGTTACAGCAGATGTGTTTACTGAGTTTGCCGAGGACTAGTCTGGTTGGAGGAGTGCATCTATGTAACATTCTGGCAGTTGATGGGGCGGTTTAACTGGTGTCAGTTGGTGTGAAGGTTTAGTTGACAATGTTTCAATTCAAGTATGCTGAGTTTTCATGACAGTAGTGTTTTTTTTAATATTTTGAATACGTTTTGAGATTTCCTAATAAAGGTATTCTGTTGAGTTTTTAAATGTTGGTTTGTACTGGATTTGGGTAATGCAATGATTCGAATTATTTCTGAATGCTTTCAGTGGAGTAGTAAATTCTTTTCTGTACTTAGAGTTGTGTTTGCATAGCAAGAAATAGTTGAAATGTCGCTCTGTCCTCTATCGGTAGATGTTGAGTTATAGTTATGTTGTCTATCGGAAGATGTCTTCAGTAAAGCTATCGGATGATGTCTCAGTAAAGTCATCGGTACATGAAATTTATTCAATCGGAAGATGTAGATTTTACACTATCGGTATGAGTGGGTATTATGTTTTGTCGTTTAGTGATCGGTGTATGCAGTTTATTATATCGGAAGAAGGGAGTGAGAGATTTTTGTCGTTTTGCCGTCGGTAGATGTGAGTCGTAAAACTTGTCGTTTTACAATCGGTTGATGTTGGATAATTGATTTATCCGGCTGACGTCATCGGTAGATGCAGTCCACCGAGAGATATCTTTTGTTTCCAACTCTTCTGGTTGACGTCATCAGTAGAAGCCTTCTATTTTCTGTTTCTGCTTCTTCCGATTGACTTATTTCATCGGCAGATGCGTTTGACTTCTGCAACTTCTCAAGTATTCCACAGTTTAAACCTTTATTTCCTAATTGATGATTGTTTCTTAGCATTTCAAACAATGTTTCGCAGTTTTGTTTAAACCCTATTGTCGCTCAAATGATTTCCGCTGCAAATTTTTAATTGTATTGAGATTTTAGCAAATGTCAAATCTTGAATGTTGAGAGAAGTTTTAAAATATGGTTGAAATTTCTTAGTCGTGTACGGGTTTTTGTGTGACGAACCGGGTTCAGATAACTCGGGGCGTTACACAACTACAAAGAAACCACAATTTATCGAAATTAAACACTGCACAAAATTCTTCAAACAAACTTGAGGACGAAAACATCAATCTACCTAATACAAATCTTCAAAATTCCACTATGAAGGACTTCAAAATGATGATTTAACCGATATGATCAAAAAATTACATGTGGTCAAATGCCAATGAAACAATGCAATTCGAGTCAACATAAAACAAGTTAACCTCGAACAACGTAAAAAATTGACTCAAAAATAATAATAGAAAAGTTGGGGGATATTACAATAAAGATAAGGGTACCATGCAATTTGATGATTTCTTGAATATAAAGTTGTGCATATTGATCCATCGTATATTTAGTCATTACAGAAAGAAAATGAGGTAATTTGGTTAATCGATTATCTATAACCCAAATAGAGTCATTTGTTTCTTTAACTTTTGTTTCTTTACCTCTTGTGCCCACTCGCACCACTCCATCATCATGTTAGAAATTTGTTCGAACTTACCCCACGAAGCTTTCCTCTCGCGGATTTGTTTCCGTTGGTAGTATTCCTCTTCAGTCTCTTCTTGGCTTATATATTGCATTGGAGAGACTCTACTAAAACTAATCACGGTGTAAAGAAGAAGAATAAACAACAATAAAACTTGTCAAATGCAAAGATAGTTTAATGGACCTCTTTCACTCTCTCACGTGTTTACACACAAATAATGACTTTTATTATAATAGTCTCACTAATGTAATATGGATAGTTGCACACAAAGTGGAAGTTATGAAAATCTTCATTTATGTTTTTGTTATTTCTTTATTTAAGTTATGTTTATGGTCTTGTAACCACATGTCTATTTTGAGTTTTTGTTAGCATGGTCGAATCTATAGGGCCTAGTGTCATGTTGTTTTTAATTGTATTGTTTGTTAAGTCTTGATGGGCTTCTCCATCCTTGTAGTCCAAATAGGAGTTATATAAATTCCCTAGTTGCCTTTCCTAAGCAGTATTGTAACGACCTGTATGTCGTCATGGGACTTGACATAGACTGTTCATAACTTAAGACATTTTTGGCATAAAATTTTCAACTTTAACCTGACATCGGCTTTGATGCCCTTGAATACCCTAGTAAACGTGTTGAAAGACTCATGGGGTTACTTATGCTAATCTGAGTTTTAAAGAAAAGAAACAAACGAAAAGGAGCATCTGCTAGTCGACACTTGAATAGACCGGTCGACACTTCACTTGTCTCTGGTCTACAAGCCAGTCGACACCTCTAGAGATCGGTCAACACTCCAACCTTCTCTGTTTTTAACAGACTAACTTTGGGGTCGACACATCTATGCATGGGTCGACACTTACTCAGATCGGCCGACACCTCAATCTTCTCTATTTTCATCCAACCAAGCTTAGGGTCGACACCTATATGCAGGGTCGACACTTGTATCAATTTTACACTAATAGGTTGACACCTCACTTCTCTCTGTTTGCATCGGTCTTTCTCTGTGGTCGACACCTGAGAATTTCGATCGACACCTTAAGGTAGAAAGTCGACCTTAACACAACCATCACCACTTTTTACTTCTTACACTTAACCATTTTTGACTTACAACTCACCTTCCAATCACTTCCTTTCATCTCCTAACATACTCGATCATCTATAATATCTTTAATACACTACATGTCTAGCAACATGATCACCATAATGACATAACGAGTGTTTGATCACAACTGTGAGAACAAACGGCATGGGTACATTTAAATCAAACATGTCCATACAGACGAAAACTGACAACTCCATCTAGTAATTCAAAACAGGGAATCTAACTATACATCCTATCCAAAAGACAGTTTAGACTCGATCCAAAACACTAATTACATATGTCCATCTAGAGATAGAAACACTCCCATAGTTTGCAACGTTTCAAGACTGCGTCAATCAATCCCCATGAGCTCGTCCTCTCAACTGCTCCTAATCATCATCCTGAGGCTCTACGTCCTCATCATTACAGTCAGTACCTACATCATGAAGTTCATCTAATGAGCCTAAAGCTCAGCAAATTCATAACAATAACATACTATGCTCGTGCTATGCATGGTACTTTTCAAAATATGTACATACTTTCCTTTCATTTAGTTCCAGTGACATAGTGGTTAAAGGGGCGTGTTAGAGGAATAGATACCAGAACATAACAGATGTCTCTCCGGCCCAGGTCAGCCCCAAAATTCGCGGAGTTTTAACCGCCCTTGGCCCACCCAGCAGTAAGGATTCGTAGGGCTTACAGTGGACGATTTTGTATGCTATTCCCCATCCCACAACTTAACCGATACATTACACAACATGATATTTTCTTATCTTTCTTACATAAAACATGCGCATAAAACTTTTGCATGATTTCTTGAAAATGTGATGCATGAACATACGATGTGAATAAACATAACATAACAGTATACATATCCTCAAAGCGTAAAGCATAACATAAACAGTATACATATCCTCAAAGCGTAAAGAATAACATAAACCACCAAGACAGGTCAGTCAAGCAATATTCCTAACCTAACTACCCATCGGTATACCCCGTTAAAACATAAAACCTAGTACCTTCGTGATGTAGGCCTTAAGGGCCAAACACATACAGTATGAACTTACCTGTAGTCTTTAGAAATCTCAGTACTTGCTCACCGTTCTTTGAGTCAGAAACACCTAACAATGTGATAATTTAAAACATTATCATCTAACCAAATTGGAACAAAGTCCAATATTTATCAAACTAATGTATAAATCAATTCAGATAGCTTAAACCTAATTAACTATCGAATTCCAAAAATTTCCCATTCAACATCTTGGGTTTTGTTCAAAATTTCAGACTAAAGCTTAAATGATCATAACTCCCTTAATTTTCATCCGTTTTTGACGATTCAAAATGTTACGGAAACCTTATAACGTATAGTTTAGCATAGAATCATCCATTTATCACAAGAAAGCAAATAACTCGGCCATACATCTCAAGAGCAGAAACTGCTCTGTTTTCCTTCTGTTTTCCATAAACAAAATTCTATTTTTGCTTCAAACATACACTTCTATCCATTTGCTTCTTCATTAAATCATTAGATAAGTTTAAATCCAAGTTAAACATTGATTCGAAAAAGAATTGCATCATCAAAATTTAGAATTTTTGGAGTTCTAAACCCTAAATCAAAATTCCATTCAAACTAACTAACATTCATATAAACATATCCTTTAGCTTGCACAAATCATTGGCTTGAATTTTCATACCTTAAAACTTAAAAGAGGAGCTTGGCGTCGCCTGGCATGAAGGAGAAGAAGGAGAAAAGTGAAAAAATGAAGAAGAAGCATTCCGCTGAAGGCTTTACGTGAGAGAGAGGGAGAGAGAGAAAATGAGGTAGGTAGGTTGTATGGAAACGAGGATTAGAGGTGGCTTCTTGAAGAAGCTTTGTGATTTGATTCGAATTTCCATTTAAAATCCCATACGTTTTAATTTTCTCTTTTTCGCTCCATTTCCTTAAACTCTTAAATTTTAGGCGTCCAATTTCTAATAAAATGTACATTACATTCACAACGAATTTATTTCGTACAAAAGAATTTAGGAACGATTACATGGTCAGAAAAGTCGAATGTTACAAGTTTAGAGAATGAATATTTGAAAGCATAGTAGTTTGTCTACCATGATAGAGTGAGTCTACATTTATTCTTGGAGTGAGTCATAGAAAACCACATAAATTCTTCGGGTGTTTGAGAACATAGTAGTTTGTCTACCATGATAGAGTGAGTCCACATTTCTTCTTGGAGTGAGTCCTAGAAAACCACATATGTGAAGAACCTTTCTTTCATCTCAATGTGCGATCAAGTTGAAGATTGGTTTATCTTTTGGTATTTGGCGAGTGAGCCTCCAAATATTAATTTATCAGATCTATCTTTTCTCTGGAGTTAGTTCGGCTAGAAGATAGAGACCAATCCGTCAATTCAAGTTGGCATTTCTTACGAAGAGCGTATTGAGGTCGTTGAAGTACCTACAACATCAAAGGATCTAGCTTAAAGTTTCATCATTACATTAGCCACACCAAAGAATCACAACTCTTGCCCCTTGTAAGTCACACCCTTTCCTTTTTGTTAGTTAACCGAAGAGTCAAAACTCTTGACTCTTGAACAGTCACACCCCTTCCTTTCCGTTAGTTACTCCAAGAGTCACAACTCTTGACTCTTGAATAGTCACACCCCATTCTTTTTCGTTAATTATTCCAAGAGTCACAACTCTTGACTCTTAGTTTGCCATAACTCTTCATTCCATTAGTCACCTCAAGAGTCACAACTCTTGACACTTGGATAGACACACCTCTTTATTCCAATAGTTACCCAATGGTCACTTCATTTTCCACAATTTATGTTAAATTCGATCAACCCAGACTTCTTGACCTTTATCGATCTAACCATTTCTTCTTCAATGCTACTTGTCGGGCCTTTCTGTAACACCCGACAACTTCAACCAAGTGACTCCCTAACTGAATTAACGACCATGATTATTCAATCTTCACGGTTTAGAATTTTATGCCAAGCTTAATTAATTACATGTGGTTTTAAACTAGGTTGGGTGGCAAAGTTGTAATAATGGAGGTTTGTGACCGGTATTTAAAGAAAATAGAAAGGGTTCAAACCTCATTTAAACCACTGTAGCCGACACCTTCTACTCTCGGTGATTTCTTCTCTCCAGAGCTCTCGCTCTCTGTCAGCTGGAAATCCCTCTTTCGACTACCGGTTTCCTTGCTGCTTCTCGGCTACTTTGTGCTCGAGGTACGAGTTTGGCAATGTAGCTATCTTTTAGTCGTTAAGCTCTGTTTTCTGCTATGTGTTGAAGTTCTGGGTTCTTCAATGGCCGTGTATTAGTAAGGGTATTTTAAAATCTGAAAGTGGTAATGTCATTCTGAATCGATTTTGGATATTAAACAACCAACCCTGAGTTATCGCTAATCGAATCTGTCTGTTTTGGATTTTGGATTTCAAACTACACAGAGAACTATACTAAGGATTCGGGAGTGACTATAGCTATTAAATCCTAGGATGACTTGTGATTAGAACTAATAGGATTTTGTTTTAACTACTACAATGTAAATGTTTTAGGTGAAGAAGTTTGAAGAGAAAGGAGCTCAAATTGCTAAGGAGACCAGGTAAGTGAATGTACAGGTTTCTCGATCATTAGGACCCTATATCAAAGGATGTTAGGTAGAAACTCATACGATGATTAGTAGTTCCCTTATGTTACTGTCTAGTATTTATGTTCATGATTAGTTCAATGGTAAGGTTTTATGTTGGATAGTGTTCTGTCTGTAGCTTGATGATTTAGGAATTTCCATGTACATGCATCATGACTATTTTATGCACATGAAAATGTTTTAAGAGCATGTTTTCCTCATGAATAAAGTAAGAAGATAAAACTGATGCAACGTGGACTAAGTGAGGGTTAGGGGCGGTTCAGCGTATGTCACAGTCCAAAAGAGGGACATATGAACACGACCCGCAGTAGGGACCAAGATCAAACTCACTGTCGAACCCCCTTTAACGGCACAAATTCTCTCTTAATCCACACAACTTAAATGAAGAGTATGATCAATGACTATGAATGATGAATATGATCCATGACTATGAATGATGAATATGATCCATGACTATGAATGATGAATATGATCCATGACTATGAATGATGATTACGAGCAAAGATATGTACAAGAAAAGACTTATGAGCATGTGATTTCCCGAATTACACATTCATGCATCCATGTTAGAGTTGCATTCCTTACTAAGCATTAGGCTTATAGTTAAACCTTATGATGTAGGTGAAGAGCTAACAGGTGAGGATTTCCAGTCCAGAGATGATGTTTAAAGCTGGTTGCTGGAGGATACTCAGTAAGACAGTGCAAGGCTGGGCAGGCGATTAAGACCCCTGGTTATGCTCATAGTATGTCAGTGAAGTTTATGATAAACAGATGTCTAAGAAAAATAGAATTTCTTATAACCATGAGATTTAGATTTGAATGATTTGACTTAAGAGTCTTATGATGATTTTAAAGATTATTGAATGGTTTGTTTTTGCTTAATCCTTCCGCTATGCATATTTTGGATGAGTTTATGATTCTTACTCATTGAGGTTTATAGTTACTAAGTTAAGATTCGGGTGAGTTGTGGTATTTTCTACTGGATGAAGTTGTTTGATGATTATAGTGTTTTCCTGCCGTGTGATGGAAGCTGGATAAGGCCATCATCCGGCTGACGTCATCGGCAGATGTAGAGTGTTAAGCCGTCAGACGATGAAAGTGCTATTTTGTCGTCTAGGGATCGGCAGATGTAGAATGTTTAAGCCATCGGGTGATGAGAGTGCTATTTTGTCATCTAGCGATCGGTAGGAGTAGAGTGTTTAAGCCATCGGATGATGAAAGTGCTATTTTGTCATCTAGCGATCGGCAGATGTAGAATGTTTAAGCCATCGGATGATGAGAGTGCTATTTTGTCATCTAGCGATCGGCAGGTGTAGAGTGTTTAAGCCATCGGATGATGAAAGTGCTATTTTGTCGTCTAGCGATCGGAAGATGTAGAATGTTTAAGCCATCGGATGATGATAGTGCCATTTTGTTGTCTAGCGATCGGCAGAAGTAGAATGTTTAAGCTATCAGAAGATGTAAGTATAGTTTGTCGTCTAGTTACCGGATGATGTGAGGGTTATCTTGTCGTTTAGTGACCGGGTCATGTTTTAATTACTCACGTGAGGAGCACATGTTCACCGGATGATGTCCCCTTATTTCATCGGATGATGTAGAGAGTCTCTTCACCGGATGGTATAAGTATGGTTATGTCGTCTAGTGATCGGTAGATGTGGTCTATTCCTCTATCGGTAGATGCAGTCTAAAGGTTTAAGTTTCCCTTCACCAGCCGATACACATTGCGCTGCCCGCCGGCAGATGTGTAATGTTCCCCTTGCCGAATGAGGCCTAGTGAATCGCGTATGACATCTTGAATTAAATTATGTTTTAAAAAAAATAATAATAAAATACATTACTAATAATGAACAATGTGTGAGTAATAAGAATCAAATGATTAAGAAAGATATGGATTATGTGGCGATCTCTATGGGGTTGTTACACTTTCCCTTACAAATGGCTAACATCTCTCATGTCTCTTTGTGTCACTCACTCTCTTACCTTCTACTTCTCAATTTTCTCTTTTAACCCTTTATGTAAAACTTAGATGAAAAGAAAATATTCAACAAGTAAAACAAGCAAGATCAAATATTTAAGCTAAAAATTCAAACCTCCTAGAATAGTAAAGTCAAACTATTTTGAAAGAAATGAATATGAATGATCACTGAAGGAAACTTTGTTAGTAAACAAGGATAACAATAATGAGTGATGCACGAAGATTGGGAGAACAATTAAGGTCAAACTAAAAAAAATCAAATTTTCCAAGAAGAGTAAAAATCGAAACTTGCTCGAAAGATATGAACTATTTTTTTTTACTTTGCGAATTGCAAGAAGAAGGAATTGATGATAAAAAAACAAAACTTACTGAAAAGGAATTAACTTTTTTTTTTTTACTTTGCTAATTGCAAGAAGAAGAAATTGATAATAAAAATCGAAACTTGAACAAAAGGTATGATTTTTTTTTTGTACTTTGCTAATTGTAAGAAGAAGAATAAATTGATAATAAACAATAAAGGTAAAAATTTGAATACAGGAGTCAAAACTCTCATACCAAATGATGAAAAGTACGAGTATATCAAACTCGCAATCCTTTAACAACGTGAAATAGTAACTCAGGAACGCTTTTGAATCAATTATAAGGAACTAGACATCAATCGAATTTTGCAGACGGAACCAAAGTTATCAAGCACGAAGCTTGACCCTAACAAAACTCATAGTTAAAACCAAAGCTATGGAATTGATATTCCAAGTTTTTAGTTTGAAAAAGACCTAGTTCTTTACAAAAAAATAAAGAGAAAATTCTCACAAAACTCTAAAATATTTCTTATTGATTTTTGCAAGGTTCAAGCCTTTACAAATAGGCTAAAAACAAAAGAGAATTCTTAGCAAACTAAGAATAAGAAAACTAAACAAAAGAGGAAATCAACTAGGAATAGGAAAGCTAAACAAATTTAGAAATCAACTAGAAATAAGAAAACTAAACAAAATAGGAAATCCATATGGATTTGCACTTCTATTGGAGTTGCGAGGAATCCATGAGATTTTGTTGGGTTCACCCCATGCCACCAATTATGTGTGGTCTACTTTCATGCTACGTATCTCTTTACTTTCATTGTTTTTTGCATGTATTTCCTCCAACGCATCTTTTTGTGTAACACCCGACATTTTCAGCCAGGTGATTTTCTTAACGGAATCAACGGTCACCTCTTTACTCGACCTTTTATTTAGTTAATTTTAATGCCAAAGCTTATTGGATTCTATTTGTGTGATGGCCGTGTGGTAATTAATGAGGAACTTAGTTGATATAAATTTGAAATAGAAACCTTAAACCTCACTGTAGCCGACATTCTCCCTTCAGCGATTTTTCTGTCCCGAGCTCTCGCTCTCTGCCTGCCAGTCATCCTTCCTCCGACGACCGGTTCCTTTGCCTTTTCTCAGCTACTCTACGCTCAAGGTATGGGTTAGACAATGTAGTTGTCAGTTATTTGTTAGGCTCTGTTTCCAGCTTGGTGTTGGAGTTTGGTTCTCCAATGGCCGAGTAACATTAATACCATTTATATTCTGGATTTAGCAATGTCATTCCGAATCGATTCTAGACATTTATCACACCGACTCAGATTAATCGTTAGTTGAACCTAGCTGTTTCGGTTTTAGGATTTCAAACTGCACACAGAGAACTAGACTAAGGGATTCGGGAATAACTTTAACTACAGATTCTAGGATAACATTTAGTTAGGAATGTTCTAGCTTTGATTTCAGAATATTTAGGATCTATATTGACTCTGAGATGTGAAATGATATCAGGTGAAGAGGTTTGAAGTGTAGTGCACGACTTTGCTAAGGAAGCCAGGTAAGTGAATGTATTAAGATTCCCGGCCATTAGGGCCCTACATCTTAAGGGTACTAAGTTAGTTATGTGTTTGATGTTTGTTTTAAGTTAGTAAGATGGTTTGTACTTGGATGATTTACGGATGTTTGAGAACCATATTATGTGATGTTCTGATAGAGTCTATGAAGTCAACTGTCTAGTATGATATTTCCATAGTCTGATAATTTAAGAACACTCATGTCATGCATCATGATTTACTTATCAAGCATATGAAAATGATTTATGAGCATGTATTTCCCATGAACAAGATATGAGAATGAAAATGAAACTTATGCAACCGGATTAAGCGAGGGTTGGGGGCGGATTGACGCAATCCACAGTCCAAAGAGGGACCATGAAAACGACCCGAAAGGGAATATGATCAAAATCACTGTCAATCCCCCTTTCACGCACAAATCCTCCCTTAATCCATATGATGAAAGTGATGAACAAGAATACGAATAAGGAACAAGAAAAGAGCATGAAAAGAATACGATTACGATTTTCTCTCAACTGTGCATTCACGAATACATGTTAGTTGCATTATTTACTAAGCATTAGGCTTATAGTTTAAATCCTATGATGTAGGTGACGAGATATCAGGTGAGGATTCCAAAGTTAATGAGGATGTCGAGTTTGGTTGCTGAAAGGTGTTCATGGTGCAATCCTTTGGCTGGATGGCGATTATGACCCGTGGTTATGTTCATTTTATGTCAGTAAGACTTATGAGAAAACTTATGCTTAAGTAGGATAGGATCATATTTTAATTTGGACCTGAAATTGTCTGATTCAACTTCTGAGTTTGAGGATGATTGTAAGAACCTAGGATATCCTGTTTTATATGAGTCTTCCGTTTACGTATCCTGAACAAGTCTATGACATTTATTCGTTTAAGGTTTATGTCTATCAAGTTGAGAGTTGTGAGAGTCGAGACATCCCCTGTTGGCTGTAGTTGTTTGATGATTATTGTGTTGTTTTACTTACTGAATGATAAGAGCTGGATGAGTGTATCATCCGCTGACGTCATCCGCAAGAGTTGGATGATAGAAGTTGATCGAGTTGAACCTCCCGGCTGATGTCACCGATGAATGTCGAGTATTAGTTAATGAGGATGTCGAGTTTGGTTGCTGAAAGGTGGTTCATGGTTGCAATCCTTTGGCTGGATGGCGATTATGACCCGTGGTTATGTTCATTTTATGTCAGTAAGACTTATGAGAAAACTTATGCTTAAGTAGGATAGGATCATATTTAATTGGACCTGAAATTGTGATTCAACTTCTGAGTTTGAGGATGATTGTAAGAACCTAGGATATCCTGTTTTATATGAGTCTTCCGTTTAGTATCCTGAACAAGTCTATGACATTTATTCGTTTAAGTTTATGTCTATCAAGTTGAGAGTTGTGAGAGTCGAGATACTCACCGGATGATGTCGAGTATTTACTCACCGGATGATGTCGAGTATTTTACTCACCGGATGATGTAGTGTATTTGAGTCACCGGATGATGTAAACGTTATTTTGTCGTCTAGCGATCGAGCGATGTAGTGTATTTCTAATGTCGTGTGATATTTAATGAGTCACGAGAGATACACGTGTCCACCGGTAGATGACCTCTACCGGGCGATGTCCTTTGAGTCACGCGAAGTGCACGTGATAGATCGGATGATGTGTACCCTATCAGCCATTGCATGCAAACCCATGCAACTCGAGCAGAATCACGTCGAGTGATCTGAGGGCATTTCTTCTCTGCCCGATTATGTCATGAATCTGATAACCGAGCATAGTCGCTCGATTCTGTAAACTAATGAGTTGTTAGATTAGTGAAAGAGTGGAGTTTTGGATGGTTTAGTTTTGTCAGATGATCTGTGGTCTGCGAGTCAAGTTTTAAGTTCTAAGTATTAAAAAAAATTATAATACTAAAAATGAACAAGGTGCAGAAAGTAAGGATTAACTGATTAAGGAAGTCATGAATTATATGGTGACTCCAACTGGGATCGTTACAACTATGGTATCAAAGCAAAATCGGGTTCTAAAATCGATTCTGCAGACTGCCTCCCTGCACAGATTGCCACCTGGGTACATTCCAGCAACTGTAAGTATTTACGTTTTTAGGTAATGTCATTATGTTAAGATGCATTTATGAATATTTGTTTAGGAATCTCAAAATGGTAAGAGGTCAGCAAAGAGAGGCTAATGAGGATAGCAATGCCATTGCTCAGTTGACAGAGTTGGTTATGCGCCAATCTCGCCAGATCGAACAGCTGATGGCTACTAGAGAAGAACAAGCGAATTCTCGTACTAATGCAACTCATGATCGTGTTGGTGAGCGTTTTCACCGACTTTGACCCCCGACATTCAATGGTCGAGTTTCGGATCCTGTTTATGCTGAGAAATGGATCTGAAAGATGGAAGGCATGTTCAAGTATACAAAGGTTGAGGAAGGGGACAGGGTAACATATGCCGTTTTCCACCTGGAATTGGATGCAAGACATTGGTGGGATTCAATCCAGAGCACCGTTAATGCAGGAGCTATGACCTGGGAAATGTTTAAGACTGCTTTCTTCGACAAGTATTTCAATAGGACTATTCGGGCCAACAAGAAGAAGGAGTTCATGAGTTTACGTCAGTTTGGCTCTGTGACGGATTACATATGTAAGTTTGAGGCTTTATCTCTGTTTGCACCCAGACTAATAGAAGATGATGAGGATAAGATCCACCAATTTGTTCAAGGACTGAAACCAAGTCTGTATATGAGAGTAAAGACTGCTGGAATACATAATGTACCTTATGCTGAAGTGACAGCTAAGGCTCTAGAACTGGAAGAGGCTGAGATATCGACATATGCGCAGCGCGAACCATCAAGGATGTAACACCCGAAAAATTTCTATGGCATGCGTAGCCTTAGATTAGACGTGTTATGAGAGTTTAATTATTCAAGATTAGTGATGTACATGGAAGTGTAATAGAAGAGAAAAGAGAAATGGAGAAGTTGACAATTCAAACCAAAACAAATGTAAAAGTCAAAAGTTTTTGGTTTGAAAAGTCAATGTAAAATTGGACCAATAAGAAATGAGTTAGAAAAATTTCATGAGGGGGAAAGAGGATGGCAGCCACGTTGGAGAGAAAAGGGAGGTTTTAAGAGTAAGTTCAATTGATTATTAAATGTATAAAATAAAGAAAAACAAATGGTTGAAAGTCAAAAAGCAAAGGTGTTGTACTTGACTTTTCTTTTGACTTAGTGTAGGTGAAATATCAAAGGGGAAGTGAGGTTAAAGGAGGGATCCACGTTGGAAGGAAGAGAAGGAGAAATGAGTTGAATATTCAAACAAAAAGAGTTGAAAATTTCATGGTTTGAAAAAGTCAAAATGCATTAACCAATAGAAATGCTTGTAAATAAAAGTGAAAAGCAATGAAAGGTGGGAATGAAATGTGGTTCATTCACGTTGGAAACCAAAGAAGCAAAAGAGAGGGTTTAAAGTAATATTTTAAAGAAATTGGTGGTGGAAACTAAAAAGTAGAAAAGTTATTAGTTAAAAAGGTAAAAATGTTAAGTTTCGTTCATCTTTTTCCCCTTGCCTCCACGATTTTCTTGGCAGCCATTGAAGCCTCATTTCTTCTTTTCATCAAGAGATTTCAAGGTGTTTTCAAGGTAAAATTTACTGGGTTTTAGTTTAATGTTGGTTAGGGTTAGTTTTTAAGGGTTTTTAGTGGGTTTTGGGTAAATTAGCGTAGGGTTTGAAAACCCTAAATAGTGACCTCCGAAAATTTAGTTTAAATGTTGGTTTTCTTTCTAGATTTGTGGATTTAATTGTTAGAGGGATTAGTTTAGGTGGTTAGAGTGATTAGATTATGGATTGGATGAAAGTTACACAAAACCGGTTTTGGAAACTTGATGGCCGATTCTGTTGGCTGCAATTTCGGTTTGGCCATTGAGTTTGTTTGGTTAATTTGAGTGTTTCAATGGATTGTAGACGTGTAGAGGTTTTCGAATTGGGGTGGCACGTCGAAATCCATTGAAAAATGAGAAAATTATGGCCGTTTGAAAGTTGGATGGTAAAACTTGTATAAAATTCGGGTTTAAGTATTTAAGTGTGAGAGTGTTTGAGTGTTGGTTAGTTTTAGGTTAAAAAATTAGGGTTAGTTTAAGTTGGTTGAATTTTTAGAATTTCTTAGTTTGTTACTAAGTAACTTTTCCTTAATGGTTAGGTAATTGAGCGTGTACTTTGGTTGGACGAAGTGACAGCACGTTTTTGAAGCAGCCAGGTAAGTAATGGATTGTGTGTTTGGTCACCTTCGGGCCTACACCACAGAACGGTAGGGTTTATTTGTTACTGCTCTCCTTCGTGTAGTGTTGTGTTATTGTTGTGTTTTGCATTGAGTTATGGTGTGGTTCGGCCTTGCTGTTGTGTTGGTTTGGCCTTGCTGTTGTGTTGTTGTTGTGTTTGTCGTGTGTGTGTAAAAAATAAGGCACTTCGGTGCACGGCAAACAAGGCACTTCGGTGCACGACAAACAAGGCACTTCTGTGCACGGCAAACAAGGCACTTCGGTGCACGGCAAACAAGGCACTTCTGTGCACGGCAAACAAGGCACTTTGGTGCACGGCAACTAAGGAACTTCGGTGCAAGGAAAATAAGGCACTTCGGTGCACGGCAATTAAGGTACTTCGGTGCAGGCAAACTGAGTGTTAGAAGTTGTTTATTGTTTGGTGTTTGAGTATTGTCACTTGTCGGTGTTGTTTGTTTGTTGGTTGTTGCTTGAGTACTGTGTGAGTGTGGTGTGCGTTGTGAATGTTTATATTCGTTATTCATTACTTGCTCAGCTTAAGCTTACGTGTGTATGTGTTCTGTGGTGTAGGTGAAAACAAGATCAGGTGAGCTAAATGATGAAGCCCGGGACTAGGTGGCAGTCGGTGGCACATGGAGCACGCCGGTGCAGGCAGTTGTCGGGGCGTCTCGACCATGATCTTCGGGGGGGAATGTGTTGGATTGGATTGTATTCAGTTTTTAACTCTTTTTAGGGAATGTTGTCTTTAGTCATATTTAAGGGTGATGTATCGCCTATATTGTGATTTTCAGATGTTAGTATTTTAGTTTCCTCTTACTGTTATTTGGAGATTTCGTATGCTGGTTGCTTGTTAGTTAAGTAAGTGTATTCTGGATCTGGTTGGTTGGGATTTATTCGTTTGCAGGTACCTAGCATTTTGGAGGCGTCATTTTCAGGTGTTACTTTGCCAAAATTTTTGGAAAGAATGCTGTGGTGCTTAATGGTTAGGAGTAAGGGAATTAGTGAGTCTAGGCAGCTAGGTATGACGTAAGAGAGTTTTGAGAGATTTAGTTTTAAATTCAGTTGTGTCAGTTTAGTTTTATGTTTTGGGGTTTAAGAAAATTATGTTTTAACGCGGGACTGGTTAGCAACATAGCGCACCGAGCCATGGTGGGTTCGGGGGGCGTTACAAAGGAAGTTTACTAAAGAGGCTCAGCCGCCACCACGTCAGAACAAAGGATGGCAACCGCAACAGAACCGGGGACCACAACAACAACAGCAAGGTATAAAGAGGCCCTTCAATCCAAATGATGATCAGGGAAAAGGAAAACGACCATTAGCCCCTCTATGCTCCAACTGCCAGAAGAACCACAATGGCGAGTGCAAGCTGCACTCTGGCCGTTGCTACAGATGTGACAAGGTTGGACATATAGTCAGAGATTGCCCCATGCCACCTGATCCAAATCAAGCAAGAGTAATGCCCCGAGTCTTTGCTATGATGGAAGATGAAGATGTCATGCAGCATACGGTCATAATAGGTACAATTATGATCTGTGGTATTTCTGCTTATACACTTATAGACACGGGAGCCACACACTCATTTATTGCAACCTTATTTGCGCGTAAGCATAAGCTAGAATACTTACCAGCTGATAGGCCATATAGTGTGATGTTACCATTAGGAAAGTCCTTGTATTCTGAGCAGATAATGAAAGGTGATATTGTGTCCTTAGGAGATAAGAAGTTATATGTGGAACTAATTGTAATTGACATGAAGGGATATGAAGTTATATTAGGAATGGATTGGTTATCTAGACATTATGCCACGATAAATTGTAGGTCAGGATTAGTTGAGTTTCGAACCCCAAATGGAGATCAGTACACCTTCCAAGCTATACCAAAAATAAGTAAGATACCGATTACATCCTCACTAGAGACTCAACGGATGTTGAGAGGTGGCTGTGAAAGTTACTTAGCCAGTATAATGGATACTCGGGTGAGGAATAAGATAGAATTACAAGATATTTCTATAGTCCGAGAGTTCCCTGAAGTATTCTTGGATGATTTTCCAGGATTACCACCTGATAGAGAAATAGAGTTTGTGATTGATACTTATCCCAAGGCATTACCTGTGTCTAAGAATCCTTACCGTATGGCACCTGTTGAGCTGAAGGAATTAAAAGTTCAACTGCAGGAATTAGTGGACAAGGGATTTATACGCTTTAGTAGTTCTCCCTGGGGTGCACCTGTACTATTTGTTAAGAAGAAAGATGGTTCCTTAAGGATGTGCATTGACTACAGAGAATTGAATAAGTTGACAATTAAGAACAAGTACCCTTTGCCCCGAATTGACGACTTGTTTGACCAATTACAAGGAGCTAAAGTGTTTTCAAAGATTGACTTGCTTTCGGGGTACTACCAACTGAAGGTTAAGGAGGAAGATATACCAAAGACAGCCTTCAGGACCCGCTATGGACATTATGAATTCCTTGTAATGTCGTTTGGGCTAACCAATGCACCTACAGCTTTTATGGATTTGATGAACCGAGTGTTTCATGAATATTTAGATAAGTTTGTGATTGTATTCATAGATGATATTCTTATATACTCACAGACTGAACCTGACCATGAAGAACACTTAAGAGTAGTTTTGACAACCCTGAAACAACAACTTTATGCCAAGTTGTCCAAGTGTGAGTTCTGGTTGGGTAAGGTTAACTTCTTAGGCCATGTCATCTCTGCTGAAGGTATATCAATAGATCCAACCAAGATTCAGGCTGTTAAGGACTGGCCACGGCTAAGGAATGTCAGTGAGGTCCGTAGTTTTCTTGGTTTGGCAGGCTATTTTAGGAAGTTTATTAAAAGATTTTCTATGATAGCTAAGCCATTAACAAGTTTGACTAAGAAGGACACCAAGTACTCTTTGTAACACCCGAGTTTTTCGGGTTTCCGCTCCAAGGCTATTTTGGTAAATAAGTAAATTAGGTCCGTTTTGCGAGTGGATGGTTTTATTAGGACCCTAGAAATTTACGGGAATTTGTAGAAGAATAAGTGAAATTTTAGAAACCCAAATCGGGAAGAGTAATGCTAGAGTTCCCGTTTTACCCTTTTAGCATATTAATTCGTAAAAATAGCAAAATAAGTTCGTTTTGTGAACGGTGAGTTTTGTTAGAACTCTAAGATTAAATTGGAATATTTGGAGAAATAAGGAAATTGCAGAGAAACCGAATCGATAGACTAATTAAAGAATTAAGCATAGAATTGATTGAGGGACATTTAAGTAATTTGGTAATTAAAATTTAAAGTTTTTATTTAAAAGTATAATGGCTTCACGATGAAGCCATTATCGCTGAGAGCTCCCGACGCCGAGAGAGACGAAGAGCCGCAACGACTCTTCCCCGGAGACCCAGCGTTTCCGACCACCATTCTGACGTGCAGACGCCGGCGAGCTGAACCAGAGCTCGATTCGGCCTTCTCCGCGCCAGACCCGACCGAAAACAGGTTGAGTCTCTTCCCTGTTTTCGTTTTGTTCATGGCCGACGGTGGCGAGCTCGATTGAGCTCCGTCACCCGGCCCTTTTGGGTTGCTTTAGGCATCAATTGGCCGAGCTCGGCGCTGGCATGGGTTGCCGAGCAATGAGGAGCTCGGATTTGGGGAAAAACTGGGGGGCTAGGTTTTGGGATTTCGGGTTTTCTGAATTGGAACTTTGATTTTTAGTTAGTTTATGTTAATTGGATGTTAGGAGGATAGATTAGTGAGGAATTGAGAGAGTTTTGATGAAAAATTGAAAAAGAGAAATTTTGGGTAAAGGGGAAGTTTCGGGTTTCTGCAAAATTGACCTAGCTCCGGTCATTTGTTTTAAAATTCCTTTTGGCAGATTAAAATAGGTTATTAGAGGAGTACGTGACCGCTGGAATTGTTCGATTCCGATAACCGGCGCAAAAGTTATGCGCGTTTGAGTTTCGGGTCGGTTTTTACCAAACCTAAATTAGTGGCCGTTTAATTAGGTTTTAGTTGGATTAGGCTAGACATAGTAGTTTGAGAGTAAATTGGTGAATGTAAGCTTGAGTGTAATAAAGTTTGAATATTTTTCGTAGGTTGAGCCATAGGTGGACAGATAACCGAGCATCCCCAGCGAGCTACGGACGACAGGTAAGTTCTCGTGATCTTCTCTGGCCGATTGGCCTACACCGTACGTCGAGGTCGTTTCGAGGAATTTGGTGATGCACTTGTTTATATTGCTTTGGTTGGGTAGTTAGGTTTATTTGGTTTATAGATTATGCTTTACAGTCTTGATGGTATACATGATTGCTTGTTTATAGTTATATTGAACTGTTCATGCATCACGTATTTTAACTTGGCATGAAAACAAATTTCTACACTGCACGATGTTTTCTGAAAACCGATGTGGCCCAGAGATTGGGGGCTCAGATCTATTGTGCGGACCGATTGAGGGTCTGGCCAATACCACATCTCATGTACTGTAATTAATGAACATAATCTGTTATCTGGTCACGCGAGGTGGGGCTCAGGCACGGCTGTACGTGTTGTAAGTGTGTACCCCCCTCCTCTAACCGCACGGGGTAGTCCGATCGCTGGATGGGCCCCCTTCGGTTAGGGAGATGAGATCTCGGTGATATACTGTCTGCGACGCTCTGTTATGCATGATTTCTGAACTCCATATGCACTGCACGCATCTGCATTTACGTAGGATTTACTGAGATTTATATCTCATAGTGTGTCTGTATGGTGTAGGTGGCTACGAGGAGACAGGTGAGGACGAGATCCCTCCTCCCGAGGAATGATGCAGTTGACGGAGAATGCCCATGGGAGTGTGTTGCGCAGTCGATGCTTGGCCTGACCCGTGGGGAAATATGTACGTGTCTTGAGGGTATCAGGACGTTTTGGGTTAATGGTGGGTTAGACATATTTATTGTATAGCTAGATACATTTTAGGTTGTTTGGATCTGGATAGGTTTATATATTGATGTTTTGAAATGTTTTACAAATTGATTTTTATAATCTTTAGTTTGATTAAAAAATAGGAGGATTTGTAATTAGTTAGATGAATTTGTATAGAACATTTTAGGACGATTGGCTTGGCTGATGGCTGTATAGAACATTTTAGGATGCTTGGCTCTGGATAGTTGATAGGTTATATATTAATGCTTTAAAAGTTTTGGAACTGTTTTGTGATTTTAAAACAGGAGGATATGTTAAACTTTCAGACGGAACTACGCAGTTTGTTTTCGTGAAAACGTGTTTTATTTAATTATGTCTCGAGTCGTTTCGAGTGAGAGTATAGGGCGGTTATACGTTGAATTGTATTGTGAAAAGTATGTTTGTTATGTAGGCAAAATTTGTATTATGAAGTTATATTTAGGTGATAAAAGAAAGAAGAATTGTCTTAAATGTTTTATTAATTTGTTTTCCACTTAAACATTGAGTATAAAGGAAAAAGAAAAATTTCGTACGGGAAATTAGGAATAGTATGAGGGACGTTACACTCTTGGACTGAAGCTTGTGAAGAAGGCTTCCAAACACTTAAGCTGAAGTTAACGACAGCCCCTCTTTTGACACTCCCAGTTGAGGAAGGAAAGTACAGTGTCTATTGTGACGCTTCTAAAGTTGGTCTGGGGTGTGTCTTGATGCAGGAAGGCAAGGTTGTAGCATATGCTTCTAGGCAGCTAAAGAGTTGTTAACAGAATTACCCCACTCACGATTTAGAGTTAGCCGCAGTTGTTTTTACTTTATAGATTTGGAGACACTATTTATATGGTCAACAGTGTGAGGTGTTTTCTGACCATAAAAGCCTGAAGTACCTTTTCACCCAAAAGGAGTTAAACATGCGACAAAGACGTTGGTTGGAGTTTGTAAAGGATTATGACTTCGAAATTAAATATCACCCGGGTAAGGCCAATGTTGTGGCTGATGCATTAAGCAAAATGTCTATGACGATGCAGCCCGCAGTATCAACCATGTCTGCACCTTTGAGGAAGGAAGTTCAGAAGTTCGAATTGGAAATGGTTCCCAAGCTGTCAGCTTTACTGACTGATTTATCTATTCAACCAACTATTTTGGATAGGATCGGGGAGACACAGCAAAAGGATTCGAAGGAGAATAATAGTATGATGAGTAAGTTAAAAGACGCCTCCCCTGAGTTTAGCCTCTCTAATGATGGTATTTTGAAATTTAGGAATCGATGGTATATTCCATGCGAAGAGGAATTACGTAAGTTGATCTTGACTGAGGCTCACTCGTCTCCCTTCTCTGTACATCCTGGTAGCACCAAGATGTATTGAGACTTGAAGTTACATTATTGGTGGCCAAATTTAAAGAGAGATGTGGCTAAGTTTGTTGAGTCATGCATGGTATGCCAGCAAGTTAAAGCAGAACACCAACGCCCAGGAGGTACTCTTCAACCCTTACCGATCCCTGAATGGAAATGGGAAAACATTGCCATGGATTTTGTAGTAGGTTTACCAAAGACAATCAAAGGACATGATAGTATTTGGGTTGTGGTAGACAGAATGACAAAATCAGCACACTTTATACCAGTAAGAATGACCTTTTCAATGGACCAGCTTGCTAACCTATACATTCAAGAAATTATCAGATTACATGGGATTCCCTTATCTATTGTCTCCGATCGTGATCCTCGATTCACCTCAAGATTTTGGCAAAGTTTGCAAGGCACATTAGGAACAAAGTTATCATTCAGCACTACTTTTCACCCTCAAACCGATGGTCAATCTGAGAGGACTATTCAGATACTTGAAGATATGTTGAGAGCTTGTGTGTTAGAATTTCAGACATCTTGGAGTCGATACCTACCCTTGATCGAGTTTTCTTATAACAATAGTTACCAGTCCACCATTGGAATGACACCTTATGAAGCACTTTATGGCAGAAAGTGCAGGTTACCTTTGTACTGGGATGAGGTCGGTGAAGCAAAACTCCTTGGTCCCGAGATCTTGCAACAGATGTCAGACAAGATTGCCATTATTAGGAAAAGAATGATTACTGCACAAAGCCGACAGAAAACTTATGCAGACCAAAGGAGAAGAGACCTAGTGTTCTCTATTGGAGACGAAGTTTTTCTAAAGATTTCACCATTTAAAGGAGTTTTAAAATTTGGTAAGAAAGGAAAGCTTAATCCGCGATTTGTTGGACCATTCCCTGTCTTGGAGAGGATTGGCAGCACAACTTATAGACTAAAATTGCCCCTATCACTGGATAAAGTTCACAATGTCTTTCATTTGTCAATGTTGAGAAAACGCATACGGGATCCTACACAAGTTGTTAAGTCAGTGGATGTCGAAATTGATCCAACACTAATGTATGAGGAGAAGCTAGTGCAAATTTTGGAATCTGCTGTAAAAACTCTGAGGAATAAGGAAATTCCGTTGGTTAAGGTCTTATGGACAAATCATGGAATTGAAGAAGCCACATGGGAACAACGACAAGATATGTTGGACAAATATCCGGAGCTCTTTGCTTGATCAATTTTCGGGGACATAAATTTTGTTTAAGGAGCGGTGGATGTAACACCCGACATTTTCAGCCAGGTGATTTTCTTAACGGAATCAACGGTCACCTCTTTACTCGACCTTTTATTTAGTTAATTTTAATGCCAAAGCTGATTGGATTCTATTTGTGTGATGGCAGTGTGGTAATTAATGAGGAACTTAGTTGATATAAATTTGAAATAGAAACCTTAAATCTCACTGTAGCCTACATTCTCCCTTCAGCAATTTTTCTCTCCCGAGCTCTCGCTCTCTGCCTGCCAGTCATCCTTCCTCCGACGACCGGTTCCTTTGCCTTTTCTCAGCTACTCTACGCTCAAGGTATGGGTTAGACAATGTAGTTGTCAGTTATTTGTTAGGCTCTGTTTCCAGCTTGGTGTTGGAGTTTGGTTCTCCAATGGCCGAGTAACATTAGTACCATTTATATTCTGGATTTAGCAATGTCATTCCGAATCGATTCTAGACATTTATCACACCGACTCAGATTAATCGTTAGTTGAACCTAACTGTTTCGGTTTTAGGATTTCAGACTGCACACAGAGAACTAGACTAAGGGATTTGGGAATGACTTTAACTACAGATTCTAGGATAACATTTAGTTAGGACTGTTCTAGCTTTGATTTCAGAATATTTAGGATCTATATTGACTCTGAGATGTGAAATGATATCAGGTGAAGAGGTTTGAAGTGTAGTGCACGACTTTGCTAAGGAAGCCAGGTAAGTGAATGTATTAAGATTCCCGGCCATTAGGGCCCTACATCTTAAGGGTACTAAGTTAGTTATGTGTTTGATGTTTGTTTTAAGTTAGTAAGATGGTTTGTACTTGGATGATTTACGGATGTTTGAGAATCATATTATGCGATGTTTTGATAGAGTCTATGAAGTCAACTGTCTAGTATGATATTTCCATAGTCTGATGATTTAAGAACACTCATGTCATGCATCATGATTTACTTCTCAAGGATATGAAAATGATTTATGAGCATGTATTTCCCATGAACAAGATATGAGAATGAAAATGAAACTTATGCAACCGGATTAAGCGAGGGTTGGGGGTGGATTGACGCAAGCCACAGTCCAAAGCGGGACCATGAAAACGACCCGAAAGGAAATATGATCAAAATCACTGTCAATCCCCCTTTCACGGCACAAATCCTCCCTTAATCCATATGATGAAAGTGATGAACAAGAATACGAATAAGGAACAAGAAAAGAGCATGAAAAGAATACGATTACGATTTTCTCTCGACTGTGCATTCACGAATACATGTTAGTTGCATTCCTTACTAAACATTAGGCTTATAGTTTAAATCTTATGATGTAGGTGACGAGATATTAGGTGAGGATTCCAAAGTTAATGAGGATGTCGAGTTTGGTTGCTGAAAGGTGGTCAGGGTGCAATCCTGTGGCTGGATGGCGATTATGACCCGTGGTTATGTTCATTTTATGTCAGTAAGACTTATGAGAAAACTGATGCTTAAGTAGGATAGGATCATATTTTAATTTGGACCTGAAATTGTCTGATTCAACTTCTGAGTTTGAGGATGATTGTAAGAACCTAGGATATCCTGTTTTATATGAGTCTTCCGCTTACGTATCCTGAACAAGTCTATGACATTTATTCGTTTAAGATTTATGTCTATCAAGTTGAAAGTTGTGAGAGTCGAGACATCCCCTGTTGGCTGTAGTTGTTTGATGATTATTGTGTTTTACTGCTGAATGATAAGAGCTGGATGAGTGTATCATCCGGCTGACGTCATCAGCAAGAGTGTATTTGAGTCACCGGATGATGTAAACGTTATTTTGTCGTCTAGTGACCGGTAGATGTAGTGTATTTGAGTCACCGGATGATGTCGAGTATTTTACTCACCGGATGATGTCGAGTATTTTACTCACCGGATGATGTCGAGTATTTTACTCACCGGATGATGTCGAGTATTTTACTCACCGGATGATGTCGAGTATTTTACTCACCGGATGATGTCGAGTATTTTACTCACCGGATGATGTCGAGTATTTTACTCACCGGATGATGTCGAGTATTTTACTCACCGGATGATGTCGAGTATTTTACTCACCGGATGATGTCGAGTATTTTACTCACCGGATGATGTCGAGTATTTTACTCACCGGATGATGTCGAGTATTTTACTCACCGGATGATGACGAGTATTTTACTCACCGGATGATGTCGAGTATTTTTCTCACCGGATGATGTCGAGTATTTTACTCACCGGATGATGTAAACGTTATTTTGTCGTCTAGTGACCGGTAGATGTAGTGTATTTGAGTCACCGGATGATGTCGAGTATTTTACTCACCGGATGATGTCGAGTATTTTACTCACCGGATGATGTCGAGTATTTTACTCACCGGATGATGTAAACGTTATTTTGTCGTCTAGTGACCGGTAGATGTAGTGTATTTGAGTCACCGGATGATGTCGAGTATTTTACTCACCGGATGATGTCGAGTATTTTACTCACCGGATGATGTCGAGTATTTTACTCACCGGATGATGTAAACGTTATTTTGTCGTCTAGTGACCGGTAGATGTAGTGTATTTGAGTCACCGGATGATGTCGAGTATTTTACTCACCGGATGATGTAAACGTTATTTTGTCGTCTAGTGACCGGTAGATGTAGTGTATTTGAGTCACCGGATGATGTCGAGTATTTTACTCACCGGATGATGTCGAGTATTTTACTCACCGGATGATGTAAACGTTATTTTGTCGTCTAGTGACCGGTAGATGTAGTGTATTTGAGTCACCGGATGATGTCGAGTATTTTACTCACCGGATGATGACGAGTATTTTACTCACCGGATGATGTCGAGTATTTTTCTCACCGGATGATGTCGAGTATTTTACTCACCGGATGATGTCGAGTATTTTACTCACCGGATGATGTCGAGTATTTTACTCACCGGATGATGTCGAGTATTTTACTCACCGGATGATGACGAGTATTTTACTCACCGGATGATGTCGAGTATTTTACTCACCGGATGATGTCGAGTATTTTACTCACCGGATGATGTCGAGTATTTTACTCACCGGATGATGTCGAGTATTTTACTCACCGGATGATGTAAACGTTATTTTGTCGTCTAGTGACCGGTAGATGTAGTGTATTTGAGTCACCGGATGATGTAAACGTTATTTTGTCGTCTAGTGACCGGTAGATGTAGTGTATTTGAGTCACCGGATGATGTAAACGTTATTTTGTCGTCTAGCGATCGGGCGATGTAGTGTATTTCTAATGTCGTGTGATATTTAATGAGTCACGAGAGATGCACGTGTCCACCGGTAGATGACCTCTACCGGGCGATGTCCTTTGAGTCACGCAAAGTGCACGTGATAGATCGGATGATGTGTACCCTATCAGCCGTTGCATGCAAACCCATGCAGCCTGAGCAGAATCACGTCGAGTGATCTGAGGGCATTTCTTCTCTGCCCGATTATGTCATGAATCCGATAACCGAGCATAGTCGCTCGATTCTGTAAACTAATGAGTTGTTAGATTAGTGAAAGAGTGGAGTTTTGGATGGTTTAGTTTTGTCAGATGATCTGTGGTCTGTGAGTCAAGTTTTAAGTTCTAAGTATTAAAAATAATAATAATAATACTAAAAATGAACAAGGTGCAGAAAGTAAGGATTAACTGATTAAGAAAGTCATGAATTACGTGGCGACTCCAACTGGGATCGTTACATTTTGACTTCTACTTATAATTTGTCAATAAAAAATTCTTCTTTTATTCTTTCAAAAGCATCGCCTTCCTTTAATAAATCATTATTCATGCTTGAAAAATCTTTAATTGAATCTTTAATGTTTGTCCTTTACACTCTCCATTTGGAATTTGGGAAAGAAAAACGATACATAGAAGAGAATCAACTTACCCTCGATAAGGCTTTTAACAATTTCGTCAATGAAAACCACTTTTTCCTCCAAAATTGAAGAACATTTTACTCTAGTTTCTCCCTCTCCTAGAATGCAAAAGAATTTGGTTGAAATTTCAGAAGATAATGACCTTGAAAATGGTGTATGGTAAAAGAAAGGAAATAAATAATTCAATAGTTATTAGCTAAATCATAACGGTAGGAAATTTATGAAATTAAATGCCGGAAATATAAAGGCTGAAAATTTACTTGTCAAAACAATAAAATTTTCCACTAGATTTTACAAATCGCACGACGCAAGACATAGCTAGGTTTGGAACTTGGAAGAATGGAATGGAAAAAGGTGAATCAGCGTCTAGCGAGCAGGGCTGGGCACGGTCTGGTCCGGGCTGGTTCTGGCCCGGAACGGAACCAGACCGTTGGTTTCGGGAATTTATTTCCTGAAACAGGAACCGGTCCCTAGCAGAACCGGACTGAATTTTCAGTTCGGTTCCAGTTCGGTACCGGTTCCCTCCCATGCATTTAAATTTTTTTTTTTTAATTTTAAAAATAAAACAAAAAGTCTGCCTTTTTTCTCTCCACCCATCTTCAATCGTAGCCGTTATGTCAAAGATTTACGATAGGAAGAGCGAATTGAAGGCTTTAGATGAAACAAAAGCAGGAGTAAAAAGGCTGGTCGATTCTGGACTGACTAAAGTGCCAAGGATATTCCAACAAGATCAACCCACGAAGGTCCAGGGTAAGGTTACGCTGGAGCAGACCGAATTGAGCATCCCAGTAATAGACTTAAAAGGGTGGCGCCGATCAGATCCGGGAAGCTTGTGAAACTTGGGGGTTCTTTCAAGTGGTGAATCACAGAATTCCAGCGAGAGTTTTGGAGGAGATGATCGGCGAGATAGGAAAATTTCACGAGCAGGAGAATGAGGTGAAGAAAGAGTGATATACGCGAGGGCTTGGTTTTTTTTTTTTTTTTTTTAAATTATCCGACCCATGGGTCGGATAATCCATCCCGCCGACCCATGGGTAGGTTCTCCAATGAGAATTCCTGGTCCCGACACGGGGAACTGGGAACCGGACCGCAGTTCTTGGTTCTCCAATCCATGGAACCGGAACCGATTCCATGGAAGGCAGAACCGACCAAGAATCTGCTCGGACTGCCGGTCCAGTCCGGTTTTACGGTTCCGGACCGGAAGCCCACCCCTACTAGCGAGAAGGGTAAGGTTGGCCGTTTGGGTGGGTTGCGGTTGTCCCACTATTTCACATAGTTCGAGTAGGTACTTTCAGTTCGGTCCACCCGTACTCTGGGAAAAAAGTAATATCCAGACCCACCCATTAGCCTTTACTTTGTTGAACCGGCATGGCCCATGGTCTGTGTTGGAGCAATGGCCGTTTTGATGGACTTTGTCTGACCTGCATATATGCATACGGTCATCTTCCGTAGGATGATGATTCGCTACATTCTTTCTAAATCCATGAACTAATTCTCAAGGGCAATGCCCTTGGTCTCCATTTCACTTCTTCTAATCTCATTTAGATGAGCTAAATGATAATTTTGATGATCAATCATTGAAAGAGCGAGAGGCCCAAGATCTTACAATTTCATATCACTTAAAAATTGTTAAATTCTTAAAAGTGATAAACTTAAAGGTTTCATTTTTAACCAAAACATAACCAAGAATAAAAATGGCGGTGTGAGTAGGCCCAGAACATATAATATTACCGGTGTAGAACGAGTAGCTGAAAAGTTTGAAGGAAGAGTTAAGCTGGCAGAGGAGTTTGGTCCCATAAATATTGGAAGCTTAATTTGTAAGCAGCAACCAATTTATACATGCCTTTCCATCTGTTTCTCTCTCTCTCTCTCTCTAGGGGTCTGATATTAGAGCATACAAATTCCTAATATCTGATTCCAATTGGCTTCGTTCTCTTTTTTTACCAAAAAGTGGCAAAAGGTCAAATACAATAGTTAACCAGTGTTGGCAGATATGTTTGTCGGGGCATGGTTATCAGCAAACCAATGAGATAAATTACTACAAGTGGATTACTCGTACAACAAACTTCACTGGACTGGACCTACATGCATCGCACTAGCAGTTGAAATCCATCACATTGCATCCATTTTTCATTTATTTAGCAGTACAAGTTCCCTACAAAATAAAAGCATGTGACCCATCATTGAAAGAAAACGAATTAGCAAAGTTGGTGGAATATGGGTTGACATCACTGACTCATCTGTATTAACTATTGATATTTCTTGGTAGGTTTGCTGCTGGGTTTTGACGCTAGTGCCATCCACTTATGTGAGGGTCTAGTGACCATTAATTGCAAAAACTAATCAATGTCAAAATGATTACTTTATATGGGTAATATAATCTGTACGAGCCAGTCTGTGCATATCCATATTCCTGCGAGACCATCTCACATGGCTATGATGAGCCTTTTGTAGTTCGTACTCTTCAATCAACAGCAGCAATCAAGTGAGGTGATGTCTGTTTTTGGCATCTACTTATTCTATCTGAATTCCATGGACCATTTTAAAATATCATGTAACGTAATTTCCTTAATTTGGTCATCTCCTTTCGGTATGATAGAAAATATTGGAGGAAGGGATTTGAAGATGTACATAGAAGTCATTTCTTTCCCGAGACGAGCACAGGCAAAATCATCTTTTTAAAGAGAAGCTGACCATAGGCAACAAATCGGGGAATAAATATTAAATGCATGGGAAATAAAAATGTGGTTTTAGAGCTATAGTGTAATCCATGGAGTTCTATATAACATTTTATTGTCTATACCCCGTGATACCTCTGAAAACTTATAAAGCTGCAATTAGATAGTGTGTTGCTTTAGATGACTCGATTTTTGAATGACACGAGACAGGTGCATGTTCAGTGTTGGAGTTCTTCAACTATTCTATATTTGTTTGCTTGAGTCGTCAAAATAATATATATCTTCATTTGTTACTGGTAGATTTTTTACCTTCGCTCGTGATTTTAAAAAATCATGCCGACTATGATCTTTGTCAATAGAGGTGGGAAAAGATCAATTTTGTGTTTGGACACCGACATTGTAAAAATTAATATTTTTGTTATTAAATTTCACGTGTAGACTTTTACCTTCCTGTCTCACAACATGTCAATGATTGACTCATTTTGTCTTTTATAACCGTGTTGAAATTTTCAAAAATTTTAGGTAAAATAAATAATTTGGAAAGTTATTGTTGATAATGATGAGAGAAATTTAATATTGGGTGATTTTTGAAATTTTAAGGAATAAGAATTTAATGGGTTTTTATTTAATATAAATTATTTATATTAAATAAAATAAATGAGAAATTAATTAAAAATTAATGAAAAGAAGAAGGATAAGGAAACCCAGGTTTCCTCACTTTGAGAGAGAGAGAGAGAGAGAGTTATGCAACTCGTCAATTTTTGAAGGTAGAGTGTGTTCGTGGGGCAACGAGTATCAACTTTTGTGAAGAAGCTAGGGCTATGTTTGTGGACAATGAGTATCTCCATTTTCGAGTTTGTATTTAGGGATTTTATTTAAGTTCGAAGGAACATGGATCTCTTGATTATTTGTTGCTTATCTGAGTAGACTTAAGTTATTATGAGTTGTATGGTCGATTGGAAGTTAAAATTGGTGAAAATGATGAGTTATTCGCGAAACCCATCACTGGAAAAGCGTTTCTAAGCGTCCTTTGTCGAATTGCGGAGTCCTGCAGTTCACTGCAGAGTTTTGCAGTAGAGTTCTTCATTTCACTACAGAGTTACGTAGCTGAGATTGAGAGTCTCGTAGTTCACTGCGAAGTCTGACAGTAGAACCTGGAGTCTCGTGGTGGAACCTGGACTCCCACAGTTGCAGTTTGGGCTCCTGCATAGTGTATTTAATGGGAAATTTCTTCATTTCTTAATTGATCTCTTCAGTTTGGGTTCCTAGTCCGATACAAGACCCATCCATATTTTCTTAATGTTTGAAAATGATATTTATGGTGCTGATTTTCTTTTAAATTCAGACGAGTTTGCAAACTTCAAGTCAATATCAAAAGATATCGCTATTGTGCGTAGGAGGAGCAACCATCGTCGATGTAGAGATTTTATGCTTTATGCATTGCATTGCATTGTTTTCAAAAACTATTATTTTGGTGGGTTGCCACCTGTAAAAGTATAATGTGGTATGGTCGCCAGCACATCAGTTTTATATGTATATTTACGTATGATTTTCTCACGTTTATTTTCAGCATACATGATATATGGTTTTGTTGTGATCTATTGGGAGGGTGAATCCTCTTGATGCTTTAGACGATTTCAATGTCAAAATATCACGAGAATATCCCATTACACCTTCGGTTGGGTGAATGTTGTATTGTTTGCACGTACAAAATATGGTAGTAGGGTGGTGATAACGCTCTCCTTGGATTTCGAATCCCTAAACCTGATCAAGGTGATGATTGTGCTGGTGATGTTGTTTCTGACTGTCAATGGTTGATCACTCGAGATTACTGTCACAGTTTCATGAGGCATTGTTGGGCCTTCATATCACCCATTTTCTTTGATAATATGCCAGAGGAGTCATTGTGTGACCTCCTTTTTTCATTAAGAATGTTTTCTATGAAAAATGGTAAGATTTATTTTCGATGTATAGTCATCTATGTACGTGACATGTTTTTTAACTTGCTCACTGAGGGCTTGTGGAGCCGATTTTGATAAAAAGAAAGAAATAAGTTTCCTTAACAGTTTTGTAAACTCATGCATAGTTTTGAAATTTAATTACAGTTTGAAATGAAGATAAAAACTCATTTTTAAATCAAGATGCATTATGTATAACAATTCAAGTGAGTTAGTCACTCACCCTAACGACCTCCTTCCAATCCAGGTAAAGAGAAGAGCAGTTAACCACACAAGAGATTTGGCAGAGTGATAAGTGTGTATTTTAAACACTTAATTATGCTATTTTATACTTGATTTGATAAGTTTTTCTCAAGTGTTTAAATGAATTTGATATTTTTGGTGTGAGTGTTCAGATAAAATGACATAAAACAGGTTGAAGTTTCAACGAAAATAATTGGATACGCTACCAGACAAAACAAAACAAATTGAGAAGCCAAAATTGAAGTGTTCCCGCAGAGGCAGATTGATCGGCTTAAACTCCATAATTTGTAAAGTGGAGACAGTGAATGTGTCGATCGATCGCAGGACTGGAAGCGATCGATTGGCTGAAGAGAATTGCCGACGTTCCACGAGCAAAGGAGATGCCGATCGATCGGCCACACCTTAGGCGATCGATCGGCTAAGCGAAAAGATTGATGATATTAAGTAGAAGCTCGGCCGATCGATCAGTCACACCTCAGGCGATCGATCGGCGGTTGGTATTAAAAGAAAGACCTAAATTTAGTTTTTTTAATTAAGACAATCTCGGTCGTTGATTAAGAGGGACGTCGAATTAACACCTGGATTAGGTTAACAGGGGGAAAAAGGAGGAGAGAGACAAAATGGAGAACTAGCCCTAGCGAGACGAAGACCGAAGGAAGAAAGGAGATTTTGGATCGATAACCCTAGTTTTTCTTTCTCTTCCTCTTCTGAACTGTGAACATCTTTATTATTCTCGTTGTTTCTCTTTATCTTAGCATGAACTAATTTTCTTTTCTAGGACTACGATGTAGCCGAATTATGACTATTTAGTTTTTCCTTTAATTCAAGTTATTGATTTTCTTTTTCGTAATTGTGTTGAGTAATTTATTTTATTCTTACTGCTTGCGATTGCTTGATTAACAAAAGCATGTTCGTAGGATTATTTTAAGATACGAGAGTTGCAAAATAATCGTGCACTGAATATTTTACCATGAAAAAGATTTTAGACTAGAGATAGCTAATGCGTTTATATGGTATTTTAATTTCTCAGTCTTAATGTATTCAATTAATTCTCAGGATTAGAGACCGAGATGTAATAATTCGTTAGTTGAATAAGTTTGTCATTACTCGAGAGAGATTGATAAATACTTTTGTGAAATTACCATCAACAAATGGAAATAGAAATTAATGAATTGAATTAGAAATACTAAATATGATTAATTTAGGTGAAATCAGAAACCTTAAAGTTTTCTCATTATATTTTTAAACTCATTTTATTTCAATTATTTAATCAAATTACTTTGCTGTGTTATTTAAATTTAAAATTATCAAAGTTTCAACATTCAATTTAAATTAGAATTAAGTTTGTTTGATATTTAGTAAAAATAGTCCTTGTGGGTTCGACTCGTATTTATACACTTTATTACTTTTGCGACACCTTCACTTGCGTAGAATTTTTCGCAACAAGTTTTTGGCGCCGTTGTCGGGGACTATTTATTTTGCTATTATTAGATTAATTAATTCTAGTTTATATTTGAATTCAATTTATTTTATCTTTTTTTTTTGTGTACGCGAAAACACTGTGTTGCCAATCTAGTTCCAATAGATCCAGAAATTGAATGGACCTGTCGTAAGAATAGAAAGGAAACAAGAAAAGCAGCCATGGACATCAAACAAATTGAAGAAGCTGAGACACAGATGTTACTCGATTATGTGATGCCATCTGTGGTCGGTATCCAGTTGGCAATTCGGAAACCGGTAATTATGGGGAACAACTTTAAAATCAAGTCGGGAACCATTCATATGATTCAACAATCACAATTTAGCAGCTTGCCATCTGAGGACCTGACATGCCTCGGAGGCCCGTCACAAGGTCACAAAATCGGGCACATAATTTAATCACCCAATGTTCTAATGAATGGTCACTTTTTGCAGGTTTTGATTCCATCATGGACTTCACGTGGGAGCCAACGTCTGAAGATGAGGAGAAACCGTGTCACGTTATTCATTGGAGCATTCCTACGGCGCTTGCTGACTGCCCTATGGGAATTTGTCTTCCCGGGCCTTAATTTGTAATTTTTATTTTTTTAAACTTATTTGGCATACATTCGCCTTTTTGTATGGATTATTATAATTGCATCATGCATTAGATTGTGTGGTTAGGGTTAGATGTATGTTGGTAGATTATGGGTTGAAGAAATTCAACAAAATTTCTCAAGGAAAAGACCTACAACCAATGGAGCCAAAGGAAGCCATGGCCCAAAGAAGAGCCCAACTTTAAGGTATGAATTTTGCAGGTACAATTGGTAGTGGCCACAAGGATGGATGACATGGCAATTTAGCACCATTGATCAAGCAAAACAAGGAAAGCACCTCAACCCTTGGATGAAGCACATGGATTGCAATCTTGTCCCTTCATCTTGATCTTCATCAACGGCTCCAATCCTTTCTTCCATTGTCAAACCCTAATCATCCACTCTAGGTTTCTCTATTTAAGCATAGCATTGGTATGTGTAAAAAAACTTTTTGCCAATCAATATACTACTATTTCCCCTAAATATCTTTGGTTTTCCTTTGGTATTTTCCTTGGTTCTTTGAACCAAGAGGAGTTAGCCTTCATTGCTAGCCTAGCTAGGGTTGCTAGGTTAGCTCTTATCCTTTCCCTCATCTTCTCCATTGGGAGTTGAGACGAGGAAGAAAATCCCGGCCTACGGTGGTCGTTTTCCTCACGGAAAACGTGTATCCGGGAGCTTAAACCGTAAGCTCGCTCCTCGGATCCACCAAGGGTATTTCTTTACTTTTATTGTCTTCACTTTGCACACAAATCACCCTTTACATTTCGGCTCCACCATAGCACCCACTTTCACCTTTATTTATTTATTTATTTTTTTGTCATTTCCTTATTTCTTGTGCTTTACATTTCCTCTTTAGTTCTAACTTCTAACTTCATCTCTTTCTCTTTATTTTCTTGCATTTTTTCATTCTCTCCATCTCTTGATAATTCGGCCACATTAATATTAGTAGCTTCCTTGTTTATTTATTGTACTTAGTTTAGTATTTTCTTTCATTAATCATATATTGCACACTAGCACACAACCGAGCACAAACCTAACATTTTGTGGGTTGTACACGGGCCCCTTTTTTAAGGGACCCCGTGTCAAGTGGTATCAGAGCCACAAGGCTCCCCAATGTGTTTTAGTTGTCTTTGGCAATAGCCAAAAGTTGACACAAAACTGGGGTAGCGGCTCTTTTATTTTCCGCATTAATTTCCTATATATTTGTGCTAATCTTGAACTAACTTGTGCTAATCTAACTTTTATTCTTGCTACCATTATTTTTGCTATATTAATGCTTATTCTAATTTGGAAAAATATGGTGGACAATCCTATAAGAGAACGCACAAGGTAAAGCCCCAAATCTCTTAGTTTCATCCCTTTATTTTCTCGGTTTCTTCTCCTTTTTGTGCCACGATTTTTCCTTTCTTCTTTGCTTTATTTGAATCCTTATTTTCCTCTAAATCTAAGCCAAAACTCTGCTGAAATTTTGGTAGTGAAGCAAACATAAAAATCGACCTAAAGAAATTGCAAAACTGGATATATATTTGTTGCATAATCTTCACGATTTATCACTATATTTGCCTCGGATTATTGCTTCTCTAGTTTCGATTTTTGTGACATTTCTTGTTATCATTTGGACCTTGTTTTAGCACTCAATTATTGTCCATTCACTATATTAATATTCTGGAAATTTTTGGTGCCTCAAATCGACTTAGAACTATTACTATCGAAAATAGGATTATTGTTGAAATTATCGCATCAGTTTTGCTTCTTTTGTTAAGCTCGAATTTGTCTATTATTTTTGCTGGATATTGCTCATGTTTTAGTTCATAAATTTGCCTAATATATGCTGTTAAGTGAATGCATGAAATTGGTTAACAAGAATTTGGCAAAAGCATGAATTAAAGTAGAAAATTGGAGCTAGACATTAGATTAAAAATTCTGCTATATTTGAATTAAATTCTAGCATGTTATTTTGACTTAAATGATGCTCTAAATTTTATTATTTGCTGTTTTTAGAGTTAATTAGTTGTCATTATTATTGCTCTAGTTTGTCCTTAGTAAAAGTTGATAACTTGTTTGAGTTTCTTGAAAATTTGTGGTGAAAATGAATTAATGAAAATATTCACTTCTTGGTTGAGATATTAAGTGTTTATTAAATTGTATAGTTATCATCCTAATTAGCATGATCCCTATTTTATTGTTGTCTTAGCTAAGCTTGTTCCTTAGATCCGAAAATTGCCTAAGACACTAAAAAGATAAGCATCTTACTAATTTAGGGAAAATTAACCAAAACAAGAAAATTAATTTAATTAAAGCACTTAATTATGACTAATCGAAGTGGATTCAATAGAGAGCCACCACACCAAAAACCAATTCGGGTTAGGGATACTCCCCCTCCCGAACACGCTCGTCGGGACGGTGAAACGAGCGCCCAAGGGGACGTTCAAGGACAAATTGAAGCTCTAACAAGCATGGTTCATAACCTTGCTCAACAAGTCCAAACAATGATGAACAATCCTCCCCATCGTGAATACCAAGAACGAGTCCCTTCCCATGAGACATCCTCTAGGGTGATCCCCGAACGTCCTAGACGTCAACCACTCATAGAGGAAGAAATATGGGCTGAACCCCGTAGAAGGAGACCACGATCTTATAACTCGGAGGATGAGAATTGGACGGATGATGATGAAGAGTATCGTCCAAATCGTCGTAGGGACAACGACGACCTCCGTAATGTGAAAATGTCAATTCCATCTTTCAATGGAACGTGCGACGGTCATACATACCTAGATTGGGTCGATAAAGTAGAGAGAGTTTTCGAGTGTCACAACTATTCTGAGCGAGTCAAAATTCAACTCGCCTCTCTTGAATTAACGGGTCACGCTGCTTTATGGTGGTCTAACTTTAAGAACCAAAGGATGAGAACATTAAGATATCCCGTCGTAACTTGGAATGCCATGAAAGATTTAATGTATAAGAGGTTCGTTCCCCGACATTACAAACACGAACTCTTCCACCAACTTCACACCCTCAAACAAAATTCACTCTTGGTCGATGAGTATATCTCGGAATTTGAGACTCTCAATATGCGATGTGCTATTGATGAGCCGGAGGAGCAACTCATCGCGAGATTCATTCGTGGATTGAACCGTGAAATTGGTGATGTGGTTGAAGTACATCAATTGGAGGCTATGGAGAAAGTGATTCAACTTGCCCTTACGGTGGAAAGACAACTCAAAAGAAAACGAAAAACGAACTTTCCCACTAAATTTCCACCTAGGCATCTAGATCAAGACAAACCAAAACCTCCATGGAAGAACGAAGATAAAAGGCCGGTTAACCATAATTGGCCACCTAAGACTCCCTTCAATCAAAACAAACCCCCTCCGATGGACAAAAATCAAGCCACTACATCTAAAGGACTACGAGCCCGTGATGTCCAATGCTACAAGTGTTTAGGCAAGGGACATTATGCCAATGAATGCTCTAACCGTCGAGTGATGGTTATCAAAGAATCTACTGGAGAATGGGAGAGCGAGAATGACGAAGGTCAATACCTCGATAAGGATGAAGAAGAAGAGGTAGATGACGAGAGTGAGCACGACTCAGATGAATGTGTTGCTCAAGATGGACCACTTCTGATGGTTATTCGAAGAACCCTTGTTTCTAAGAATGTTAAAGAAGACTGCCAAAGGGAAAATATTTTTCAAAGTAGATGTGCAATCAAGGATAAAGTGTGTTCAATGATTATTGATGGTGGAAGTTGCGTTAATGTAGCTCCCCAAGATATGGTGAAAAAGCTTGGATTGGAGACAACTAATCACCCTAAGCCATATAAGTTAAGATGGTTGGATGATAGGGATGACATCAAGGTGACGAAGCAAGTAACCGTCAATTTCATTGTTGGCAAGTATAAAGAAGCGGTTCTTTGCGATGTCGTGCCTATGAATGCGAGTCATCTTCTACTTGGGAGACCATGGCTTTATGATCGTAGGGTGCAGCACGACGGATTCCTCAACAATTATAGTTTGAAATTCGGCGGTAGGACTATCAAATTACTTCCTATGACACCTGAACAAATTGCTCATGATGAATCAATTAGAAAGGAAGAAAAGATTAAGGAAAATCTACTTTTGACAAAAAAAGGACTTAGAGCTGCGGTAACAAAGGAAAGACCGTGATTTTAGTATTATTTAGAGACCGCATTATGGAGCTTGGCGAGATACCCCTAGCGGTCCAAAATCTACTTAAGACCTATCAAGACGTCTTTCTCGAAGAATTACCAACCGGATTACCACCGATTCGAGGAATCGAACATCAAATTGACCTCCAACCTGGAGCTATGCTACCAAATCGCCCGGCCTATAGGATGAGGCCTGAAGAAGCAAAGGAACTACAAGGTCAGGTCCAAGAGTTGTTGGAAAAGGGATATATAAGGGAATCAATGAGCCCATGCGCTGTACCTACTTTGTTGGTACCTAAAAAAAGGATGGCTCGATGCGGATGTGTATGGATAGTAGGGCTATCAACCAAATAACCATTAAGTATAGGTATCCTATTCCTCAGCTTGAAGACATGTTGGACGAATTGAGCAGAGCATCAATATTTTCAAAAGTAGACTTGAAGAGCGGATATCACCAGATACGAATGAAAGAGGGTGATGAATGGAAAACCGCCTTCAAAACAAAATACGGATTGTTTGAGTGGATGGTTATGCCATTCGGTCTTACAAATGCCCCGAGCACCTTCATGCGGTTAATGCACTATGTTCTTAAGGAGTTCCTTGGAAAATTTGTTGTCGTATATTTCGATGACATTTTGGTGTATAGTCGCGACCTTCCACAACATGTCAACCATCTCGGGCTATTATTTCAAACTCTTCGACAAGCTAAATTGTTTGGAAATTTGACCAAATGCTCCTTTGGACAAGAAAAGGTTTACTTTTTGGGCTTCATAATTTCTAAGAATGGCTTGGAAGCGGATGAAGACAAAGTCAAAGCCATCAAGGAGTGGCCCACTCCTAGTAACATTACCGAAGTCCGTAGTTTCCATGGATTAGCCTCTTTTTATAGGAGGTTCATTAAGGACTTCAGTTCTTTAGTCGCTCCTATTACGGATCTTACTAAGAAAGGAGTAAACTTTAACTGGTCACCGGCATGCCAAAGTAGCTTTGATTTGATAAAAGAGAAACTTTGTCAATCACCAGTTTTGGCTTCACCCGATTTCAATAAGGTTTTTGAAATCAAGAGTGATGCCTCTTGTATTGGCATTGGTGCTGTATTGATGCAAGATGGCAAACCTCTTGCTTATTTTAGCGAAAAGTTGAAAGGAGCTACTTTGAACTATTCAACCTATGATAAGGAATTCTATGCGGTGATTAGAGCTATCGAACATTGGCAACACTACTTGATTTCAAAAGAGTTTGTAATTCACTCCAACCACCAATCCCTTAAGCATATTAAGAGTCAACACAAACTCAACAAGAGACACGCGAAATGGGTGGAATTTTTGGAAAGATTCCACTATATTTTAAAATATCTGAAAGGTTCTGATAATGCCGTTGCCGATGCTCTCTCTCGAAGACGTATCATCTTAACGGAACTAAGTGTTAGATTTTTTGGATTTGAATGGATTAAAAATTTGTATGCATCCGATAAAGATTTTGGATTGCCTTATCAAGTTTATCAAAATAAGGCTGAAGGAGGATATAGTCTTATAGATGGATTTTTATTAAGAAATGGGAAATTGTGTATTCCATGTTGCAGTCTCAGACAATGCCTTGTTAAAGAAGCTCATGGAGGAGGATTGTCTGGACATTTTGGAGAAAAGAATACCCTAAAACTATTGAAAGAAAAGTTCTATTGGCCTCAAATGATGAAGGACGTGCACCACTATGTGGAAAAGTGCATTGTTTGTAAAAGGGCCAAAAGCAAAGTTCTACCCCAAGGGCTTTACCTTCCCTTACCGGTCCCTACACACCCTTGGGTAGAAATTAGTATGGATTTTGTTTTAGGGTTACCACGGACAGGACGTGACAAGGATTCTATTCTAGTGGTTGTGGACAAATTCTCCAAAATGGCGCATTTTATCGCCTGCAACAAAACCGACGACTCTGCTGCTATAGCCGACCTATTCTTCAAGGAGATAGTTAGACTCCATGGAGTGCCTCAATCTATCGTGTCAGATCGAGATACCAAGTTCTTGAGCACTCTTTGGAAAACCTTATGGAAGAAATTTGGGACTACGCTATGCTTTAGTACATCTTTCCATCCCCAAACGGACGTCCAAACGGAAGTGGTCAATAGGACCTTGGGAACCCTTCTCCGAAGTGTCATAGGTAAAAATCTCACTAATTGGGACATAGTACTACCCCAAGTTGAATTCTGTTACAACCGACGCCTTCACTCCACCACTCAGCAAACGCCCTTTGAGGTAGTCTATGGATTTAATCCAAACACACCCCTGACACTTATTCGTATTCCAATCAAGGACCTAATCAACCCTTCGGGAGCAAATAAAGCAGAGCAAATGAAAAAGTTGTACGAGAAAGTTCGCCAAACAATTGAGAAAAATAACACAAATTATGCTAAGCATGCAAATAAGGGACGAAAGGAGGTAATTTTTAATGTTGGAGATTTGGTGTGGTTACATCTTAGGAAGGAACGATTTCCCGCCAAAAGACGCTCCAAACTGTTGCCTAGAGCTGAAGGCCCCTTTAAAATTTTAGAGCGCATAAATAACAATGCTTACAAGTTAGAGTTACCCGGCGATTATGGGGTGTCATCCACCTTCAATGTACAAGATTTGTCCCCTTATATTGGAGAATTGGGACATGAAGAGGAGGCTGAGCTAATGGATTTGAGGTCAAATCCTCAGCCACCCGGAGGGGATGACATGCCTCGGAGGCCCGTCACAAGGTCACAAAATCGGGCACATAATTTAATCACCCAATGTTCTAATGAATGGTCTCTTTTTGCAGGTTTTGATTCCATCATGGACTTCACGTGGGAGCCAACGTCTGAAGATGAGGAGAAACCGTGTCACGTCATTCATTGGAGCATTCCTACGGAGCTTGTTGACTGCCCTATGGGAATTTGTCTTCCCGGGCCTTAATTTGTAATTTTTATTTTTTTTAAACTTATTTGGCATACATTCGCCTTTTTGTATGGATTATTATAATTGCATCATGCATTAGATTGTGTGGTTAGGGTTAGATGTATGTTGGTGGATTATGGGTTGAAGAAATTCAACAAAATTACTCAAGGAAAAGACCTACAACCAATGGAGCCAAAGGAAGCCATGGCCCAAAGAAGAGCCCAACTTTAAGGTATGAATTTTGCAGGTACAATTGGTAGTGGCCACAAGGATGGATGACATGGCAATTTAGTACCATTGATCAAGCAAAACAAGGAAAGCACCTCAACCCTTGGATGAAGCATGTGGATTGCAATCTTGTCCCTTCATCTTGATCTTCATCAACGGCTCCAATCCTTTCTTCCATTGCCAAACCCTAATCATCCACTCTAGGTTTCTCTATTTAAGCATAGCATTGGTATGTGTAAAAAAACTTTTTGCCAATCAATATACTACTATTTCCCCTAAATATCTTTGGTTTTCCTTTGGTATTTTCCTTGGTTCTTTGAACCAAGAGGAGTTAGCCTCCATTGCTAGCCTAGCTAGGGTTGCTAGGTTAGCTCTTATCCTTTCCCTCATCTTCTCCATTGGGAGTTGAGACGAGGAAGAAAATCCCGGCCTACGGTGGTCGTTTTCCTCACGAAAAACGTGTATCCGGGAGCTTAAACCGTAAGCTCGCTCCTCGGATCCACCAAGGGTATTTCTTTACTTTTATTGTCTTCACTTTGCACACAAATCACCCTTTACATTTCGGCTCCACCATAGCACCCACTTTCACCTTTATTTATTTATTTATTTTTTGTCATTTCCTTATTTCTTGTGCTTTACATTTCCTCTTTAGTTCTAACTTCTAACTTCATCTCTTTCTCTTTATTTTCTTGCATTTTTTCATTCTCTCCATCTCTTGATAATTTGGCCACATTAATATTAGTAGCTTCCTTGTTTATTTATTGTACTTAGTTTAGTATTTTCTTTCATTAATCATATATTGCACACTAGCACACAACCGAGAACAAACCTAACATTTTGTGGGTTGTACACGGGCCCCTTTTCTAAGGGACCTCGTGTCAGGACCCGAAGGATCACATTGCCAATTTTGTTGAGGTGTGTGATACCTTCAAGTTTCATAATTTTTTAGATGATGCTGTAAGGCTACGATTATTTCCATTCTCACTAAAAGACCAAGAAAAAAGTTGGTTAAATTCGTTGCCGGCTAATTCCATCACCACATGGGCAGAACTATGCCAAAAGTTTTTATCTAAATTCTTCTCTTTTGAGAAGACTGTAAAGTACCGTAATGAGATTGTTAATTTCAGCCAATTCGACGGGGAGACACTATATGAATCATGGGCTCGTTTCAAGGAACTATTATGAAAAAGCCCACAACATGGTTTGCCAGTTTGGATGCAAATTCAAACTTTCTTCATTGGTTTATCAGCCTCCACAAGAACACTAGTGAATGCAGCCACAGGTGGATCACTTCTCCAAAAGACAGAAGTAGAAGAATTTTCTTTATTGGAAGAGTTAGCATTGAATAGCGACCAATGTCCGGTTGAGCGGCAGATTCTGAAAAAGCAACCGGGCATTCTTGAGATGGACGCAATAAAAGATTTGACCATTCAAATTGCATCTCTAACCAAGCAACTGCAGAATAACAAAGCTCCGGTTAATTTGATCTACTCTCCGATGGGGGCATGCCAATGGTGTCAAGGGCCACACGCAAGTGATGAATGCCAAGAAGGAAATCAAATGGCAAATAATGCTTCTGAGCAAGCTAACTTCGTTGGGAATTACACTAGGCCAAATTTTCAAAATTTGAATAATTACTACACGAGAGCACACAATAATCACCCGAACTTCTCATGGAAGAATCTGAATAATGCCATGCAAATGCAACAATCCTCCAAACAAGCTCAGTCATTCCAAGAGAGAAAACTCAATCTTAAGGATATAGTCGCTAAAATGGGTGAGCAAACTAATAAGTTCATGACAGAGACTCGCACTACCCTACAAAATCAATTGGCTCAGATTCAAAGTTTGGAGATTCAAATGGGCCAAATTTCTAATGCACTCAATGGGTGACCTCAAGGTGCATGGCCGAGTTCCACAGAAGTGAATCCAAAAGAGCAATGCAATGCCATCACCCTTAGGAGTGGCATGGTGATTGATAATTCGGGACAAGACATTAAGAAGACAGCTGAACATAAAAATACAGATTCATCATCATCTCCGATTGAAAGTGAAGCACAGAGGTCGGAAAAAGCCTCATCTTAAAATCTGTCTAAGGTAACACCAAAGATTCATTTTCCTCAACGTCTAATGCATGTAAAGATGGACAAACAATTTAGAAAATTTTTGGAAATATTCAAGAAGCTACATATTACCATTCCTTTCATTGAGGCTCTTGAGCAAATGCCCAACTATGCAAAGTTCTTGAAGGATATCTTATCTCACAAACGAAAGATTGATGAATATGGCACAATCGCTTTGACTGAGTAATGTAGTGCCATTATTCAACGTAAGCTTCCACAAAAATTGAAAGATCCGAGAAGTTTTACCTTACCATGTGAAATTAGGAAGTCAATTTTTGAGCGGGCATTGTGTGATTTGGGGGTTAGTGTGAATTTAATGCCACTATCTGTGTTTCAAAAGCTTGTTCTTGGCAAAGAAAAGCCCACGAGAGTACTTATACAGTTGGCCGATCACTCTATCAAGCATTCGTATGGGGTAATTGAAGATGTCCTTGTCAAAGTCGACCAGTTTATTTTTCCTGCTGATTTCGTGGTTCTTGATATGGAAGAAGATCGTGACATCCCCATTATTTTAGGCTGACCGTTCTTAGCAACTAAAGGAGCATTAATTGACGTACAAAAATGTGAGCTTAAATTGCGAGTGAAAGGTGAATAGGTGAAATTTAAGGTGCTCAAATCAATGAAGTACCTAAAAACTAGTGAAGACATATTTCGGGTGGAACTCCCTAACACTGTAACAAGGGAAGCTTCGTGTCAACCAAGCAGCTCTCTTGAGCCTAATAGGAAGCAGTACGTTGAAAATTTGGGAGAGTCACCATTATAGGTCCTACCACCTATTAAGAAATCACCCGACTTAAAGATTCAAGCTCATGCACCAAATAGCGATAAGTCAATTGAAGATAATTTTCCGGACGAAAAGCTTCTGGCGAATGACAAGTTGGTAAATGGGCCACGATTGACACCATATTGGGATGGTACATTTAAAAGTGCAAAGCCCATCATATATCTTGACCCAACATGAAGAAATATGATGTTGGGCTGTCGACAATAAATACAAGTGCTTGGTGGGAGGCAACCCACCCAAGTATCCTTTTTAGTTCGTTATTTCAATTTTTGTTTGCATTAGTTTTGTTTATTTTTATTTTATTTATTTTATTTTATTATTTTTTTTTTTAGAATAATTTTTTTTTTTTAAAAGAAAGCTTCCTGATAGATTGCTCATTCGACCGAAGCTCCACAACGCTAACGACCAGCCCGAGATGTTATGAAGTACGCTACTTTTACCTTACTTTTTATTTTCTATATTGAGGACAATGCTTGTTTTAAGTTTGGGGGTGATTTTAGCATATCTTAGTACTTTGTTATATATTAGTTATGCAATCTGAAATCTTGGTTTAGGTGTCTATGACTGGAATTTTGAATAAATTTATTTTTTAACCCCTAGAAAAACTCTAAGTAAAAGATGACTTATAGTAGTTAGCATTGACTTGAGCTTACGAAGTTAAACTCAATATTTTGTGCATGTTTTCATTATTGTTTAACTTGATCTGTTGGTATCATACTCATGTAGTCTACATATATCGAAACCCAAACACAGTGAGGGAGTGAAGCTCTAGTCAAATATAACGTTAACGAGTGCTTACTGAGGAAAATCCTTCTTGGTTTTGCCCAATATCCTCGAATGCGAAATGAAATTTTTCAGAAATAAGAGAATGATTTAGGCCATCATTGGACCGTTTGAGCTTTCTTGTTTTACCCTTTTGTGTCATTTAATGACATCCATAGTACCTTTTTGAGCCTATTATGAACCGTTCAATTGTACCTATTTTACCCTAGCTACATATATTTTTCTACATTTTCTAAAGAGCACGGGGTTTATTGATATATTTGAAGGAGAGTAGGAGAATGTAGTGGTGAGAATGAATAAAGACTCCTTTATCATCTGTTAATTTATTTTTACATTGCTTTGTTGTTATTAATCTGAGTTAACAAAAAAAATAAAAATAAAAAGGCAAGCTCGAAAGTTTAGTTTTATTTTTAGGCTTTTTTGTATTTATTTTACTTTGTAATTATGATAAAGGAGTTAATCTGAGTGATATTGAATGAAATAAGTTTGGAGGTGAGAGATCAAAGGAAAGCTTGAGTGAGTTTAATGATTGAGTGAGTGCTGAGAAGAAAATATTGAGTAGGTGAAATAAAGAAGGATGAGATGTGCTCTGAGTATTCGCTTAAATCTATATAATTTCTACCCTTTAGCCCGGCCTATCATTACAAGCTTTTAAAGACCTATTGACTCTTGTTTTGATTTATGGATATTTATTATTAATTGAATAGTGGGCAAGGCTGCAGAACGATTAGAATGAATGGAGTGATCCCAAGTGAGGTGTGAAAGCATTCTTTTCCCGTAAGTACATTAGTTAACCCAACAGTTAGAGGAAAATGAGGACGAAAACACACACACATGAGAATTTTTAAGTAAGCAATTGTCAATGCACTAATATAAGTTATTTCTTTTACTTATAGTTAATATTGGTGGTTCTAGTATAAATTTTTCAAGCTAAGACAATTACCATATACTTGGATTAAGATTACATTACCACATATTATTTTACATTATTAAATGAGATTGAGGTTATACTTTTGTTATATTTATGTTTAATTTTGTTCGCTTGAGGACAAGCTTTCGTTCAAGTTTGGGGGTGTGATAAGTGTGTATTTTACACACTTAATTATGCTCTTTTATACTTGATTTGATCAGTTTTTCTCAAATGTTTGAATGAATTTGATATTTTTAGTGTGAGTGTTCAGATAAAATTACATAAAACAGGTTAAAGTTTCAACGAAAATAATTGGATGTGCTACCAGGCAAAACAAAACAAATTGAGAAGCCAAAATCGAAGTGTTCCTGCAAAGGCAGATTGATCGACTAAAACTCTATAATTTGTAAAGTGGAGACAGTGAATGTGCCGATAGATCACAGGACTGGAAGTGATCGATCGGCTGAAGAGAATTGTCGACGTTCCATGAGCAGAGGAGATGCCGATCGATCGACAACACCTCAAGCGATCGATCGATTAAGCAAAAAGATTAATGATATTAAGTAGAAGCTCGGCCAATCGATCGGCCACACCTCAAGCGATCGATCGGCGGTTGGGATTAAAAGAAAGATCTGAATTTAGTTTTTTTTAATTAAGACAATCTCGGCCGTTGATTAAGAGGGACGCCGAATTAACACCTAGATTAGGTTAATAGGGGGAAAAAGAAGGAGGAAAACAGAATGAACCAGCCATAGTGAGACGAAGACCGAAACGGAACGAGAGCAAGGGAGAAAGGAGGTTTTTGATCGACAACCCTAGTTTTTCTTTCTCTTCCTCTTCTGAACTATGAACATCTTTATTATTCTCGTTGTTTCTCTTTATCTTAGCATAAACTAATTTCTTTTCTAGGGCTATAATATAGCCGAATTATGACTATTTAGTTTTTTCCTTTAATTCAAGTTATTGATTTTCTTTTTCGTAACTGTGTTGAGTAATTTATTCTAATATTACTGCTTGCGATTGCTTGATCAACAAAAACATGTTTGAAGAGTTATTTTAAGATACGAGAGTTGCAAAATAATTGTGAAAAGGATATTAGACTAGAGATAACTAATGCGTTTGTGTGGTATTTAAATTTCTCAGTCTTAATGTATTCAATTAATTCTCAAGATTAGAGACCGAGAGGTAATAATTCGTTAGTTGAATAAGTTTGTCATTACTCGAGAGAGATTGATAAATACTTTTGTGAAATTACCATTAACACATGGAAATAAAAATTAATGAATTGAATTAGGAATACTAAATATGATTAATTTAAGTGAAATCAGAACCCTAGAGCTTTCTCATTATATTTTTAAACTCATTTATCTTTAGTTATTTAATCAAATTACTTTGCTGTGTTATTATTTAAATATAAAATTATCAAAGTTTCAACATTCAAGTTAAATTAGAATTAAGTTTGTTTGATATTTAGTAAAAATAGTCCTCATGGATTCGACTCGTATTTATACACTTTATTACTTTTGCGACACGTTCACTTGTGTAGGATTTTTCGCAACAGAGAGACTGCTAGTTGTTTACTTTCTGTTAGAACTTTATTGTTTTCCTTGGTAAAAATTTAGTTGTGTAACTTTGGAACTGTAAACCTAGTTGGTGGATTGAATTTCTTTACTTTTCTGCACAGTTGAGTATTGTTAAGTATTTTTTATATTTCGTTATCTGTTTGGGATTTCACTTTGTGGGTATCGGCCTACTAATATGTGGGCTTTGACTTTGTATTTTATTTAAAAACAGATTTGAGCTGAGTGATTGAGTTCCCCTCTCGAGCTTGGGAATCGATTTACAACCTTTGTTGACAACCTACGTACACTTTGCACTTTTGAAAATTCTAGCCAATCTATTGCATTTTCTTGATTGACCAAATTTGAATCTTCAGACTATAGTGATAAATATATTTTATAATACAAATACTTTGTTGTTTTAACATGCTGATCTGATATAGTTAAACGATGTGATTAAGTTTTTTGGATGCATTCTTGATAAAAATTCAAACTTTATTTGTTTTGGAATTTTGAGTTATCTATGAATTTTGGGATGTTTTAGTTCTTGTTTTATTTAGGTCAGACACCTGTGGAGAAATTTGTGATAGAATTGGGGTAGTTTTGGGTCAGTTATTCTGTCAAAGGCTGAGTTTTTGCAATGGTTTCATAACTCTATCGATGCGAATTTTTTGGATGGGGTATACAAGATTTCTGTTATTACATAGTAATAAGCAAGTGGTGCTGCTCCAGATGGATTTGAAAGATGCTCTGTTGTATTTTGATAAAATGTCATCATCTTTTATGTAGGAATTCGTAAGAATCAAAGAGCTTTATCTGTAATACACCTACATTTGTCAAACCAAATTTTATAGAAGGTTTTGAACAAGAAAATTGTAGTTCCACTATTGTTGAAATTAGAGCAGTTATATATGACATGAAGTCTAACTAGTAAGTTGCATATGAAACAAAAGATTTATTCTCAATGTACGACGAAAGTTACATTTATTGGAGATCCCTAACTGTATGTGACTTAAATCTATAGAGCAAAAATACGATGAAGAGGATTCATGGTTGATTTTACTAGTTGCATGCTTTTTATATCTCGTTTAGAGAAACTATTTTATATAGTCAAGACACTTTAACTCTCAATGAAGTTTATGATGTTTTGTTTTTGAAAGAGAAATGAATCAACTTGTTAAGAATCTGAAACCAAACAGTATTCGAGATAGAATAGAAAAGTTGAACAATAGTGAAAATGATCACGATTAACAAAGTCAAAGAACATGTATAAGACTTGCAATAATTGTAGAAAGAAATGACATAATAGATCTTAATGTTATAAATTGTAGAAGGGAAAACAACTAGAAAGTTTTAGTCAAACCATTGTTGAATAAGATGACAATAGTGATAAAATTATAGTTGTGTGATGAAAACCCAACACTTTGTAAGGGTTGAATTCTATATTCAATTTGTACGTTTCATACATGTCTCGATCAATAATGATTTTAAACAAATGATATTTTATATAGGGATTTTGTTTGATGAAAATAACACATCATTCACGATAACTGTTATTGGGACACTCAAAATAAAAAATGTTTGGTGAAGTTGTTAGAATACTTGGTAATGTATTACACGTTTCTGATTGAAGGAAAAATCTGATCTCTTTGAGCACTACTGACAAGCCAAACCCCAAAAAGAGTTAGTTCAAAACCCACAAAGAACTAAAGGTGATCGGGTGATAGTGTGCTCTCGGATTTGTGCAAAAATGAGGATGAAGATGAGGTTGAAATGAGATGCAATAAAAAGATGAAATGTAGAGGAATGTGTGAGGAAGGAAAGTTGTGACAATGGCAACGTGAAAAGATGAACGAAAATGGATGAAACATTATGGTGAAGGATAGTCCCTTGGAGGCCCCCAAAGCTATCTTTTGTTTTACTTTGAGGCAAAGATATTTTTCCAAAGGAAACACCAACCACCTTAGGAAATGTTTGTCTTCTTCAACCTATATGCTCTCCAAAGAGAGAAGAAGAAGAATGGTAAGAGATATTCAAGCACCTTTAGGCTTGGATATCAATGGAGATCTCACTCATTCAGGGTTTTGGCAAAAACCGTGGACTCCAAGAGCAATGCTCAAAAGGAAAACAAAATTCTATTCAAATTTGGCAAAATGTTTTTAACCATTACAAAGAGTAGGCTATATATAGAGACCTAGGCTAGATTAGGGTTTCCATAAGTAAGATGTAATGAGAGCCATGGATGACCAAAGGAAGGGAGGGTCGAGATAATGTCAAGTGTCTCCCTCCACGTGCTTCAAATGCTAACTCCTAATGGGCCAAGTCCAAATGCTCCAAGTGCTCCAAATGCCAACTCCCATTGGGTCAAGTTCAAATGCTCTAAAGGCCAACTCCAATGGGCCAAGGCATTTTCCAAGAAATAGCTCATCAATGAACCAAGTGATGGTCATGTGATAGCTCCACAATGGGCCTAGTGGTGGTCACCCCAATCAAGCCACCATACGTGACTAAGTCTAAATGGTCATAAAAACCTAACTAATGGCCTAGAGTTTGCTAAATAAAAGGAAAAAAAAAAGGCTAAAATTACATAGAGTTGTCCCCTGGAAGACAAATTCCTGCTTCTGATTCTCCAGCTGGTGCTCTAATGATTTCGAGCGAAACACGAGTGGAGTGACATTGAACGAGTGCTCTAATGATTTCTGCATTTTTTTCTCTCTTCTCCCTCGTTTCTTTTCCCTTCCTCCAATTTTGTTTTCTTCCTCTTTGCCTTTTTCTCTTTCTTTATTTATGGCTTTTCTCTCATCGGCTTTTTTGTCTCCTATTTCTTTTTCACCTTTTTTCTTCTGTTCTTTCATGCTTGAATTTTTTACTACGCCATTTTTATCATTTTTTCCACCTTTTTCATTTAAGCTTTTGTCATTTTGGATCTCTTTGGCAATCTTCTCTTGATCCAAGCTTGCTTCCCACGGTTGTAATGGTTTTAGTATTACCAACCTCTCATTTTGTGTAAGCGAATACTCATTTTTATAGCCGTTATAGTTAACTGTTCTATCATATTGTCATGGTCTCCCCAATAGGATGTGAGTTGCTTGCATTGGCAGTACGTCACACAAAATCTCATCTTTGTATTTCCCGATTGATAATGCGATGTTTACTTGTCTTGTTACTCTAATTTCGCCACAATCGCTCAACCATTGCAATTTGTACAGCTTTGAGTGTCGCTTGGTTTTCAAATTTAACTTTTGGACCAATAACATACTAGCCACATTTGCGTAACTTCCGCTATCGATGATCATGCTACATACCTTGTTGTTGATATGACACCTAGTATGAAAGATGTTTTTCCTTTTGGCTTTGTCATCGTCCTTATTAATTTGTACACTAACGCTCTCCTTGTGACTAATAAATCTCCTTTAACCGGCTCCTCCACGTCTGCATCACTACAATCTTCGAGTGATGGCATCTTGTTATCGCTTGAACTTACACTTTCTATATCGTCATTCTCTAAGAAGATCATCGCACGCTTATTGGTACAATTCGATGCGATGTGCCCAAATCCTTGGCATCGAAAACACTTGACTTCTCTAGTTCGAGTTAGTGTTGGAACTTCGCTCTTTCCTTTAGGTGGGTGGAAGTTATCTGCCACGATTTTCCCTTTGTGGTCCTCCCTCGGGTTTGGCTTTTCTCCTCACACATTAGAGATCTTAGGATATTAGAGATCTTAGGATGTCTTTCTCGATTGGTCGTACAAAAGGAGTTTGCGAACCTAAGATATTAGAGATCTTAGACCCAACGCGCAATGCGGAATTCAAAGGGAATAATGCCTTTATTGATTCGAAAGAACAAGAAGAAGGAACTTGACCCCAATCGATAGATAGCGATGGAACCGAAGTTATCAGAAAAGTAGCTAGACCCGAACCAAACTCATTGGTTGAACCTAAGCTATCAAGTTCGATCTTTCAAGAATACACTTGAAGAAGATCAAGTTCTAATCCAAGAACTTAAGAAGAGAGTTATAAGGATCTCACCTCAAAGCAAAACTTCATAAAAATTAATTCATTTAAAAGTCCCTAAAATCTATTACAAGCCTCCATTAAATAGACAAAGGGATAAATATAATAAGGTAATAACATAATTAGAAATAATCAAAATATCCTAATTAGACAATAGAAAAGTTTCTAAAAATAAGAAAAAGTTAAATTGTGATTTGGAAAGTGGTTTAAGTGGATGGTTGTAACGCCCCAAATTATATAAACCCGGTTCGTTACTCATAGCTCGAACATAACTAAAAAACTTTGGACTAAATTTAAAACTTCGCTCGAAAGTCAAAATTTGACATTTTCTAAAACTTCAAAACATTTAAAGACTTGCAGCGGAAATCATTTAAGCAAAAATAGAGTTAAACAAAACTAAAAAAAAAAACAATGTTTGAATAATCGGTTGGAATATTAAGAAATAATCGACCAAAGAAAGTAAAGGTTTAATCGTGAAATACTTGAAAAGTTACAGAAGTCAAACATATCTGCCGCTGAGCAAAGTCAACGGAAGAGACTGAAACAGAAAACAGAAGACTTCTTCTGGTGACAAAACGACAAAAACTTTGGCTACGTCATTTGGTGGATTTAACAAACGACGTCCACCGGTGACTAAACGACAAAGTCCATTTTTCCTTCACAAGACAAAACAAAATTGAATACATCGCCCGGTCACTAAGTGACAAAAACCCATTGCTCGCAACCACCGGTCATAAGACGACAAAAGTCTTCCTACATCTACCGATAACGTCAGCCGGATGATTTCCTTCACCCGAAAGACTAAATCTCGCATCCACCGGTGACGTCAGCCGGATGATTTCCTTCATCCGATCGACTTTATCTCACATCCACCGGTGAACTTTATTCACTAATGGTTGAACTTACAAATTTCACTCAAAGCATTCAAAACAACCTAACCCTAAATAACGTCTCACATTCAACAAATAACCATTAACAAAAGAACAACATCTGTATCCTCGACATAACTTTGGCAATAACAAACTCCAACTACATTTAAATCACGTTTTTTTTGGCAGAGAAGAAATTCTCAAGGGTATCAAAACATCAAATAACTACTGAAACTTCACCTACAGACAAGTGTTAAACCGCCTCATCAGAACACCAAACCGTGGCAAGAATGTGCTCCAACAGCTTCGCCTATTCCTCAGTAAATTCAGAGAAATTCTCCAGTAGTTACCTCCACACCTACATCACAAAACTCACCTATTAGCCTAATGCTAAGTAAGTAAAGCAAATGAAATGGAATACTGAAACATAAATCCTAATCATGCAGTTTCTACTTTCACAACTCAGTTGCAATTTCGTTCATTCACCGATATGATCCCTCGGTTCCATTGGGAGGTGGATCAATTTTCCCAAAGTCATACATCCTCTTCTCAATTAAGGGGCAGATTAGTTCCCTTAACAACCGATCTGATCCCTCAATTCCATTGGGAGTGGGATCAGTTCTCCTAAAGTAATAAATCCTCTACTCGATTAAGGGGCGGATTACTTCCCTTAATAGCTAATCTGTTTCTATCTGTTCATACCTTGCCATAACATTTCATATAAATTCATTTTTGTATTTCTTCAAAAACATGATGCATGACATAAAGAAAACACTCAAACATGCATAAACCTACTATTTTGTTATGTAGGCCTGAAGGCACACACAATACTTCACTTACCTTGCTTCCCGAGGGGTTCCTGGTTGCAGGATATTCCAAGAGCTGGCTTACCTAAAACATAAGCACAACATTACTTAAACTTCATTCTAAACATTCGAAAATCTAAGGGGCTAGTCCTGGGAGTTCTTTTCTTCACCATTCCCGATTCCTCTCTAAACCCCAAATCTCATCCCTCAATCACAGCACTTCTAAAACGCATACATTGAAATCCATCAGTTACCTAGACACTAAAGCAGCAAGTAATCGAATCAAAACTTACCTTGGTTGAAGGAAAAATCGGGCAGGGGAATCGCCTAAAGGTTCCTGCTAGAGAACTGATGGCCGAGAGAGAGAGGGATAAACAGAATGGCGGCTACAGTGCATTAAACCCAAAACCTCTTTCCTTAAATACGTTATCCACTTTTAAATATCTAATTACCCTTTTGCCCTCGTATACTCATTAACTAACCTAATCACTTTTTCTCCAAATTCTTCAAAAATTAGTACATCATAATTTGATAAATTAAATTTGGTTTAATAGGAACCGGGTGCTACAATCTACCCTCCTTAAAAGAATTTTGTCCTCAAAATTCAATACCTGAATAATTCTGGGTGTTGGTCCATCATGTCTTGCTAGTACTCCCAAGTTGTTTCCTCTATGTTTTGGTTATGCCATAAGACTTTCACTAGTGGGACTTCTTTGTTGTGCAACACTTTCACTGCATAGTCTAGGATCCTTACTGGTTTCTCTTCATAAGTAAGAGTGGGGTGAATTTCAATACTCTAAGGTTCTACAACTTGAGATAGATCTCTAACACACTTCTTCAGCATGGAAACATGAAACACATTATGAATTCCCTCTAAAGAAGCTGGTAACAGTAGTTGATAGGCTGACTTCCCAATCCTCTTCAAGATTGAGAAAGGTCCAATATATCTGGGGTTCAACTTACCTCTCTTTCCAAATCTCACAACTCCTTTGACAGGTGACACCTTAAGGAAAACTTCATTACCAACATCAAATTCCAGTTCTCTTTGTCTTTTGTCTGCATAGCTTTTCTGTCGGCTTTGAGCTGTCAAGATTCTTTGTCAGATAAGAGCAATTTTCTCCACTGTCTGCTGCACAATGTCAGGACAAATCAATCGTGCTTCTCCAACATCATCCCAATACAATGGAGATCTGCACTTTCGTCTATACAATGCCTCGTATGGTGCCATGCCAATTGTTGTCTGAAAACTGTTGTTATAAGAAAATTCAACTAAGGACAAATGTTTGCTCCATGAACCTTGAAAGTCTAATACACATGCACGGAGCATATCCTCTAATGTTTGAATAGTCCTTTCGGATTGTCCATCAGTTTGAGGGTGGAAAGCTGTACTGAAATTAAGCTGCGTCCCCATAGCCTTGTGCAATCTCTTCCAAAACTTAGATGTAAATCTAGAGTCTCGGTCTGAAACTATAGTGCTTGGAACTCCATGCAGTCTAACAACTTCATGCACATACAACTCAGCAAGTTGATCCATCGAGTATGTCATCTTTATCGGTAGAAAGTTGGCAGATTTGGTTAAACGATCAACTATCACCCAGATTGCATCATGTCCCTTTGCTGTTCTAGGCAATCCCACAACAAAATCCATCGTTGTTTGTTCCCATTTCCATTCAGGGACTGGTAGAGGTTCCAATGTTCCTGAGGGTCTCTGATGCTCAGCTTTAATCTGCTGACAACACAAACATGATTCTACATACTCTGCCACACTCCTTTTCATACTTGGCCACCAATAATACTGTTTAAGATCTTTGTACATCTTTGTACTTCCAGGGTGAACAGAGAACTTGGAAGAATGTGCTTCAGAAAGAATCTCATCTCGAGGTTCTTTGATGGCAGGAACAAACCATCTATTTCTAAATTTAAGGATTCCATCGGCAGAATAGTTAAAGTCCAACTTGTCCGTAGATTCCATGCTTAATTTGTACTTGATACACTCGTCATCATTCGTCTGAGTTTCCTTTATTTTCTCTAGAATAGTAGGCTTTAAAGTTATGGCTAAAAGTATAGCTGATACACTGGATACTGCTTCTAGATTAAACCTTTGGAATTCTGACTCTAAGACTAATGGCATATCGAATACCATAGTTGGGGTTGATGTTGTTACTCTACTCAAGGCATCTGCCACAACATTTGCTTTACCGGGGTGGTATTTAATCTCAAAATCATAATCCTTTACAAATTCCAACCATTGACGTTGCCTCATGTTTAGTTCCTTTTGTGTGAAAATGTACTTCAGGCTCTTATGATCTGAAAATATCTCACAAGATTGTCCATACAGGTAATGCCTCCAAATCTTAACTGCAAATACTACTACAGCTAATTCCAAGTCATGTGTAGGGTAATTCTTTTCATGTGTTTTCAACTGCCTAGAGACATAAGCTATTACCTTTCACTCTTGCATCAAGACACAGCCAAGTCCAACCTTGGATGCATCACAGTAAATGCTAAATTTACCATCTTCAACTGGAAGGGTTAAAATTAGAGCATTGGTCAGTTTTTGTTTTAAGATCTGAAAACTATGCTCACATTCGTCAGTCTATATATACTTCACATTTTTCCTTGTGAACCTAGTAAGGGGGTAGCGATCTTCGAGAATCCTTCAATAAACTTTCTATAATATCCTGCTAGTCCAAGAAAACTCCTAATATCTGTAGCACTCTTCGGTTGGGGCCATTCCTTAACTGCTTGAACCTTTGCTGGATCAACAGATATGCCATCTCCAGAGATGACATGTCCTAGAAAGTGAACTTGGTCTAACCAAAATTCACACTTAGAAAACTTGGCATATAGTTGGTGCTGTTTTAATACTTCCAACACCAAGGTCAGGTGCCTAGCATGCTCATCCTTAGTACGTGAATAGATTAAAATATCATCTATGAACACTATGACAAACTTATCCAAATACTCATGAAACACTCTATTCATGAGATCCATAAAGGCTGCTGGTGCATTTATCAATCCAAATGACATGACTAAAAACTCATAATTTCCATACCTTGTGCGAAAAGTTGTCTTTGGAATATTTTCAGATTTAACCTTCAACTGGTAGTAACCGGACCTAAGGTCAATCTTAGAGAAAACTCTAGCACCATTAAGCTGATCAAATAAATAATCAATCCTCGGCAGTGGATACTTGTTCTTGACAGTTAGCTTATTCAATTCTCTATAGTCTATTCACATACGCATTGATTCATCTTTCTTTTTGACCAAAAAGACAGGTGCACCCCATGGTGAAAAGCTAGGGCGTATGAACCCTTTCTCCAACAAATCCTCTAACTGCTTCTTCAATTCCTTAAGTTCTGTTGGTGCTAGTCTATATGGATTCTTGGATACAGGCTCAGCGCCTGGGTAGACATGTAATACCCGAGATTTTTTTTTCCCTAACATACGTAGCACTTTGTAACACCCGGGATTTTTAAGGAAGGAAAATTGAAGAGAAAATAAAATAATAAGAAAATAGGTTGGTTTAATTAATTTAAAAGAAAAGTGAAGTTTCTAATTTAAGTTCGGGTCCTAGTGAAATTAAGCCGGAGATTTTAATGTAAGAATGAGATTTAATGGTAATGTTATTGTTGTTAATGTTAATATTAATATTAATATTATTATTATTATTATTATAAAAAAAATAAATAAATAAAAAATAACTCAACAGAATAGCCGAAGCTATTCTATCGAGTGCCCGACGCCGAGCGCGAGGGGCAGGGGAGAGGGGGAGGCGACGCGAGGGGGGGAGTTCGACGCCGTTTTCCGACGTTTTCCGGCCAGATAACGTCGACGGTGCTAGAGCTGCGACTTCCGGCCGTCTTCGCGCAGGACCGACCAGGTAAGCTCGATTTCTCCTCCCTGTTTCGGTGCTGTTCAAGGCCGACGGTGACGAGCCGGTTTTGGCTCCGATCACCGGCCGTTTTTGGGCGATCTTGGCCTGAGTTTGCTGGACTTTATGCTGGCAATCGTTACCTGGCAGTGGAGAGCCCTTTTTGGGAGAAAAATCAGTGAGCCCTCATTAGGGCATTTCGGGTTTCTGGATTTGGAAGCCCTAATTTGTGTTAGATTATGTTAATTAGGTATGTGGGTGGTTGATTGGTGAGGAATTGGAAGAGAATTGATGAAAAATCGAAAAAGGAAATTTTCTGGTTTAAGGGCAGATTCGGGTTTACTGAAATTTGACCTAGTTAGAGTCGTTTGTTTTCAAATTCCTTTTGGCAGGTTAAAATAGGTTATTAGAGGAGTACGTGGCCGCTGGAATCGTTCGATTCCGATATCCGACGCAAAATTTACGCGCGTTTGAAGTTTCGGGTCGGTTTTTACCGAACTCAAATTGGTGGCCCATTTAGTTAGGCTTTCATTGGATTAGGCTAGAAATAGGACTTTGAGAGTAATTAGTAGATGTAGGCTTGATTTTAATGAAGTTTGAATTATTGTCGTAGGTCGAGCTGTAGATGGACAGGTAACCGAGTAACCTCAGCGAGCTAGGACGCCAGGTAAGTAGTGGATGTTATTCTTTTGCCTTCGGGCCTACACCAGAGAACGGTAGGGTTTCTTTGTTATTGCTTTGATTCGTGTTACGTTGAATTAATTATGTTACTTCGGGATTTCGTAGAGTTGCTTGTCTGGTTGGTTGATTGGTCTTGAGTTGCATTGTTTGGCCGTGTGGTGTTATGTGGTCGTGTTGTTGCGTTGAGTCGTTGTATTGTGTTGTATTGCATATCTTGGTTGACACATGCATCATTGTTTTCTAACTGACGAAATCACGTGTTTTGCACGGTTGAGTGGTGAGGATGACGTAATGAAAGATAAGAATGGATTGCAACTTGGTCTCGAGTAGAATAGCTTCGTTGGGCAAGTGGCTCGTTGAGCACCCCGCGAGGGATTCTATTCGAGATGCCCTGTTAATGTACGTAATGTGTCGTGAGTACGAATTCCTCGACCTGTTCGTGCTTGAAGTGCACAATGAGGATTCTACGATCGATTGGGGGAGATTCGTGTTGGCCGTCCTGGACTGTGTTGGGACGTGTGCCTCCGGTCTAGCTCCGTGGATCAAGGCGTGGCCGTCCTGGACTGTGTGGGGGCGTGTGCCTACTTGATTCACCTGAAAGTGAAAGATAAATGCAACCGAAACGAAAAGAAAACAACAGAGTGTGTAGAAACTGCATATGATAGGATTGCATTGCATTGTGGTGTTGTGTTGCATTGTTGGGTCGTGTTGTTAGTGATGTTTTGCGTTGTTAGGGTTGTGTGAGGGTTGTGTATGCCATGTGCTTGTTTATATTTGCTATTCCCTACTTGCTAAGCGTAAGCTTACGTGTGTGTGTGTGTTCTCTGGTGTAGGTGACGACAGGAGTACAGGTTAGAGCTACGAAGAAAACTAGAATTGGGACGCAGTCGTTGATGTACGCTGTATGCCGGTGCGGGCAGTTGTCGGGGCGTCTCGACCATGGTCTTCGGAAAGACAAGAAAGACGTGTGTGAAACAGTACTTTGGAGTCGTGTATAAGTTACATTTATTTTGGTGGTTTGTAGACTTTCCTTTTGATTGATGTTTTGAGAGTTATTGTATTGTTGTATACAGGCATAGTTCTGGGTGATGAGTTACCCTATATTGTGGGCATTTCTTTATTTTGGTTAGTTGGTGGTTCTTCATTTTGGTTAACTGTTGGAGATTGCGTAGGTTGGTTAGATGGTTAGGAATATTCTGGATTGTTTGGGGATTGACTTATTGCAGGTACCTAGCATTTTGGAGGCGCCATTTACAGGCGTTACTTTGCCGAAATTTTCGGGAAGAACGCCGTGGTGCTTAAAGGTTAGGAGTAAGGGAATTAGTGAGTCTAGGCAGTTAGGTATGATATAAGAGAGCCTTGGGAGATTTAGTTTTAAGTCAGCTGCGTCAGTTTCCTTTTATGCTTGAGAGTTTATGAAAATTTCGTTTTAACGTGGAAATGGTTAGCATAGTAGCGCTCCGAGCCAGGGTGGGTTCAGGGGCGTTACACACTTAGATTTGACGATTAAGGGAGATTAGCTATTAGTTTAGAAAGTGAATTCTAGAGTGAAAACCAAAGGATTTAGTGGTGTATTTGAGTTTGGTGTTTTGACTTTGACTTAATGAATGATGATGATGCCACGTTGCGAGGTAAGGATTTGGTAGAAAAGTAATTTTCAAAGTTTAGAAATAAGTTTGGTTGATGCAATTGGAATAGAAAATTTATGAAGTATTGTATGAAGCTTGGCTAATCAAAAGTGTTAGTGATTTTTAGCTATTCACGTGAAAATAGAAAGGGGTGTGGTTATTTTTATTTTTATTTTAAAAGAAGAGGTCTGATGGTGATGTGGAGTCTTAAGATCAGAAAAATAAATAAAAGGTTGAGCTTGAATTATAAGTTTGATAAGTCAAACTTATCAATTTTTTTAGGTTTTCTTTAAACCTCACACGTTGGAGATAAAAGGATAAAAGGATGGTATTGGTGGCCTTATTAAATTACGACAGCACATCAAATGTTGAGGTTATCCTTTAAATGAATTATTCTAGTTTATTTTATTAGAAAGATAACTTTTTGGTCATCTTTTCTCTTCTTCTTCGAAGCCCTTCTTCCTCTCTCATCTTGCTGAATATTTCTCTCTCAAGAAAAACGCCAATCTATTGCTCAAGAAAATCAAGGTCAGAGGATTGATTACTCAAGGGGTTGTAAGTTATAAGTTTTATGGTTTTATTGATTAGAGTTTGATTTTGTTGTGGGTGAATATGGCTGCACGAAAAAGGATTCTTTGCTGGTCTTCTGCTATTGTTAAACACTTATTTAGGCTATGAGCTCTTATTGATGATTGTTGAGGAAAGACTTTGAAGTGTAATTGAAAAACCTGAAATTTAAAGCTAGGTACCAGACAGTTTCTGATTTGCATATTTTCGGTTTAGCTGGTATGTTTAGTCTATTAAATGAATTTCAACATCTGAAAATAGACGTTCCAAGGTTTACACAAAATGTTGAATTGACCAGTTCGGATATGTGTACGATTTATGGTGAATTTTTGAAGTGGTTAAAGTTGAATGAAATCTGGAATTTTCAAAACAGCAGGACAGTTCAGTTTTCGGAAATTTCTGTTATTCTGTTGAAGTGGGTAATAAAATAAATTTTACCATTAGAAACTAGACACCTTAAGGTTTGCATAGCATCTTGAATCATTAAATTTGGACATCTATACAATTATTACGAATTTTTCAAATCTATTGTACAAAAACTGAAAAATTCATGGAGCAGTTTCGGTTTTTAGTAATTCTGATTCAGTGGAAGTTTTTGACTTATAAATTGACCTTAGAATATTAAAGTAGACTCTTTAAGGAGTCCATAGGCATTAGAATCAACGTATTTGGATAAGTTAGATTAGTAATATGTGAGAAACAATTAGGTAATGTTTCGGTTTTGGTGTTTGCCGAACATTTTCCTTATTTTAGCTTGCAAAACTGTTTAATGGATTAAAATATATACTTTAATGAAACTATGGGCCTTTGGAATCGAAGAATTTCGATGTGTATAGAATTAGTTGTGGATTTTAAAGTTGGTTATGCTGTGTTTTTAAGCCACTTGAATTCTAGTTTAAAATTTAAGTGTTAGCTTTGGTTATTGCTAGAATTAGAGTAGGTATGCTTAGAGTATGTGTTGATAATTTCTAAATGAATCCTTGGTATCTGTTAGGTTAACGAGGGAACGCTTGGACCAACCGAGTGAGTGAATATAAGCACGTGCGGGAGTTCAGGTAAGTAAGGACTTCAGTAAGTAGAGGACGTTTGTGTTTTGCCTTCCGGGCCTACACCACGGAACGGTAGGATTTATTTTGTTGATTGTTTGTTGTTGGTTGTTAGTTGTTTGTTGTTTGTTGTTTGTTGTCTGTTGGTTGGTTGTCTTCTTTGTTGGTTAAGCCTTGTTAGTTGTTTATTGTTTGTTTATTGTTTGTGTTGTTTGGCTGCTTTGTTCGTTTTAAGTTACAGTATGGTAGAGAATTAATTGTTGCTGGGTTGCTTTGCTTCATTCTGAGTTATGGTACGGTAGGGCCTTTTGTTGTTTGTTGTTTGTTGTTTGTTGTTTGTTGTTTGTTGTTTGTTGTTTGTTGTTTGTTGTTTGTTGTTTGTTGTTTGTTGTTTGTTGTTTGTTGTTTGTTGTTTGTTGTTTGTTGTTTGTTGTTTGTTGTTTGTTGTTTGTTGTTTGTTGTTTGTTGTTTGTTGTTTGTTGTTTGTTGTTTGTTGTTTGTTGTTTGTTGTTTGTTGTTTGTTGTTTGTTGTTTGTTGTTTGTTGTTTGTTGTTTGTTGTTTGTTGTTTGTTGTTTGTTGTTTGTTGTTTGTTGTTTGTTGTTTGTTGTTTGTTGTTTGTTGTTTGTTGTTTGTTGTTTGTTGTTTGTTGTTTGTTGTTTGTTGTTTGTTGTTTGTTGTTTGTTGTTTGTTGTTTGTTGTTTGTTGTTTGTTGTTTGTTGTTTGTTGTTTGTTGTTTGTTGTTTGTTGTTTGTTGTTTGATTGTTATGTTTCGGTTGAATAATGGTTAAGCATGTGGGTGTGGCATTTTAGTGTTTTCGAACTACGAACCCCACTGAGTGGTGTTGTGTTGTTGTGTTAAGACTGCATGAGAGTTGTGGTGCATTGTGCATGTTTATCTTTGTTATCCCCTACTTGCTAAGCGTAAGCTTACGTGTGCGTGTGTGTTCTGTGGTGTAGGTAACGACAGGTGTACAGGTGAGCTATGTGAGTCAGCCAAGACTTGGGAGCAGTCGGAGATGCAAGGGGCGTGCCGGTGCGGGCAGTTGTCGGGGCGACTCCACCATGGTCTTCGGGAGATGTGGGGCTTTATATTTGATAGTTTATTTTAGATGTCTGTTTGTAAAAATGATGGGAAAGCGTAACTAATTGTATTTGTTGTATATAGTTAAGGTTAAGGGTGACGTGTCGCCCTGTATTTGGAGGTTTTTTTATATATGGGATTGTTGAGTGGATAGCTGGTTAGTGAAGTAAGATTATTCTGGATTGTTTGGGATTTGATTGTATGCAGGTATATAGCATTTTGGAGGCGCCATTTTTAGGCGTTACTTTGCCGAAATTTTCGGGAAGGATGCCGTGGTGCTTAAAGGTTAGGATTAAAGGAGTCTAGGCAACTAGGTATGACCTAAAAGAGTTTTAGGAGATTTAGTTTAAATCCTGCGGTGTTAATTTTATTTTTTTTAATTAGGTTTTAGCGTGGGATTAGTTAGCAAAGTAGCGCTCCGAGCCAGGGTGGGTTCGGGGGTGTTACAAGATGGTATCAGAGCATAAATGGTTGAGTCGTTCAAATGATTACCCGACAATGCCGGCCGCCATGCAACGTGCTCCGCCGACTGTAAGTAATTCTTTTCTTTTAGTTTGTTTAGAGCTGAGTTTAGATTGTTCAACCGTGTTTAGACTTAGAACGAAAATTGCGAAAGCAGCGTGACAACGGATTCCATTAGCCAACTTATAGACGTAGGGAACCTATGGTTTGAATAGCTAGGAATTTGATAGTTAAGAATTTATTTAAAAAGCGAAACAGACAAGGTAACATCTGTAGAATAGATAGAAGTAGGATTGAGCAGAATTGAGCATAGATAGATTAGAGAATCTTAGGATATGACTTAGCCTAAGAATGTGATAAAAGAAGTATGATCGACCCGAGTTAAGGGGTAAATTTAGCATGAATATATAGCATGAATAGAAGTGATAGTCGTTAGGAAAAATGTGAGTTGTGTCCTAGTATTAAATGGTTAGGTGAGGACATGATGGGTTAAATGCAACGCAAAATAGACCTTAGAATGAGGGAGATAGGAGACATAAATAACTTAGGGTGATTGTAAGGGTGGTACGCCTAGGATTTTACCCTTAAAGAGATATCTTAGGAGATGAAGGTTACATTCGAAAGCTTGGACGGACTTTAGTATTCTGAAGAACGTAGAGAATAACGGATAAGAAGGAAGGAAAAGTCTTACACATAGATTATATGAGTAAACTCAGTGGAAGGTTCGAATCTGAGTTCTATACCTTAAGTGGATAAAATTTGAGGAATTATAGAGTTCGAATGAAAGGAACGGATATTAGCTTCGAAAAATGTTTGAATGCATTGGGATAAGCAATATAATGACATGGTTATTTGAAGGAAATGAGTGCACTTAGAAATAGGGTTCATGAGGGATTAAGTGCATTGAACTTAGGGAACAATTTTGAGTTAAGATCTATGTTAGTGAGTGAAAAGTGAAAAGTGAGGTAAGTGAGGAAATTAGTAAATTCTAAGGGAAGTTTCAATTTTTAAATTAATGAGGTTGAAGTCAAAGTGGGCATAGATCATTTAAGGTATTTTGATGATGAGTGTTTGGTAATGACTGGAATTAGAAGTTAGATAATTAGACAAGTTGAGCGTGATGAGTGTAAGTAGGAAGAGTGTATGAGATGAGAGTAATAAATATGTGAACTTAGGAAAAAAAAAAAGTTGACTTGTTAAGTAAGTCTGTAATGTGAAGCAAATGGAAGAATTTAAAAGATATTGATTTAGAACAAATGAGAGTTCATATTGAAGTTATACGAGTAAACTTAGAAGTAAGTTAAATTTGAGAGAGTTATGCAAGTTTAGACTATTAAGTTATGGGATGAAAATTTAAAAGTTATACACAGGTTATGTTGTCGGGCGAAGAGTGGGAGACGAGATAAATTAGACTTAAGACTTTGATAACGTTTGATGATAAGCGAGGTAGAAGTGAACACTTTGAACGTAATGTATGTAAGTATGTCAATTTAGAGGACACTTTGAAAATAGGGGATAGATTTACGTAGTGAGAGCTTGATGTTAGAATGATGGTTCGAGGTAAATAGGTGTAAGATGTGATAGTATGATCGAAGGAAATTTAAAATCTAGGACTGAGGGTAAGAAGTTTTCTCAGTAGGTTTTAGAGTTATGCTATTGAGATGACTTTGGAGATTTGAGATAGTTATGAAATTGTTGGGTGGATAATTGTTTAATGGATACTGGATTAAAAAAGTGAGGAATTAGATGAACTAAGCTCGAAGAAAAGTTAGAGTTGAAACTAAGTTAGAAGTATTTGAGAGTATAAGTGATAAGTGCTTAAGTTATAATTAATGGACGTACGAGTACTTGAGCTATGGATTGCAGAGTTAGGTGAAGTTAATGCTTGGTGAGGTAGGAATTTTCAATTGCCTGATAGATGATTAAGGATATGGGGTAATTGAAAGCGAGCATGAACCCTCAAAAGTTTGGAGGATCGCTTATGGTAGGTAAGTTGAGGAATAATAAGGTCACAAATTTTGAGGACAAAATTTTTTTTAAGGAGGGTGGATTGTAACACCCGAGATTTTTTTTTCCCTAACATACGTAGCACTTAGAATTGACGATTAAGGGAGATTAGCTATTAGTTTAGAAAGTGAATTCTAGAGTGAAAACCAAAGGATTTAGTGGTGTATTTGAGTTTGGTGTTTTGACTTTGACTTAATGAATGATGATGATGCCACGTTGCGAGGTAAGGATTTGGTAGAAAAGTAATTTTCAAAGTTTAGAAATAAGTTTGGTTGATGCAATTGGAATAGAAAATTTATGAAGTATTGTTTGAAGCTTGGCTAGTCAAAAGTGTTAGTGATTTTTAGCTATTCACGTGAAAATAGAAAGGGGTGTGGTTATTTTTATTTTTATTTTAAAAGAAGAGGTCTGATGGTGATGTGGAGTCTTAAGATCAGAAAAATAAATAAAAGGTTGAGCTTGAATTAGAAGTTTGATAAGTCAAACTTATCAATTTTTTTAGGTTTTCTTTAAACCTCACACGTTGGAGATAAAAGGATAAAAGGATATTATTGGTGGCCTTATTAAATTACGACAGCACATCAAATGTTGAGGTTATCCTTTAAATGAATTATTCTAGTTTATTTTATTAGAAAGATAACTTTTTGGTCATCTTTTCTCTTCTTCTTCGAAGCCCTTCTTCCTCTCTCATCTTGCTGAATATTTCTCTCTCAAGAAAAACGCCAATCTATTGCTCAAGAAAATCAAGGTCAGAGGATTGATTACTCAAGGGGTTGTAAGTTATAAGTTTTATGGTTTTATTGATTAGAGTTTGATTTTGTTGTGGGTGAATATGGCTGCACGAAAAAGGATTCTTTGCTGGTCTTCTGCTATTGTTAAACACTTATTTAGGCTATGAGCTCTTATTGATGATTGTTGAGGAAAGACTTTGAAGTGTAATTGAAAAACCTGAAATTTAAAGCTAGGTACCAGACAGTTTCTGATTTGCATATTTTCGGTTTAGCTGGTATGTTTAGTCTATTAAATGAATTTCAACATCTGAAAATAGACGTTCCAAGGTTTACACAAAATGTTGAATTGACTAGTTCGGATATGTGTACGATTTATGGTGAATTTTTGAAGTGGTTAAAGTTGAATGAAATCTGGAATTTTCAAAACAGCAGGACAGTTCAGTTTTCGGAAAATTTCTGTTATTCTGTTGAAGTGGGTAATAAAATAAATTTTACCATTAGAAACTAGACACCTTAAGGTTTGCATAGCATCTTGAATCATTAAATTTGGACATCTATACAATTATTACGAATTTTTCAAATCTATTGTACAAAAACTGAAAAATTCATGGAGCAGTTTCGGTTTTTAGTAATTCTGATTCAGTGGAAGTTTTTGACTTATAAATTGACCTTAGAATATTAAAGTAGACTCTTTAAGGAGTCCATAGGCATTAGAATCAACGTATTTGGATAAGTTTAGATTAAGTTATGATTTTTCAAAGTTGGATAAAAATATGTGAAGAAAAAATTAGGTATGTTTCGGTTTTGGTGTTTGCCGAACATTTTCCTTATTTTAGCTTGCAAAACTGTTTTAATGGATTAAAATATATACTTTAATGAAACTATGGGCTTTGGAATCGAAGCATTTCGATGTGTATAGAATTAGTTGTGGATTTTTAAAGTTGGATATGCTTTGTTTAAAGCCACTTGAATTCTAGTTTAAAATTTAAGTGTTAGCTTGGTTATTGCTAGAATTAGAGTAGGTATGCTTTAGAGTATGTGTTGATAATTTCTAAATGAATCCTTGGTATCTGTTAGGTTAACGAGGGAACGCTTGGACCAACCGAGTGAGTGAATATAAGCACGTGCGGGAGTTCAGGTAAGTAGAGGACGTTTGTGTTTTGCCTTCGGGCCTACACCACGGAACGGTAGGATTTATTTTGTTGATTGTTTGTTGTTGGTTGTTAGTTGTTTGTTGTTTGTTGTTTGTTGTTTGTTGTTTGTTGTTTGTTGTCTGTTGGTTGGTTGTCTTCTTTGTTGGTTAAGCCTTGTTAGTTGTTTATTGTTTGTTTATTGTTTGTGTTGTTTGGCTGCTTTGTTTCGTTTTAAATTACAGTATGGTAGAGAATTATTTGTTGCTGGGTTGCTTTGCTTCATTCTGAGTTATGGTACGGTAGGGCCTTGTTTGTTGTTTGATTGTTATGTTTCGGTTAAATAATGGTTAAGCATGTGGGTGTGGCATTTTAGTGTTTTCGAACTACGAACCCCACTGAGTTTCTAACATGGTTTTGTATGGTGAGCTTGAACCGTAAGGGATGGTGTGAGTTGAATCGTAAGCTGGTTTGTGTCGGGTGCCTGAGTCGCGTTAGGGTAGCACCTGCGAGGGACTATTGTTGAGTCGCCTAGTCGCGTTAGGGTAGCACCTGCGAGGGACTATTGTTGAGTCGCCTAGTCGCGTTAGGGTAGCACCTGCGAGGGACTATTGTTGAGTCGCCTAGTCGCGTTAGGGTAGCACCTGCGAGGGACTATTGTTGAGTCGCCTAGTCGCGTTAGGGTAGCACCTGCGAGGGACTATTGTTGAGTCGCCTAGTCGCGTTAGGGTGGTACCTGCGAGGGACTATTGTTGAGTCGCCTAGTCGCGTTAGGGTGGTACCTGCGAGGGACTATTGTTGAGTCGCCTAGTCGCGTTAGGGTGGTACCTGCGAGGGACTATTGTTGAGTCGCCTAGTCGCGTTAGGGTAGCACCTGCGAGGGACTATTGTTGAGTCGCCTAGTCGCGTTAGGGTGGTACCTGCGAGGGACTATTGTTGAGTCGCCTAGTCGCGTTAGGGTAGCACCTGCGAGGGACTATTGTTGAGTCGCCTAGTCGCGTTAGGGTGGTACCTGCGAGGGACTATTGTTGAGTCGCCTAGTCGCGTTAGGGTGGTACCTGCGAGGGACTATTGTTGAGTCGCCTAGTCGCGTTAGGGTAGCACCTGCGAGGGACTATTGTTGAGTCGCCTAGTCGCGTTAGGGTGGTACCTGCGAGGGACTATTGTTGAGTCGCCTAGTCGCGTTAGGGTAGCACCTGCGAGGGACTATTGTTGAGTCGCCTAGTCGCGTTAGGGTAGCACCTGCGAGGGACTATTGTTGAGTCGCCTAGTCGCGTTAGGGTAGCACCTGCGAGGGACTATTGTTGAGTCGCCTAGTCGCGTTAGGGTGGTACCTGCGAGGGACTATTGTTGAGTCGCCTAGTCGCGTTAGGGTGGTACCTGCGAGGGACTATTGTTGAGTCGCCTAGTCGCGTTAGGGTGGTACCTGCGAGGGACTATTGTTGAGTCGCCTAGTCGCGTTAGGGTGGTACCTGCGAGGGACTATTGTTGAGTCGCCTAGTCGCGTTAGGGTGGTACCTGCGAGGGACTATTGTTGAGTCGCCTAGTCGCGTTAGGGTGGTACCTGCGAGGGACTATTGTTGAGTCGCCTAGTCGCGTTAGGGTGGTACCTGCGAGGGACTATTGTTGAGTCGCCTAGTCGCGTTAGGGTAGCACCTGCGAGGGACTATTGTTGAGTCGCCTAGTCGCGTTAGGGTGGTACCTGCGAGGGACTATTGTTGAGTCGCCTAGTCGCGTTAGGGTGGTACCTGCGAGGGACTATTGTTGAGTCGCCTAGTCGCGTTAGGGTGGTACCTGCGAGGGACTATTGTTGAGTCGCCTAGTCGCGTTAGGGTAGCACCTGCGAGGGACTATTGTTGAGTCGCCTAGTCGCGTTAGGGTAGCACCTGCGAGGGACTATTGTTGAGTCGCCTAGTCGCGTTAGGGTGGTACCTGCGAGGGACTATTGTTGAGTCGCCTAGTCGCGTTAGGGTAGCACCTGCGAGGGACTCCAGGGGAGTTGCCTAGTCGCGTTAGGGTGGTACCTGCGAGGGACTATTGTTGAGTTGCCTAGTCGCGTTAGGGTAGCACCTGCGAGGGACTCCAGGGGAGTTGCTTAGTCGCGTTAGGGTGGTACCTGCGAGGGACTATTGTTGAGTCGCCTAGTCGCGTTAGGGTAGCACCTGCGAGGGACTCCAATGGAGTTGCCTAGTCGCGTTAGGGTGGTACCTGCGAGGGACTATTGTTGAGTCGCCTAGTCGCGTTAGGGTAGCACCTGCGAGGGACTCCAGGGGAGTTGCCTAGTCGCGTTAGGGTGGTACCTGAGAGGGACTATTGTTGAGTCGCCCAGTCGCGTTAGGGTGGTACCTGCGAGGGACTATTGTTGAATCGCCTAGTCGCGTTAGGGTAGCACCTGCGAGGGACTCCAGGGGTGTCACGACCCTAATCTTGTACCCTTATTTACCCTTATTTTACCGTACAAATTTTTCATTTTCCTTTATCCTTAGCATTTATGCGGAAAACAATTTAATAAGACAATTTAAAATCACTTATATAAATAAATTAAAACAATTACAAAACAATTATTTAAACCAATACGTACACGAACACTTACAAAATACATTTTCACGAAAATAAACTGCGTGGTTCCGTTTGAAAGTTTAACATATCCTCCTGTTTTAAAAATCACAAAACAGTTCCAAAACATTTAAAACATTAATATATATCCTATCAACTATCCATAACCAAGCATCCTAAAACGATCTAACAGTACAATCATCCATTTTAATCCACCAACATCAAAATATCAACCTATCAACTATACAATTTCATCTAACTAACCCATCAATAACTCAAAACCTCTCAATACCGTTACTTACATCCCCACGGGTCAGGTAAGCATCGACTGCGCCAGCACACCACCGCCGCCATCCTCCGTCAACTGGACTCAAACCTCAGGAGGAGGGATCTCATCCTCACCTGTATCCTCGTAATCACCTACACCATACAACACACTATGAGATAAAATCTCAGTAAGCTCTACGTAAATGCGATGCATGCTGTGCTATGAGTTCATTAAACCATGCTTTATTTTTTTTATCTTGCTATGCAATGCACTATAGGTGTCACCGAGATCCTATACCTTCTAACCGGAGAGAGCTCATCCAGCGGGCGGACTACTCTTTCCAGCTAGAAGAGGGGGGTACACGCTTACAACACGTACAGCCGTGCCTGAGCCCCACCTCGCGTGACCTGTAAACTGTATGCCCGAAGGCCTGTATGCCCGAAGGCCTGTATGCCCGAAGGCCAATGCTATGCTTTACGTTCTCTTTAAATCTCTGTGCGGAAATTCATTTTCATGCTTTTCTTTAAAACAAGTGATGCGTGAACAGTTCTCTATCATAAAGTAAACAAGCCATAACATGTACCATCAAGACTGTAAAAGCATAAACTATAAACTCCTAAGACCTAGCTACCCAAACCGAGCAAAACTAACTAAAGGCATCTCCAAAACTCCTCGAGACGACGTTCGACGTACGGTGTAGGCCAATCGGCCAAAGAAGAATCACGAGAACTTACCTGACGTCCGTTGCAAGGCTAGCTCCGTCCACGAGCGTGGTTCACCTACGCAATTGTTATCAATTTGTCGTTAATATACGAGCTTAAACAATAATATGTCCAAATTTAACAAAAACCTTAACTAATGAATTTCCTAAAATCTTCACCTAACTAATCGAAGTATTTAAACAACGATTAACGCTCGATAGTTTAAAATCACAATTAACGAGTTTTCCTAAAAACCCGAAAATTCTCCAATTTTAGCCTTTCTCACAATTCACTCTAATTCCGTCCAATAACGTTCAATACGTCCTTTATATCGTTAATTACTATAAACCTATTAATTTCGGACTCTAATTTGGGTTCGGTAAAAACCGACCCGAAACTTCGAACGCGCGTAACTTTCGCGTCGGTTATCGGAATCGAACGATTCCAGCGGCCACGTACTCCTCTAATAACCTAGTTTAATCTGCCAAAAGGAATTTTAAAACTAATAACCGGAACTAGGTCAAAAATCCAAAAACCCGAACTGCCCCTTTAAACCGAAAATCCCCTTTTTCGATTTTTCATCAATTCACCCCAATTTCTTCACCAATCAACCACAAATAGCCTCAATTAGCATAAACTAATCGAAAACCCGAGGCTTCACACCGAAAACCGAAGTGCCCTAAATCGGAGCCCTCTGATTTTCGCTCAAATTGAGCTCCACACTGTCAATCAACCATAACCGGTGCAAGGGTCGGCAAACCCACGCCAGAAGGGACCAAAATTGGCCGGCGATCGGAGCCAAAACCGGCTCGTCACACACAGCCCCAAACCGAACCGAAAAGAGTGAAAGCCGAGCCTTACCTTCGGCTCGTGCGCGGAGGCGAGCCGGAAACCGTCTGTCGCCGCCGTCTGGCCGGAGAAGGTCAGAGCTCGCCGGTGAACACGGCGCCGCGTCACCGTTCTTCTCCCTCTTCCCTGCCCTGTCTCCGTTCGCGGGGAGCTCGAACACAAAACAACATTTCTGTTGTTTTGTGTTTTATTAAAATAAACATAATAATAATATTAATTATCCTAAACTAAAACTATTTCTTTAATTAGCTATCGATTCGGTCTCTCTGCAATTTCCTTATTTCTCCAAATATTCCAATTTAATCTTAGAGTTCTAACAAAACTCACCGTTCACAAAACGGACTTATTTTGCTATTTTTTACAAATTGATATACTAAAAGGCTAAAACGAGAACTCTAGCATTACTCTTCCCGGTTTGGGTTTCTAAAATTTCACTTATTCTTCTACAAACCACCATAAATTTCTAGGGTCCTAATAAAACTATCCGCTCGCAAAACGGACCTAATTTACTTATTTACGAACATAGCCTTGGAGCGGAAACCCGAAAACTCGGGTGTTACAAGGGGAGTTGCCTAGTCGCGTTAGGGTGGTACCTGCGAGGGACTATTGTTGAGTCGCCTAGTCGCGTTAGGGTAGCACCTGCGAGGGACTCCAAGGGAGTCGCCCAGTCGCGTTAAGGTGGTACCTGCGAGGGACTAGTAGGGTGGTGGTTTGGCATCTTTCGATGCAGGCAGTCTTATTCGTGATGTGTTGCGTTGTCGTGTGGAGTGGTGTTGTGTTGTTGTGTTAAGAGTGCATGAGAGTTGTGGTGCATTGTGCATGTTTATCTTTGTTATCCCCTACTTGCTAAGCGTAAGCTTACGTGTGCGTGTGTGCTCTCCGGTGTAGGTAACGACAGGTGTACATGTGAGCTATGTGAGTCAGCCAAGACTTGGGAGCAGTCGGAGATGCACGGAGCGTGCCGGTGCGGGCAGTTGTCGGGGCGACTCCACCATGGTCTTCGGGAGATGTGGGGCTTTATATTTGATAGTTTATTTTAGATGTCTGTTTGTAGAAATGATGGGAAAGCGTAACTAATTGTATTTGTTGTATATAGTTAAGGTTAAGGGTGACGTGTCGCCCTGTATTTGGAGGTTTTTTTATATATGGGATTGTTGAGTGGATAGCTGGTTAGTGAAGTAAGATTATTTTGGATTGTTTGGGATTTGATTGTATGCAGGTATATAGCATTTTGGAGGCGCCATTTTTAGGCGTTACTTTGCCGAAATTTTCGGGAAGGATGCCGTGGTGCTTAAAGGTTAGGATTAAAGGAGTCTAGGCAACTAGGTATGACCTAAAAGAGTTTTAGGAGATTTAGTTTAAATCCTGCGGTGTTAATTTTATTTTTTTTAATTAGGTTTTAGCGTGGGATTAGTTAGCAAAGTAGCGCTCCGAGCCAGGGTGGGTTCGGGGGTGTTACAAGACATCCACAACAAATTCAATTTCCCTATTTGGTGGCAAGCCAGGAAGGTCATCTAGGAATACTTCCAGAAAATCTTGGACAACTAAAACATTTTTGAGGTTTGATTTTTTCTATTAGTTGTGTGTCTAAAGCATTGGCCAAAAAGCACAAATACTCTCTGCATGAGGAGGGTCTACAATCGACAGAAGTCATCACAGTCATTTTCTTACTTTTCTTCAGAGCTTGGAAGGTATGCTTTAAACCACCAGGGGGTTGAAAACTAACAATTACAGTCCTACAATCTATTGTGGCATAATGCTTAAACAACCAATCCATTCCTAGGATTACATCAAATCCCATTATGTCCATAATAATGAGATCGGCAGGCAAATTCATGTTTCCTACTAATACAACACAACCAGGTATCACTTGGTTAAAGGCATGCGTTCACCAGAGGGTAAGGTAACATTAAACACATGCTCAGTAGGGGTAAGCTTTACATCTAACTTATCAGCAAACGTCGATGCTATGAATGAATGTGTTGCACCAGAATCTATCAATGTAAAAGCAGGTAAAGAGTTGACCAGTATAGTACCTGACACAACAGCAGGCTGTTCATCATCGCCCGACTCCACCATGGAGAATATCCTTGGCTTTATCATAGCAGGGCTATTCTTTAAGACCGGGCAGTCCCTGTTAAGATAACCAACTTTGCCACAGTTGAAACACCGCGTGACCCTGGGCCTCGGGCAATCCCTGAATACGTGTCCAACTTCTTCGCAATTGAAACACTTTCCCGAACCAAACATGCATTCACCCAGGTGACTCTTTGAACATTTCGGGCACAGGGAAAACTTCCTGGCATCCGGCACTTTCTTTCCCGTTCCTTGGCTATGCTGGCCTTCACTACGCCTCTTCATTCCCCTTTGATGATGTGGCTAGACCGACTTTTGTGGGACCTCTTGTGGTCCATCACACTTCCTTTCAGCTTCTTCCACTTCCAGAGCAGTGGACACAACCTCGCTGAATGTCAAGCCTTTAATACTGCAAAATTTAACCCCTCGGTAGATTTCTGGCTTCAGTCCATGCACAAATCTGAATACCTTGTCCTCGTCCCTGTGAGCAAAATGTCCAGCAAACCTAGACAGGGACTCGAACTGCCTACTGTACTCGGCTACAGACCCTGTCTGCTTTAAGTTTAGAAATTCCAACTTCTTTGCAGTTTGGACAGTACTGTTGAAATACTTCTCGTAGAAAATGTCCTTGAATTGCGACTAAGGCATCGCCAAGACATCAGTGGTGGTCTCTATTGTTTCCCACCAGAGTTGAGCTTCACCAGCCAAGTGAAATGTCGCCAACGTGACCTTGTCTCCAACTCCTATGTTGGCACACCTAAACATACTTTCAATCTTCCTAAGCCACCCTTCCGCAATAACTGGATCTGATGATTGTCCATCAAACGTGGGTGCTCTTAGTCTCCGAAATCTACCTCCAGAATGTTCATTGCTAGAACCCGAGTTGGCACTTCCTTGCACCTCTCGGTTCAACAGTACTCCTAGTTGATCAGACTGCTGGCGCACTAAATCAGTTTGCTGACGCACCAACTCTGTCAGCTGCCTAATCACACTAAGCTCCTCTCCACCACTCAAGTTTGGTATTTCCCTTGGCACTCTGGGTCTTCCTGGGCGTCTGGCCATTGTACTAAATTCCTGTACAGGGTTAATTACACTCTTAAGTATCTAATAGCTAGGGTTATCATAAACACTTACAGTTGTTGAAGTACTTCCATGCAACGATTGGCACTGATGAGTAATCTTTTGAACGGTTTAACTGACATGTCTCTGATACCATACTGTAACGCCCCGAATTATATAAACCCGGTTCGTTATTCATAGCTCGAACATAACTAAGAAACTTTGGACTAAATTTAAAACTTCGCTCGAAAGTCAAAATTTGACATTTTCTAAAACTTCAAAACATTTAAAGACTTGCAGCGGAAATCATTTAAGCAAAAATAGTGTTAAACAAAACTATAAAAAAAAACAATGTTTGAATAATCGGTTGGAATATTAAGAAATAATCGACCAAAGAAAGTAAAGGTTTAATCGTCAAATACTTGAAAAGTTACAGAAGTCAAACGTATCTGCCGCTGAGCAAAGTCAATGGAAGAGACTGAAACAGAAAACAGAAGGCTTCTTTCGGTGACAAAACGACAAAAACTTTGGCTACGTCATTCGGTGGATTTAACAAACGACGTCCACCGGTGACTAAACGACAAAGTCCATTTTTCCTTCACAAGACAAAACAAAACTGAATACAAGTGACAAAAACCCATTGCTCGCAACCACCGGTCATAAGACGACAAAAGTCTTCCTATATCTACCGATGATGTCAGCCGGATGATTTCCTTCATCCGATCGACTTTATCTCACATCCACCGGTGAACTTCATTCACCAATGGTTGAACTTACAAATTTCACTCAAAGCATTCAAAACAACCTGACCCTAAATAACGTCTGACATTCAACAAATAACCATTAACAAAAGAACAACATCTGTATCCTTGACATAACTTTGGAAATAACAAACTCCAACTACATTTAAATCACGTTTTCTTTGGCAGAGAAGAAATTCCCAAGGGTATCAAAATATCAAATAACTACTGAAACTTCACCTACAGACAAGTGTTAAACCGCCTCATCAATGTGCTCCAACAGCTTCGCCTATTCCTCAGTAAATTCAGAGAAATTCTCCAGTAGTTACCTCCACATCTACATCACAAAACTCACCTATTAGCCTAATGCTAAGTAAGTAAAGCAAATGAAATGGAATACTGAAACATAAATCTTAATCATGCAGTTTCTACTTTCACAACTCAGTTGCAATTTCGTTCATTCACTTATATGATCCCTCGGTTCCATTGGGAGGTGGATCAATTTTCCCAAAGTCATACATCCTCTTCTCAATTAAGGGACGGATTAGTTCCCTTAACAGCTGATCTGATCCCTCAATTCCATTGGGAGTGGGATCAGTTCTCCCAAAGTAATAAATCCTCTACTCGATTAAGGGGCGGATTACTTCCCTTAATAGCTAATCTGTTTCTATCTGTTCATACCTTGCCATAACATTTCATATAAATTCATTTTCGTATTTCTTCAAAAACATGATGCATGACATAAAGAAAATACTCAAACATGCATAAACCTACTGTTTTGTGATGTAGGCCCGAAGGCAGACACAATACTTCACTTACCTTGCTTCCCGAGGGGTTCCTGGTTGCAGGATATTCCAAGAACTGGCTCACATAAAACATAAGCATAGCATTACTTAAACTTCATTCTAAACATTCGAAAATCTAAGGGGCTAGTCTTGGGAGTTCTTTTCTTCACCATTCTCGATTCCTCTCTAAACCCCAAATCCCATCCCTCACTCACAGCACTTCTAAAATGCATACATTGCCATCCATCAGTTACCTAGACACTAAAGCAGCAAGTAATCGAATCAAAACTTACCTTGGTTGAAGGAAAAATCGGGTAGGGGAATCACCAAAAGGTTCCTGCTAGAAAACTGATGGCCGAGAGAGAGAGAGGGATAAACAGAATGGCGGCTACAGTGCATTAAACCCAAAACCTCTTTCCTTAAATATGTTATCCACTTTTAAATATCTAATTACCCTTTTGCCCTCTATACTCATTAACTAACCTAATCACTTTTTCTCCAAATTCTTCAAAAATTAGTACATCATAATTTGATAAATTAAATTTGGTTTAATAGGAACCAGGTGCTACAATGGTGGCCGCATAAATTAGGTTTAAGTAGCGTGTGTCCCAAGTTTAATTCAATTTGTGGGTCTAGCCCAATGGTGTGGCACTTGTAAGAACTTTGAATTTGAAAACTCTTGGTCTAGAGTAGTGCCATATTGGGTGACCATGTGGTGGAAGTCTTTATTTTTGAGACATCTTTTATGTTTTGGGCTTCGTTTCCAATCCTTGCTTCTTCGTCAACACTTAGTAATATTATGGCCCGTTGCATATCTTGTGATGATTTCTTTTCTTGGATGTCTTTGATTAAAATTTGTAGTCTTTTGTTTATTTTCGTTGATCTTGATCTCGGCATTGGTCCTCCTATGTTAATCAATGGATTTTGTCTCCCTATTTCTTCTTGATTGTCCTTGGTTTCTCCTTTGATTACATCATTCCCTCCCTCTTTGAAAAGATTCGTCCTCGAATTTGCATCAAAAAAAGATAAGTCAATAACATTAAAAGTAGCGCTTACATTACCATATTTGCTCAGTAAGTCAATCTTATAAGCATTGTTGTTGATGCGTTCCAATACTTGGAAGGGACCGTCTCCTCGCGGTTGTAACTTATTATTTCTTTGTTCCACAAATCTCTCCTTTCGTAGATGCACCCAAACCAAATCTCCGGGTTCAAAAATAAGTCTTACCATTGCATGAAACTTCTTAACAAATTCATTCTTCTTCTTTTCATGCACAAAAGCAAACTTTTTAGTAAAAAATGTTAATAAATTTAAAGGATTTAATGGATTAAAATCATCTATAATATCAAACAGTGAATAATATTTAATAGAATTAAAATTTTGTAAAATATTAAAATCTGATTTAAAAATCTCAAAATGTATATCTACAATTTTGTCATAAACCAAGTTGTGTGCAAAGTAATCATTGACAAATTTTCCAATAAAATAATTTTGCATATTATCTATCAATCTTATACATATAATAGGTGCAATATAAAAATCATATTGTCTTACCAACCACTCAAACCTATTTAATGTTTTCGGTCGACTTGGAACTAACGTACTTGGTACGAAATTTTTATGCTTTCCAATCTCTCTCAACGAAGAAATTTCTCTTCAAAACTCATCAGGAATTTCATATTTATTTTTCTGCAAAAGAAAAGAAACAACACTTGGAAGAAAACTTGGTAAGTCGTTAGATGATAAATAAACATCTTTATATAAAAGCAAAATCATCTCACGCTTATCCTCACTTTTGTTCATCAGCACGATTTGTTTCTCACTTGACTTTTGTTTCATCTCTCCCTCGGTTTTTATCTCTTTTCTCTCAATTTTTCTCTCTTGCTCCCTCGATTTTTCAACCCTTTTTGTGCTCTTTTCAACTATTTTTCTTTCTCCACTTGCTTTTTCTATTTTGCCTTCTTTTTCAACTAATTTCTTTTCACCTTTTTCTTTCTCTCTCTCGTCTTTAATGATTTGAAATTCCTTCGTGATCCTCTCTTGATCTTTAATTGCCTTAATGGTGTAAGGATCACAGGTCTTCCATTGTTAACCAATGCATACTCGTTCTTTGATCCATCGGTCTTGAATTTTTGTGAAAATACATTGGTAGCAGCGGTTTTGCTCTTAGGTTCCTCTCTCGGTTTCGACTTTTCATCCTTCCAATTTGATTTCCACGATGAATTCAAAGTTGATCCCATCTTAGAATTCCTTTTTGCTCTAAAAAATAAAGAATTCCCACATGGTCACCTAATATGGCAATACTGTAGCCCAAGAGTTTTTAACTTCAAAGTTCTTACAAGTGCCACACCATTGGGCTAGTATAACGCCCGGGTTTTTCAGGTTTTCGCTCCAGGGGTGTTTTCATAAATTATAAATATAGGTCTGTTTTGTGAGCGGGAGGTTTTATTAGGGCCCTAGGAATTTATGAGGATTTTTAGTGGAATAAGTAAATTTTTAGAAATCCAAATTGATAGCGTAACGCCGAGTTTTGATTTTCTGCCTATAGAGTTTTAAGTTGTAAAAATAGTAAATTAAGTTCATTTTGCGAACGGAGAGTTTCGTTAGAACCCTAGGAATAAGTTGGAATATTTGAAGGAATAAGGAAGTTTCAGAGGAACCAAATGGATAGATGAAATAACGAATTAAGCGAATAATTGAACATAAGGGCAAAAGAGTAATTTGTGAGGTTTGATTATTAAAACACCAAAAACCCTTCTCCCCTCTTTCACTTTCACGATTTCCTCCAGAGAAGGAATTCCTCTCCCCCCTTGGCGACCCTTTATCCTTGCACGGTGACTTCTTCATTCGGCTCTCCTCCGGCAACTGTTTTCTCCTCCGTTTCCTTCAATAAATCAACCCTCTAGGTAAGCTCTATGTATTAGGCAAGTGTTCTTTCGTTTTTAGGGTGTTATTCGGTTTAGGGTTTTGTGAGAAATTTTCTGATTTCGTTAGAAATCGGTAGGATTGCTAGATTATTGCCCATTGACGATACTTTTGTTGTTATTTAGGTAGATTGAATGGATTAATGGTGTTTGGGTGATTGTTAGGTTAAATTTGGGATTTTTAGAGAATTGAGAAATCCATTAATGGAGTTTAAGAGTTTATGAGCACAACGTGCTCGATGAATTACCCAAGAGAAGTAATCAAAGGTTCTAGAGAAATTAGCTTTGGCTAAGAGCTTAGTTTAAGTTTAGAATTTGTTTATTATGGATCGATTTTAATGCCTTTATTTATGAAATACCTTAGGTGGACACGGCTTACAGACGGTGCTCGGCATTGCTAAGGACGCCAGGTAAGTGGGTGCTAGGTTTCTGCCTCTTAAAGCCCTACATCGTGTCAATGCTAGGCTTTCATGTTTTGATGATGATTTTATGATTGTGGGGTTTAATGAGTCGGATAGCCTAGGATGTTAGTTATTAGTTGTTTGTTAAGTTCGTTGCGAGTAAAGTATGTTCATGTACGTTCATGAATTGTTTTGATGGTATGTTATGTGTAAATTCTTCATGCATCATGTTTGCTTAAATGACATACGAAATGTTTTACATGCATGGAACTGAAATATACGTAATGATTAAATTGGTTGGGACGGTATGACCATGACAACAAAACCATCCGAGAGGACCATGATCACTGTCCATAATGGACCATGAATACTGTCTGTAAGGACCATGTACACGCACTTGCCTACTCCCCAACATAATGCATGTCAAGTAAAAAGAACACGAACAAGTAAATGAACATGTTTTTATGAAAGTCATGCATTCATGTATACGTCATTTATAGTGCATTCTCTTACTAAGCATTAGGCTTAATGTTTATGTTGTACGATGTAGGTGAAGAGATCGGAGGTGAGGAGCCTCCTTTCGATGGTCAAGCATAGGCGGTTGATGGATAGGATCCGTGGTGATGGAACGTGTTTTGGCAAGGCTTACCGACCCATGGGTGGCTCCGAGCTCTTTTGGTAAAAGTAGGCGTGTGTGTAGATATAGAATTTATTGGTTATGGTTTGGTTGTATAGTGGTTAGCTCGGAGAAAATGTGATTTTCGATAGTTGTATTTATATGGGTCACATTTGGATGATGTTAGGAGTTTCCGTTACGTATGTCTGACATCAATAGGTTTGATGATTTTGGTTATGGTTTTGAGATGAAAATGGTGTTTATGTTCGATGTTGTGTAGTGGAATAGGTTGAATTGTATTTGGTGATTTTAGGCATTTAAATCTGTAAGGATATACTTGATTTTTAGAGTGATCCATGCAGTTAGTTTTCATGAAATTTGAATGTGTATAGACTAAGTGTCGTGTCGTGTTTTGGGTAACTGATAAAGTCAAGAAATGCATATAGGTGGATGAGTTATTATGTAAAATTTGATTGAGTGTTGTGGAATGAAAAGAAAATAAGAAGTGTGGTGTGCAGGGAATGGAGAAGGAAGAAGGCAACTGTAATATCCGGCTCGTACGGATTTTGAAAATATTATTATTATATTATATATGACATTTTTGTAATATGTCAAATCAGGTCCGTTTTACGAAGAGAAAGCGTCATGACGATCCTAACAATTAATAGGGATTTTAAAGAAATTTAGAGAATTTTCAGAATAATATCGATATATTCCGAGTAAATACGCTTTTCGTAATATAGTTTTAGTAAAAATAGTAAACGAGGTCCGATTTGCGAACGGACAGTTTTAATAGAACCCAGATAATAAGTTGGATTTATTGGCGAAATAAGAAATTCGAAATGGTCGGAAAAACGATAAACGAGGATTAATTAATCGTTAGTTTTATTATTATTATTATTATTATTATTATTATTATTATTAAATAAATAAAAAACAAAAACAACACATTGTGTTGTTTCTTCACCGCGACCCGAGCACCCGCGACGAACGACGAACGCGAACGGCGAGCGGCATCCTTCCGACGACGACGCGGCTCCGACGACGAGCAGACTCCGGCGAGCTGAAGCCAGAGTTCGGCTCGACATTTCCGCGCAAAAACCCGATCGAAAACCGGTGAGTTTATTCCCTGTTCTTGCTCGATTTCTGGCCGGGATTGGCGAGCTCTGTTGAGCTCCGATCGCCGACCCTTTGTGGCTGTTCTCGGCGTAGTCTTGCCGAGGTTCAAGTCGGCAATGATTGCCGAGCGTTGGTGTGCCCAATTTGGGCCGAAAACAGGGAATCCCGAATTGGGGATTTCGGGTTTTCGGTGAATAACATCTAAATTTTGGTTAGTTTATGTTAATTAGGTATAAGAGGGATTGATTGGTGAGAAAATTAGTGTGAATTGATGAAAAATCGAAATGGGGGAATTTCCCGGGTTAGGGCAGTTCGGGTTTTGCTGCAATTGACCTATCTACGGTCGATTGTTTTAAAATTACTTTTGGCAGATTAAAATAGGTTGTTAGTGGAGCGCGTGGCCGCTGGAATCGTTCGATTCCGATAACCGACGCGAAAGTTACGCGCGTTCGAAGTTTCGGGTCGGTTTTTACCGAACCCAATTAGGGTCCGAAATTGATAGGTTTATAGTAATTAACGATATAAAGGACGTATTGAACGTTATTGGACGAAGTTTGATCAATTCGTGAAAAAAGTTTAAAATCCGAGAATTTTAGGATTTTCAGAAAAGCTCGTAAATTGAGAATTTAGGTGCCGGGCGTGAATTGTTCAATAAATAGCTCGATAAATTGGATTAGAACTTTAAGGAATTTCTTTAGTTAAGGTTTTTGACAATTTGGACGTTTATTAACTCAAACGCGTTTTAAACGTCAATTCTTGTAAATTGCTTAGGTAAACAGTGCTCGTGGACGAAGCTTGGATTGCAGCGTGCACGAGGTAAGTTTTCGTGACTTACTTTGACCCAAAGGTCGGCACCATACTCCGTCGTCGTCTCGAGAATACTCGAGGAACTGTTTGTTTTATGTTATTCTGGTTGGGTAGTTGGTAGTTGTTTATAGTTATGTTATATTTTTTTTTTTTTT